>JALHBU010000011.1:0-129457 GCA_024340005.1 Tolypocladium tropicale | reverse complement strand
CTCATATACCAAAAAAAAAAAAAAAGAATATAGTTTGAGAGCGGAGACATCTTATTCCAGTGTACCACACTGGGGTGGTATAGACACACTTTCCGGAAGAAGTTTGATAGGCCTTTTCATATTTCCAAGCCTCATCATTAAATATTACAAATATCCTAGTATGACACACTGACGCTGCTGCTTTTCCTACATGCCCCCAACGAATGCCAGCAAGTCTCTCTTGTCATCCACGACTCTCGCATACTCTAGCAACAACCTCCAGACATATAGCTTCATATCTTCTCTCCGGTAGACCTTCTCCGCCCATTTTTTCCCTTCCATGGCAATCTTCTCCGCCGCCTTGTCGCGTCCGTCGAGGAAGTAATCCATGATGGCGTACACATCTCCATAAGTGTTGTCAAACGGCACAAAATGCACCCACGGGATAAGTCTGTCGTCGTGCCACTCTGTGTATATTGTCGCCTTGAGCGGCATGCTGGTTGACTGCAAAAACGCCCTCCACCTGGCGCTGAAGGAATTGCCGTCGACATCCGGTAGATACTTGTACTCGTATTGCTCCTTCATGGGTACGCTCGACTGCACGGCCATGTATGGTGAGCTGTACCGGCACGTCTTTATCATCTCCATGTGCTTGTCAGCCCCGGTGCCTACCTCTTCCTCAGCATAAGGGTGGCATTCGAGGTTGACGAATCCCACATCTGAGAAAGACGAAAGCCATTCGCCCAGCTTGTCTTCCATCTGCGCGGGGATGGAGTATCTGCTTTTCGGCAGGAGGTCGAAGGTCGGCCCGCGTGC
This sequence comes from Tolypocladium tropicale, assembly GCA_024340005.1. Taxonomy (NCBI): domain Eukaryota; kingdom Fungi; phylum Ascomycota; class Sordariomycetes; order Hypocreales; family Ophiocordycipitaceae; genus Tolypocladium; species Tolypocladium tropicale. The sequence goes on along the minus strand of JALHBU010000011.1, from coordinate 128,662 downwards.
CGTATCCCCTGCCTCCATCGCGCCGACTGTAGTTCCGTTCATCATCTGCACCCATCTGTGTCTGTGAAAATGCCACCAGCTGTCTTCTTTGCTTCGGCCACCCGAAGCCGTACCGCGCCATATCAAGCCGTTCTTCTTGCGTCCCCATTTCGGACCATGACCCTCGCCACCGCTGTAGAAGTCGTGATCTGTAAGGTACATAGCTCCGGGTATCAGTATCTCGTTGTTTTGGGGCAGTTTCGACCCCCCAAACATAGGAAATAAGTCGTGAGACGTGGACATGCTGACACTCTCGATGAATGTCCCGTGCAGCCCACGTATGTGCGGTTGCTGGCAGGGATCCTGAGCTTGGGTAAAGTTTTGGATGAAACCTTTGTACATATACGGCAGAGGCTCTTTGGGATACTCGACGGGGACGTTGAACGAGTCTAGCGCGGGGACGTTCCGGCCAGGGCTATCAGGCGGACAAGCCGCTCGCAAGTGGTCCCAGTATTTAGGTGCTTCGCCACCAATCCATGCTGGAACGTACGGTTGCTGCTCTTCTTGGTCAATATCCTGTAAACCACTAAACGTGGTTTTGGCCGTCTCAGGAGCCAGAAGCCATCTCTTCGAGCGTTCCACCTCGGTGTACTTGCGTATCTCGTCCCATGGCACCAGTATGCGTGTTTCGTCCATGACGTTGATAGCCATGTCGAGGTCAGGCAGGTGAGGCATCATTTCCTTGACCAATTCCGTCCACAGTTGTATCCATGGTGGTCGACTGGGATTGTCCGTGACAAAGTCAGCCTTGCCATCGCGTACTCGGATGACCTGTGGCTGGCTATGAGCCTGAACTCGCATATCTTTCGGGTTCAGTCCCCAGAATGGGTTGATGTCGTGGTGTATCCTGTCGAAGAACTCCTCCACCACGATGGCGTCATCTTTCTGGGCCTGCGCGAACCACGTATCGAAACCTGGTGGTGGATGACGGCCACGGCGCTCTCTGTAGCGGGAAGCGGCCTCATTGATAGTCAAGGAGCGCTTTTCCAGCAATCCATTGAGGTGGTTATTGGCATCGCGGATCAAGTGATCAATGGGATGGTCGCTGTCCGTTGTGATCGCCGATGATGATCCTTTGAGCGTCCACCCGGGAGGACGAATATTCAGAGAACGAATGGATTCTGGGACATCGTCAAGAAATAGCAGCCTCAACACCAAGAGCAGCCCGCCAGCGAGCAGTAGGAAGCGCAACCTTCGCCTGCCAATGGCATACGCGGGGGACAACGCCGCGAAGGCTTGGCGTATCTGCACCATGGCTCGGCTGAAAGCCTCCACGAAAAGGGAGGGACGGTCGGAGAGACGAATTCGGTGATTCTCCCTGACTTGGCCGGCTGCGGTGGTAGTTGGAGTACACCAAGTCTCCAGGCTGGCGCAAACCTCTCGTTTGGTGTGAAGCAGCTGCAAGAATGGATTTGAATGAAGTACGGATAGGTACGCGCTGTTGCTGGGAATCACATCAGATTGATGGAATGCGCCAGCGACCCGCACAATCCCCCTCCCTCCGCTGGTCCGCGAATGCTTGTTCGCTGGTCGGGACAGCCACGTCGATTGTCTTAGCTATATGATTGGACTACGAAGGGCCCCCTTCGGTCGCAGACTCCCCGTAAATGGTGTCGGAACGGCTAGTACGGAGTGAACTGGCCGTTATCTCTCCTTCGGCGCCAGTTCTTTCTGCACTACGAGTACGCAGGGCGCAGGGCTGCCGAGCTACCGTTGGTTCATGATCTTGTCCTTGCTCTTCGTGATTCTCATGCACTCTCATCATGGTCATATACCACAGAGCTCACTTTAAAGGGTGACAACCCTGCTGTGCTCTCGCTCAACAACACAACAATTTGTAGTGCCCAAAACAGCGCAGGGCAGGGCGAATGGCTGTCCTCCCGCCAAGGCGCCGACAGTAGAAAGCAGATGCAGGCAGAATGTGTCTACCGGTCCCTAAGGAATCGTCTGGCTACACAGCAGTAGTCGTGAGCACTTCCTGTGAATACGAAGTTCACGCCTTGTAATTGTGACGTCGACGCAGCCTTCTTAGCTCCACGCAAACTGGGGCAATCGGCTCCACCGTCTTTGATCCACCGATACCCAGGATCTGCCGATCACTAGCGGCTCCGCTCCGGCGTACGAGCCCGCAGTTCAGGCATTACAACGAAGCCGCAAGCCAGAGGTTTGACACTGGCGGTGTAATGCAATGGTTCTACCCTCGCGCAGGGGCGATGCACCACAAGCTGAGCTGAACAATGGCATGATGTTTCAGTATATCACCAAAAATGAACATAATGTTGAATTCTAGAGGAGAGGTTGCTGTGACCTCTTGATATCCATGGATCCCTTGGATATACAGGATGTGGCTTCACTGGAACAGGCGCAACCGGCATGCACTCCTCCAACGATTATCTCAACTGTTTCAAAGACCATACAAGCGTTTCAGGTTGGTCGGTCTGTGGCGATGCGCTGGGATATTAGAAGCCGGGAGCTGCGCTGAAGTCATAAAAGTCAGGCCTCCGTCTCCGCAGCCCCGAGAACCCCGATATTGTCGGTGTGGGGCCGAAATCTCGAGCCCGAATTTGAATCAGTATTCTCTACTCCGTCATTATCCCCAGATTGGGCTCACCATTCCGGAAGACTCGGACTTTTCGACGCTATGTCCGTGGCAATCCACAGAGCAATGTGGTATTAATTTCTCATCCACCTGTATTCGATTCAATTCGCAGCACAAGCTTGAACGGCCTTACGTCAAGGCCCCCACCCCGTTCACTTCCCCTCTCTGCTACAAAAAGGGGCCAGCTGCCACGCCTGACCATAGGCTCAAGAATCATCTAATCTTCAAAAATTAAGGCAAAGGCTTTCCCAAGAATCCATCGTCGAGCACAGGAATCAACACCATGGCTGGAATGTCAAGAGAACGAATGCAAACTGCCTTGGAGCAGGAGAAAACCATTTCTCAGGAAGATCACGTCAAAGTCAAGGAGTTGGCGGGCATGATCAAGATGCCACGCAGCTTCATATTCAAGAACCCCAACGAGTATGGAATGAAGGGCTGGTTTGACCTGTCTATCCCTTCGGACGACGGCACGCCCCTCGAAGCCTGGTACATCCCTGCCAAGGGAGGCGAAAGCAACAAGCTCGTCATCTTTAATCACGCGCTTCCCATGTGCCGTGCTGGCTACCCCGGCCACATGGGTGAGCCGTGGAGCAACTTCATCGAGCCCGTCGAAATCGACTTCGTTATCCAATACAAGCATCTGACTGACGCCGGCTACAACGTCCTGACCTATGATCTCCGCAACCATGGACAGAGCGGCGCTGCCAACGGTGGGGTCTGCGGCGTCGGCCAGTGGGAATGGCGCGACTGCGTTGGCGTCAAGAAATTTGTCGACGCTCATCCTCGCCTCAGCCAGATGAAAGTGGCGCTGTTCAGCCAATGTCTTGGTGGTGTTTCGCAGTATGCGGCGCTTACCAAGCACCCGGAGCTGTTTGAGAACGTTCTGTGCATGTGCAGCCCTCTGGTACCCAACATGGATTCGGTATTCACCAAGCTTTCGGGACAACAGGGCGTCGGGCAATATCAGGAACTCATCGACCTGGAGATTCTGAAGCTGGGGGGGTTTCCAGCCGCCGATATGTCCGGCAAGTTGTGGGCTCCTCATGTTAAGCTTCCTGTTCTTATGTGGCAGGTTCGCGACGATGCGGTGATCAATAACCCGAGCGATGCTCAGAGCACATTTGACGCACTGGGCAGCAGCGACAAGGAACTTTACTGGATCGAGGGTACTACAAAGCGCTTCGAAGACGGTTACAACTGGTTCGGCCGCCACCCGGGGAAGGTGTTGTCTTTCATAGACAAGTACATGAGCTGATCAACGGGGATGACTACGAGAGCGGTCAGCGGGGTGGTACGGATAAGAGAACAGGAAGTCGCTTTTGGACAATATGCACGAAGTTGTGGAGGGGTTGTTTATTCTACTGTGATGTAAAGTCCAAAAGCACAGACTGCCGAATCCAAAACGCTCGATATGAGAAGACTGATTTCGTCTCTCACTGGCTGATGACCCATTGTAGAGAAACCTTGGATGTGCCTTTTCCCCCCAATGGTCACGGCTTGTTCAAGCGTACTGCGCCGATTCGCACCCAATGGTCAATTCAAAGATTCAGGTGGTACATTCTGTCTGAAGTGGGACACATGTAAAACAAAGAGTGGTGGTATGGTGTACGGACATATGAGCATATAGCTCGACTCCTTGACTTTCACACATTGACCCAAGGTCGTGGACTCAACACCTTGGGCAATCGAGAGGCTAAACCCGGCAATAGTGGCAATCCAGGTACTTAAAGGTGGGGAACCTGGAGTTGCTGATCGAGATACATATGCGTTGGACTGCTGTCCGTGTAGACGCGACAAATTGATGTCGATTGTTCTTTCAATACAGTCCTCTCAGCTAGGAGTTTTAGACATTGCCGTCACAGCCCATTGTTTGGCAGAGATCTGTTATGACGTCTCAATGATCGCCCAAGTGCGATCATTCAGACCCGTAAACGGACCTCTAATCATAGCAAAACCTCTGCGGTCGTAGGCACTAGACTTTTGCTTATGTCGAGAATTGACCGAACACTGGAATAGTGGCGCCGATCTTCCCACAGGTATGAAGTATAGTGGAGGCCTCCTCAAAAATGGCACTGTTGCGATCAATAGCGATCAGCAGCGAGGATATGATGGTATAGCAAATGTCGCCTGTCTTATCATACAGCCAGCACGAGCAGAGACAAAAAGCAGGGCTGTACAGCTTGTACCTTCCAAGTGGCCTGTTCCAGCCAGAAGTTGCCCTCTATCAAGGAGCGCAGTGCTAAGCCTGTGGCCATACAGAAGCTGGCAAATCGAGCACCCCCGGGCTGCTGCGTTTGTGCTGCGTTATAGGTATGCCTCCATATCGTCTTTTGTACATTTTTCAATTTCATGCTTGAATGTTGGCTTGCGTTGAATATCACCTCTGCCGCCACATTGGAAGAATCAGAGGTGTGTCAAGTTGCAAGTCCTTGCTCTTTATGTCACAAAGCGATCCTCCGCAGGTATTCAGAACACAAATAGATATGCCAGAGGCTTTCAGTTTTCATAAGGCTAGCATGCTACCTCATAAGCCCCTAAATAACGCCAGTATATGAGAATTACATGATCAATTGTGCTACGTTGTTTTTAAACACTGGCTGGGTTCTCACAATATGACCATAGCACGATAGCATGACAGTGATCAAGTATTATGTACTCATGTCAGATCACAGCTGGTACTGCTTATGGCCTGTTACTCCAATGTATTGGCTCAAGGGATACCGTAGACATGCATGAAAACGGTTGGCCAATTCCTCATCCTCATATTGTTCCGTCAGCGCCATAAAGCATAGGTCAGAGTACAACACCCAAGAAAAAGATGTTGTTTCCGCAACACACATAACACAGGGGTTCCGTTGTGACTGTACACAGTATGGGACTTGTAAGTCCTGTAGGCTCTCATGAGGCCAGTGTTGTCTCCACTTTCCAGCAGTTACCGTCCCAAAAAGGTCCCATATTTGAGGCCGACGTATTTTGTCTGCTAGCTTTCGCCTCTGATTTGGAATCTCGAAAATCCCCCATGCCCGGAATCGACGATTTCCCACCGTGTGGCAACTCCCACAAGAACACCTCAGAGGATCCATTAGCCAGCTCATGGTCCGAGATGAAGTATCGTCCATTGACAGATATTTCTCGAACGATATGGCCACTTGCCATTTCTCCCATCTCAATCATGGATAGCCATTGAGCCAGCCGTGTATCCAGGCTGAGGGTAAGAACCTTTATGTTTTCAGCTCGCCCAGGTACTCGTATTGATCGATGACCCGTCGTGGAAATGTCCATGAAGTGTCGCGGCGTCATTCTCTTGAAACCATGAATGCTTAGCAGCTCGAAAGTTTCAATTGCTTTGGCGTCAGATGAGTCGTTTTGCCAAGCGATACAGAAGACTGAGCCATCAGGAGCACGAGTAAGTGTCAGAGGACCATCATGGTCAAAAAGTCGTGTCTCTATCCGTGTCTTTCCTCTCCAGCAGCGTATCGCAATAATTTGAGCTTCGGGCCCGGCTGATGTCTCACGAGTGTCTCGAAAAGTGAATAAATCCTCCGACGTCTTCGAAAAGAATAGTCCCCTGCAAAGCTCATTTTGCGGAAGCTTGATTGTGTTCCGCAATTTCCAGCCATCGAGCTTCAAAATATTTAGAGTAGTGTAGATGTAGATGGAGCCCAAAGAGTCGGCAAAGGCAAAGTGTGTCCGCATGGGCGAGAACGACCAAAATGTGGGCATGCAACCTTCCATAAAGGGACCAGGTTGCCAAATGCGCTGAGTTTGTTGGAGCAAGACTGTGGCAAATATCACCCCTTGGGTCTTCCCAAAGAATGCTATGCTGGCACTCTCATAAATGAACTCGGCCTGGTACACATCTCGTGGCAATTTCAAGGAGCTGAACCTTACGCCTGTCTTGATGTTATAAAGCGAGTACTCGTCTAAGGCTGTTGCCACTGCTAGAAACAGTGAATCTTTTGAGATGGCTGCTGTGTTTCGCTGAACGGATTGGTGTCTCCGTAAAATCGTAGCTTGCGTCCCCGTTGGAATGCTCTCACCATTTGAATCCGGGTTTTGAGGCTCGTTCGTGGTATTGAAAGAGTTGCCACTATCACTTGAATCCTCCGATTCTGGACGATCCCAATTCTTATGTTGTGTTTCTTCCTTCGGAGTTGAGAATTCAGTTGCGTTGTCTTTGTCTTCTCTTCGGTCTGTTGCCCTGTAATGAGGCTGTCAGATGCGCAGCTTACTTTCGAACAGGGGAGTGAGGGCAAACAGAAATGAGGACTTGGGGAACATGGCGGTCGACTGCTCAGAATTGACTTACAGGTAGGACATTTCAAGAGCAATATCCAGGGACATAGCGAAAGCATCAAGGTTTTTGAATAATTCGCCCAATCTAGTTTTAGTGAAGTCGTCCCAAACGCAAGACTCTTCCTCGTTCAAGAGCACTTCAACTTCAATCAGGACTTCGCAGCAGCGGTTGAAAATTAGCCTTATGCGGGAAAAGAACGGGCGCACGGTCTCATAAACGCAATCACTCGTAGATGTCTCATGCTGCCAGAGGTCGACAAGGTTTCCCATCTCAAAAAGCTGATGAGTAAATTCGGCAACATCAGGCCTGGCTTCTCGATGCGCCCTGGAGAATGCCCGAACAGCTGAGCAGGCGGCATTGATCCATTTGAGAAGTCTCGAGTACTCGCTCCTCATGAAGTCGGCTGAATCAGGGCTGGGCTCCATTGCAGCGGCGTCCGATTTGAGTGGGCGGACTTGTCGGCAAGGAAATAACCACTATTTGGGGGAGAAAGTCATACCTTGGCGTTAAGGAAGTGAAAATTACTGCGCAGTTGAGGATGTAAGCAATCGGTGCAACGAAACCTACTTCCGCGCGGCGCCATACTCTTATCCTAATAAATGCAGCGTGGTCATTGCGTGATCAAGCTCAGCGGCTTTTCCGAATTTCTTGCAGCTCAAACGCCCAATTATACAACCTGTCTATTAATAGCAGGCGCCGGCCACATCTCTGGGCTCGTCACTTGCGTGAAGCAATCTGCCCAACATGCATGACCCAAGCGCCGACCGCCTTTGCGACCCCGGCGCATAAAAGAACAAAAAGACCTGCCTAGAGCAAATGAACTTTTGCCAGAGAGTTGAACATGAAACATCAGCAAACTCAGTTCCAGGTCATGAAGAGTTAGCGCCGACTGCTTTGGCAGACTGCAATGAGCTGTTGGGGAGTGTCACCTTCATGATCGTGCTCGCTGGACAATGGAGCACTCGCGAACAACGGGATGCATCTTGGACCATTACTAATCTTGGATGTCGTCAATTGGACGTTCTGGATCTAGTTGTGGCCTGCTACATTACACCGACACCGTTCGATGTTGCTTCTGCCACGTCTGGTGCAACAAGCTTTTTTTTTTTGGCCTGAAATGACTTACTCGGTGTTCATTGACGAAAGCAGGGCCGGTCTTCAATGAGATGGGAGCTTATACTGATGGATGCCTGTGGGAGATTTAAGGACGCAGCTTCGAAATGCGTACAGACAAACATGAAAGCATACTCCGTATGTGCCGAGGCAATGAGTCCCTTCAAACCATCAATCGATGTGCTCATTACTTTCCAACATCGCTCATGCAGTCATTCCGTCGTTTATGGGTGAGATCAAAAGAGCCCAATCTTGAAGCAGTTGGCGTAAACGTTGCCGTCGCGCTCCAGTCCGAGAACATGCCAGTAATATTAGCCCCCCGATGCAAAACATCAATCAGCAAGTACATATCGCCGTCCGTCTTGACAATGTCCCTGATGGATTCGTAGAAGTAATCCCCATGAGCGTGCACAGTTGCCAGCGGAGGCGACCGCTCCAGGCTCCAGGTCATGATCTTGAGACCCAGCTCGTTGGCACGCTTGGCGTAGGTGCTGGGAACAATAGTGCCGTTCTGGTTCTCTACCAGATAGGAAAGCGGCGGCCCAACGCTCTGCACGCCGTCGTCGGCATACATGGCCAAATTCTTGACGGCACTGGCGTACGTCTCGGGCGTACTTCCCGACTCGTCCAACAGGATGGCATTCTTGCCAAATTCAGGGTCCGAACTGAGCCAGTACAAGATGTCGCCGTATTGAAAGCTCTGTGAAAGCACGCGCGACCCGGGGACCCCCGCCTTTTTGTAATTGTCGATGAACTGCTGGGCATACATTTGCTGTGTGTAATTGCCCTGGAACGGCATCTTTACCATGGGCGCCTTCAGCTCGGGCGTATGGTGCAGGCCGAGCGCCTCAACCATGGTAATGTGCTCCTTGTGCTCCATGAGTGTGCCACAGGTTGCATAGAGGTCGGTGCGCCAGTTCTCCGTGCCGCCGAGGTAGTCCGCGGGTGTTGTGGCTTGGTCGTTGCAGCTCTCCATCTTAGCACACAGAGACTTGAACTCGGCGAGCGTAATGTCGCTGGTGCAACAAGTGGCCGATGCTGGCTTGCCATCGGCCGCGGGCTGGAAGGGCTTGGTGCATTTGGCGTTGAGCTCCGGGATGGCCACGATGTTGGTCGTCGTGTGCAGGTCGCACTGGCTGTGGCGGCAGACCAGCTCGCGGTCCTTGGTTAAGGAAACATCACACTCGAGCACGCCGGCTCCCATGCGGGCTCCAGCCATGTTGGACTCCTTGGAATTCTCGGGGAACTGCAGCGGAGCGCCACCACGGTGGCCCATGGACCATCTGCTGGGTTTCATGTTGCTCTCCGTGCATGACTGGAGCTTGGACTTGAGCGGGCCGTCGGCCATGCTGTTGACGAGATAATACGGCCGCGGTCCAAGCTCAATCTGTTTGATAGGCTTGACTTGGGTAGGGCACGGCGCGGCCGAAACTTGGCCAGCGGCGGCGAGGCCAACAGCGAGAGTAGAAGCAGAGAACCTCATCTTGGCCGAGGGTGTGCAAGACCGAACCGCAGTGAATAGTGTGCACTGGCGGGCGAAGGAGGAGGTGGAGGTGAAAGAACAGGCCAGTATAGCCCCTTCAATAAAGGCCGTACATCGACTTCTTATGGCCGGTCAGTCGGCAACACGACAGGAACCAGCGCTGCCGCGCTCGGTCATGGCCGCGCGGAGCCAGCACACAGCGAGCGTCGACATCAAAGTGTCCGGGGCCCATGAGGATGCATATCGGTCCGCCAGCCAAGGATGGCCATGCGGCTTGGCGGGATCAGCTTGGTGTTTGGTGGGGAAGCAGGTCTTTGGAGCGGGACCACCACGGTACCCTCCTGGCTCTGCCGCTCGATGTCGAGTGTAGCTGGCTGGATGTTGTATCGTATATTATTACCATCGGCCCCGGGGCGACGTCGCAAGTTAGCGAGCAGCGTTCCGTGGCTAAATTAAAGCATATCGAACAAGGTTATTAGACCCGGCAGCCACCCGCGCAAGCATCCATTAACAGGCAAAGCCTAGCGCGCGGGTGCCGTCGGCTGCTCCTCGAGGCATTCCCAGAAGGATGCGTGTATCAATTGCCGTATTCAATTCGCCGTACCCACCGAAGTCCCGGCGGCGAGGAGGGCTTACGAGTACCCAGACTGGGTGGCCTCGCGACCAAACCTTACTCGCAGTACTCGTAATTGTTGACGACGTTGCGGATCCTGTGCTGCACTAGCGGCCGGTCTGTATTGATGTTTTGACTGGGGAAGGCTTGAATAATACTCGAGAATATCGACGACGTTGCAGGACGTAATGCGGTTCTTTGGACACGTGGGATTAGATCGTGTCGTGGCTTTCTGCCGTGTTTTGCGCGCCGCTGCCCCGACAATACGAGTAGATGTAGATGATGTGCAACGGTGACTGGCAAAGAAAAGAACTTGCCAATCACCATCGATGCGCGCGCACGGGGAGAGATCGGTCTCACATTCACTCGTCACCGTGGTCCGTCTCGTCCTTCACAGCTCGTCCCGCGTGGAATCGCCGTCGACGGGCCGCCTCAGAGCTCTCACGCCCTCGACCGTGGCCTTCAAGTGCTCGAATGCGGGCGCGTCCTCGCCCAGACCCCATGCGAAGACGCCTCCGAGCCTCGAGGGTCCCACAACTTCGGCCAGCTTCCGACCGACAACCAGCGGCGTGTCAAACGACCACCACCGCTTCTCCTCGCCATCCCAGTAGCCAAAACTGCCGTCCTCGTGATACGTCCCGCCGGTTTGGGCGCGGGCAAACGAGTCGACGAGCTCTGCAGGCGTCTTGTCGTGCCAGCTAAAGGCAGCCGTCTTGCCGAGGTCTGCTCCGGTCTCTGGATCCTCGAGCAGCTGGGTTGCACATCCGAGAGGCCGCTCTGGGTCGCACTCCTGAGTCATGAACCACTTGATGTAGTATCCCAGTCCCAAGTTCAGCGCGTCTGGAGACGCACCGCGGTCCACATATCGCTGTAGGGCGTCTCGGGAGTCGTTGATGCCACTGTGATGCTTGACCGATGTATCCCGCCTGTTCATCAAGTCATAGGTCATGACATTCATGAAGTCAATGTGCTCAAGGATGCGCGGGATAGTCGAAGACGTAAATGCCATCAGATCACGCTCCAATCCCGGCACTGCAACGGACAATATCTTGGTATGGCCGATGGCAGAACGAAGTTCCGCAAGCAGCTGCACAAAGGCTTCAATCTCCCATTCCCGCTTCGAATTGGGGATGAGCTTGTAGTCGTCACGGTTGCCGCTTCAACTTTGTTAGAGACGGTGCTTTGGGGTAGAAAATGGTCCATACCCTGGGTACTCCCAGTCTACATCGACGCCATCGGCCCCTGTCAGGTCGATCATGGCCTTGACCTGCCGTGCCCAACGCTTCCTGGACATCGTGTCCCGCGCCGCCTGCTCGAAGCCATGAGAGTCGCCCCATCCGCCTATGGCCACCATGACTCTAGTATCGGTGCGAAACTGCCGGCGTACTTCTCCGACGGATGTGAAGAGAGGGAATTCGGGAGGCGTCTCATCTACGTTGAAAACGTCGGATCGCATAAAAGCCAGAACCACGTGAGTGATGTCGGCAGTGAGCGCCGGATCGGAGGGAACGACATTGTGCTGGCTGTGCTTGAAGTCAGCAGGGCATCGGAGAACGACGAGCTCTGCGCCATAGCTCGGCATATCATGAGGACAACGCACCCCGTGAGATACATGATGCAGCGGATGGCGTCGGTTGCCGGTAATGCCGCTGCCGTCGTTCCTAGAAGCAGCAGCGGCAAGAGCAGCCATAGCGGCGACAGGCACGCGAGCCCAATACGCGGCGCCGGCATGGTGGGACTGAAGCTTGAATTGAAGCTCACGGGCGTGATGAGGATAGGTCAATTGAAGTTACGCGTGAGGAACAGGAGCTGGATCGCGGGGTGCCTCGGGTTCTACCCGCACTGTGACCACCCAGGTCTTAATATTGACGAGTTCATCGGGGGATAGACTGCGGCCGAAGAAGTTAAAGTCCAACGGGTTGGTGTCTTTCGGAATCGTGATAGATCGTAAAACTTAGAAAGTCATTGGAAGTGACGTGCTCGTCCCAGCACCTGGGCCCTTAGGCGATGGCAGTTCCAACAGATGCAATGACAAACAGTGCGCGTTTTGCGAAATGACCTCTGCACATACTGTACAGCCCGGTACTTCATTCGAGGCATCACCGAGAAAACTCCACAGCTGCACCAGCGACCGCATCGGCCAAATTCGCGACCACAATCGGCCACAAACCAGCAATGAGCTCGCTTTGACGTTGCCAATCCCCTGCGATCCAAGTCCGATCCGTTGACCGCGTCCACCTGAAGACGAGCCACCATTGAGGACCCCACAGAAGGACAGAAGACATGTTCGAGAACCTGTGCACGCTGCCGCTCCAGGCCGACGTCTTCGCGACGGCGCTGCACCCTTCGGAGCCGCTGCTGACCGTCGGCCTGGCGAGTGGCCACGTCGAAACCTATCGCCTGCCTCCCAGCGGTGGCGCCGCCGACGAAGAAGCCGATGCCGACACGAGCGTGCTGAGCGACGGCCGCGGTAGCATCGACACGACTTGGAAGACGCGGAGGCACAAGGGCAGCTGCCGGTGCCTGGCGTACGGCCACGATGGGAGAGGTGCGTCCCCTACATTGAATCGCAGGTCTGTATGGGTTGCTGCTAACCATGAGTAGCCATGTACTCGGCCGGAACCGACGCCCTCGTCAAGTGCTTCGACCCCATGACCGGCCAGGTCGTCTCCAAGGCCGCCATCCCCAGCACCACCGCCGTGCCCGATGCTCCGACGCTGCTCCACGTCCTCAACCCCATGAGCCTCCTCCTCGCCACCGATTCGGGCGCTCTGCATATTGTGGACCTGCGCGAGGGCGGCGCCCTGGGCAAGAAGCCTGCGCAGACGCACTACCCGCACTCCGACTATGTGTCGTCCATGACGCCATTGCCACCCTCCGAGGAGAGCACCAGCGGTTTCCCAAAGCAGTGGATCAGCACCGGCGGCACCACGCTCGCCGTCACCGACGTTCGCCGCGGCGTGCTTGTTCGCAGCGAGGACCAGGAGGATGAGCTGCTGAGCTCATGCTTCGTGCCGGGCCTGGGTCCCAAGAAGAACCGCAACAACGGAATGGTGGCCGTGGGCTCCGGCTCCGGCGTGCTCACGCTGTGGGACAGGGGTGCGTGGGACGACCAACAGGAGCGCATCATTGTCGACGGCAGCAAGAAGGGCGGCGGCGAGAGCATCGACGCCATCGTCAAGGTGCCGCAGGATATGGGCCTGGGCAAGACGGTGGTATGCGGCGTGGGCGACGGCAGCTTGCGAGTCGTCGACTTGGTGCGCAGGGAGGTGGTCGCGTCGGCGAACCTGCGGCACGACGACGTGGAGGGCGTTGTGTCTCTGGGCTTTGACTCGGCAAACCGGCTCATCAGCGCGGGAGGTCGCACGGTCAAGGTCTGGGAGGAGCTTTCGGAGCTCCAAGGGGGTGACGATGAAGAGGACGAGGACGAGGACGAGGACGAAGATGAAAGCGATGACGATGAGGGAAAGGAGGACCGCAAGGGCAAGCGAACGGCGGAGAGCGACAGCGACGACGAGGACGATGATGATAGCGATGACGATGGAGTGGCCGAGATGAAGCGCCGGGCCAAGCGTCGCAAGGAGGTCAAGAACAACAGGCTGGGCCCGATGGGCGCTCATGGCATCCTGGGATTCGAAGGCATGGATTGATTGGACCGTCTTTCACGACGGAAAGTTCGCAGCTACCTCGCCTTGTGGGGCCGCACAATCATCGAGGGCATACTACGTTGACTATACCACTACAATGGGCTTGGCAGATAGACAAAAGCAAACTGGCGTAGGGTGAGAAACCTTGAATCTTTGATCTTTATTTAAGAGCCTGGTTCCCATTCGTGTACCTTGGAAACACTCAGCGCCAGTCTGCCTATTCGGGCTATCTGCCTGGGCGTTAAGAAATATGCAGCATGTGGTCAAGCTCCCGAGGCTTTCATTCTAATGCTGGCGGCCCGCGTCATCAACCTCCAACAAAATTCTACCGTGAGGACTCGAGACCATCACATCGCCGCTTAAGCCTCCCTTGGAGACTTCAGGCTCAGGATTTCCCGTTGGCATACGCTAGACGACTCAGCTCTTTAGTCAGTGTCAAGCTGGCCGTGCTGCTTCATTTTGCCAAGCATGGATGGTCCGGGAGCTGCTTCTAGGAAAGCCCCTGCTCTGCAACGCTAAAACGCTGCGTACCGGCCGTGACGTCCCGTTGGCATCGTGAGCCATGACGGAAAGATGGTCGCCTGACAATATATGGGCGCCCACCGAGGGTGCCCAAGGTCCATGGTCGGCCAAGAGAGGCAAGCCTCCTCGGTTAGCTAGGGGCGTCCCATATGGTAGAGACACCTATCTTAGGATGATGAGACTCCTGGTGATTGTTGTATCGAATAGAAGAAAAATTAAAGCAGCGGTCGGGTTGACGCTTCAGACTCCCGGCAAATGAATATAGCTCCACTGAGCCGTGTCGTCGTGGCCGTCGGAGGACCGGCCAGCCTGCAGCTCGACCGAAGCAGCCATAGCAACGGCGTCGGACGGCGCAGAGAAACGTTTCGGGGCACTCGAGGTAAGTTCCTCGTCGTAGATGACAACGGTGGGCATGGTGCTCGGGTCGCGGACGGCACTCCTATTCCCGGTCGAGACCCTTCGCCGCCTCGACGAGCCGCGGCCGTGACGGTGGCCGACGCCGTGGCGGGCGGGACTGGCGTCGAGCAGCAGGGGCATCCTCTCGGAGCCGCTGTAGGTGGTCGGGATGCAGATGTGGGGGATGCCTTTGCGCTGGCCGATGGCCTTTGCGAGCTCGACGGCCGAGGCGCCGCCCACGCTGATGACGGCGTCGCGGCCGCCGATGCGCTCGAGGGTGCCGTCGACGACGCGGGCGGGCACGTTGACGATGGCCGAGTCGAGGATGTGCGAGTCGAGGCCGGGGATGAGGGCCTGGATGCGGCGGGCGAGGCCGATGCGCGACGGGCTCGAGACGATGAGCGGCGCGGAGAGACGCAGGCGGGCGAGCTCCGAGGGGAGGCGGGCGATGGTTCCGGGGCCGTAGACGATGCGCGGCGAGGCTGCGGCGTCGATGTCGGCATCAGCGTCGGCGTCGGCGTCTGCATGCGCTGGTGTTGACGTTGGGCGTTTGGCCGCTGGCGACGACAGCGCCAGCGGTGACGTCGTCGACGAGGAGGCACGGCCGTCAGCAGCACTGCCCGCAGGCAGATGGCCAGACGAAGCCGTCGTCAGCGACCCGGCAGAGGACGTCGTCGCCGTCACAGCGGTGGACGGGTTCATACCCGGGTGCTCTCTCGCTGGCGGCGGCACCGACTCATCGATGCTGGCTGGCTGTCAACTGCAATCATTGAGGGATCGAGAACTTGCCAGGAAACCGAGGCGGAGGGGGCCCAGCTGCCTGCAAACCAACCCCACGTGGTGGGCGAGCGTCGAGCGTTGACGCACCTCTGCCTGCCACGGCGCGCGGGGGGGGGGAGAAATTGCGCATCCCCCAAGCATGGCAAATGGGAGATTCGCATTTCCAACGGGGCCCGGGCCAGCCAGCGAGTCGCGCAGCGGGAGGGGCGTCCGATGATGCAGAGGCTGCAGCCCAGGACGCTGGGCTTATGCCCAAAGGGGCAATTGAGTTGCGGCATGGGCCGGTGGGGCCGGGGCTAGCGGAGGTTTCGGTCCGGGGGCGGCGCCGGACCCTTGCCGGATGACGATTGCTTGAAGATTCGAAGCTCTGTCCCCAGCTTCTACGCCGCTGCTGCGACGACGTGCCTGGCGTGGTGTGTCTGTCTGCCCGGAGAAGACCCTAGATGCAAGCAACGGCTGGTAGCTACGGCGGCTGGCTGCAGGGCGGGCCGATGCGTGCTTCTCCCGTCGTCCCACGCCGCGTAGGCATTGGCACCTTGCTCTCTCTTTCGCTTGGCAGATGTGCAATGTCGCCGCTATACTCTCGCAAGTCGCGCTTATAGTCCAGTCTGTAGCAGCTCGACTGTATTGGAGTCCGTCGCTAACAAATTCAATTGTCTTCCCTCCCGCGCAGGTAAATTACAAGTCATCACGTCGTTGATATATGCAAATCTCGCATCGCGCTCATCGCTCTCAGGCAAGCGCGCAACCACCTCAAGCCAGTATCCGTCTCCCATGAGTAAAGATGCCTCCATCATCTTCTAGCTCTCAGACAGCCTCCGTGACGGCGTGTTTGTCTCGTCGTCGTCCTCCTTGTTCGGCGGCACCGCGTCAACCACCTCGCTCAGCTCCACCGTCCTCCCGTCAATGTCGTCCTCCAGCTCCGGCGGAAGCACCAGGTCGAGCACCATGCACACGGCCGCCGTGACCGCGAAGCCCGTCTCCATGACGAGCACGATGGCGTTGAGGAAGCCTTCGAGCGCGTGGTTGTCGCCCTTGTACGTGAAAACGGCCTCAAAGTAATTGGGCACCAGCGTGGCGCCGTAGCCCAGCGACAGCCCCGTCGTCAGGATGAAGCGCGTGCGCCGGTTGAAGGGCACGCCGCGGAACAGGATGGCCATGCCCGAGACGGCCACGGCGGCGAAGAGGAACGTCGTCATGCCGCCCAGCACTGGCTTGGGGATGGCCACGAGCGCGGCCGCGAACTTGGCAAAGACGCCCATGATGATGAGGAATATGCAGCATGCCAGGCCAGCCTTGCGGTTTGCGCACCGTGTCAACGCGATGACGCCGTTGTTCTGCGCGAAGCGGCTCATGGGCGTCATGGTCATGAGCGCTGCCGCCACGCCGTTGAGGCCGTCCGTCAGCAGTCCGCCCTGGATGCGCGACTCATAGTTGCGTCCCTCGCACTCCAGGTGCGACACGTCGCACGTTGCCGTGATGTCGCCCACGGCCTCGGTAGCGCATATGACGAAGACGGCCATGATGGGCAAGACCAGGGGTCCGTAAATGGACAGCGGGAAAGTGTGCACCCAGATGAAGGACGCCACCGGTGCCGAGTCGATGCCCGAGGCGTCGAAGTAGCCCGTCGCCCCGGCGATGATGCAGCCGACGAGCAACCCGATGACGACCGACGTCGACTTCATGATGGGCGATCCGTACCGCTCGCACAGGATGATGGTGATGAAGGCCGAGAATCCCAAGCCCAGGTACTCGGCGGACCCCCAGGGCAACGCGTGCGGAGCATCGATGGTCGGGCATTTCGCAAAGAGGGCGCTCTGCCCACCAGCTGCGGCCGGGTCCGAGCACGGCCCGCTGCCGCCCATCCAGTCCTTGAAGCCGCTCTCGATGAGGTGCACACCGATAAGCATCACCGTCGGGCCCGTGACGATGGGCGGGAACATGCGCAGCAGGACTCGCGGTGGCAGGAACGAGATGAGAATCTCGACGATGGCGCACACGGAGGATGTGCCGATGAGGGCGCCGTAGCCCTTGGGGCAGGGGAGCGGGTTGCCAGCGGCGTCAGAGGGACAGTAGCCGTTGGCGTACATCTGCCGGAACGCGCCCTGGGCAATTGGGATGATGCTGAAGGAGATGCCCACCACGGAGAGGACACCCGTGCCGATGAAGTAGCTGGGAAGACGTCAATTCCTGAGGTGCTTCGGGGGATGTGGAGGCAGTGATCAAAAGCACGAAAGACTTACCCCGTCTTGGGAATGCGGAAGCGGTTGATTTGCACGCTCGAAAGAATCCCGGACACAATGAGCGCCGTCGAGACGAGGTACTGCTGCTGCTCCGGCGCCAGATTGGCGCCACCGCTGCCGCTCAGGATGATGGGCGGTGCGATGACGCCCGCGAGCATGGAAAGCGCGTGCTGGAGGCCGAGTAACATGGCCAATACGACGGGCATCTTGTCGTTGAGGCCGAAAAAGGGACTTCGGTGGTCACCCTTGGACATGAATGGCAGGTTGGGCCGGAAGAGAAAAGCATAGTCGTAATCGCCGATGAGGCCGTCACGAGTGGTGAAGGTACGCACGAACGACCGGAGGCGCCCGCTGACGCCTGAGCGAGAAGAGGAGGACTGAACGCGAGTGATACTGCTGGGGCTGCTGTCTTCGTCCATGATAGCGGCTGTTGGAACGGCGTACGAGATGATATTTCTGCGGCGAGGGTATTGGGTGCCAGTTAGAAGAGCGGAGGAGAGACACCGGCAAGCTAGACCAGGCGGAGCCCGGCGGTTATTGTCAGGCGAACCTGCTGAATCCTGGCGGTTGTTGGACGGAAACCTGCTGAAGCCGTTGAAGTGGGAGTCGCGCTGGGGTTGGAGAGAGGACTCGTATGTCGGAGTCTCAAGCGTTACCCAATTGCTGGTTTTGAGAGGTAGATGGACGGAGGTTGCTCGGACCCTGGCCTTTGTCTTGTGTTCTGGGCGAGCGCAAGCAGAGAATCAACCAACGGGGTTGTGAGGAGGAGCTGAAGGTTCTTCTGCTACTTGGCTCGAATATGGATGTCGAGGACAGGGAAAGTAGAGCTATTCAAACACGAAAGAAATTATGTTGCGGTGCAAGGCCCCGCGATACGGGCACGGCCGGTAGGTAAGCAGACTGATCGGCAGTCCCCAGCCGAGACAAAGTAAGCGTCCAAAGGCCGGCTCGTGCTTATCAACAGCTTTGCCCCTTCTGACTCCGTACCGAGGGCCCGCACTCTTTATCAATACGGAGTACATCAATACAAGCAAGTACCTCCCTTACGTATCTGCTACTCGGCGAAGGGCAAGCAAAGTCAGGGGCGACCAACAGGGCGTACGCGCGCCTTTGCATGAGTCCGCGCGTGCGGGGACACAGGCACAGGAAACTTTTGACGAGGCAGGACTGGCACAGCACCGCCCTCTCGAGCGATGCTGCAGGCGGAGGTGCCCGCCGGGTGGCCCGGATTGACTTGACGCCTGCCGGCGGCGCTGCTCTAGGTTGGACGCTGCCGAGCGAACCATGCGGGCCAAGGCCATCGAGAACCAGCAGAGTTGGAGTCTGGTCGCAAGGCGACGGCCGGCTTACATGCCCATGGTGACTGACAGCAGCGTAGACGCACGAATGAACAACCGCAACTCCATCCGGCTGGCGGATTTTGCGGGGGAGGGGCCATTCCCCTTGCCGAGGATGGCGTTGCAATGACAAACCGCTTCTCTCCAACTCGCCGGCACATGCTGGTCTTCGGACCGGACGAGGCCGTCCCGGGACTACGAACTGCGAGGCCGTGTCCGGCGCTGGCCGCGCAAGTTGGGGTACATGAGGCTAATGTATGTGCCGTTGCGGAACGAAGCGAAGTTCATGGGGGCCATTTCTCGTCTTGAAGCTCGCGGGCGACGTTTCAAATGCCCCCGACTCATGGACCATCAAACTTGGCCTGGCGCCAAAGCCCAGATGTTTGCGGCGATGCATGTGGGTGGTGAACCGGCCCTGCCAAGAGCATAGATGGCCATTACCATGTGGAGGCTCTTCCTCGACAGTCCACAATTCCCATCGCTGTGTAACTCGGTTATTATTTGCAGTCGCATCCGTGCTACGCAAGATGCCCTCCTCGCTACCTCCACTATCAGCGGGCCATCGGCGGGCCCCCCCATGTCCATCCATGTGCGCCGCCGGCGGGACGGGGAAGCAAGATAAGGCCCCGGCGCGGTCTGGCCCTGCATCTGGCGGCCGGGCCACTCATTACGTCGCCGCCGTAGGCGAACAGCGGTGGGACCGGTCAATCGCCGACGGAGCGTCGCACGCTGAGCCCTCTCTGCTTGATAACGCATCCAAGTCAAGCATCATATGCGGGGGTTATCCCTCTTGATCGCCGGCTGTCTCTGGGCCGAGCTGCCTCCAACTCGCCCCGAAGCCGACGCACCAAGCGGCGACCTCCGACGCCGCCAGATTGGACTACATGTCATCCCGGTCCCCTCCCGCGTCTGTCCGGGATTGATCGCCAGCGCCCTGCTACATGCCCACGCGCTACCCTCTCTGCCTTTCATGCGCCAAGCTGGATTGCGGAGAAAAGGCGTGGGCCCGAGAATGCTTGTAATGGAAGAATGTGATTGCGTCGCCGGTGGTCTCCAAATCGCGGCGGGAGCGGCCATCGCCGACGATAGGAACGAGTACGCGTGCTGCATATCCGGCGGCGACATCTGGCTGCTGCGCCGACGCTCGAGATATGCGATATGTCATTTGTGTTTAGGTAATCCTTTGTTTTGTTCGCTCATGCATTGTTACGGGCTTCGTTCTATATTTGGCCCGTGGAGTGCGTTACACAGATTGCCGCGTCCGGTGACTCCAGTGCAATGCGAGGTTGGCCATCAATGGAGGCCTGGAATGTCGCGAAGATATGGCGACGTACCATCATCAAATCTACCTTCCTGTCGCTGCTAGGGGAAGCCGTACTGCAAATATCTAAACCCCCGGGAAGCCGAGCTGTTGTCATAGGGCGGAAAACAACTGAGTCTGTGCTTCGTACGCTGCTTATCTCTTATTTCTGCAGGCCTCGAACGCCCGGATCAAATCTTCTGCCCAGAATTCTGCTGGCCTCCAAGGTCACCTGGTGCAGCCTACTTGTGCGGGAGTATGTTCCGCAGCATGGCAGCTACATGTATTACCTTTCAGTCCCTCGCAATCCGGCCGCTGTCATACATCATGACCCGTTCATCGCTGCCGGCCGATAAAGCCCGGAAGACGCATCGGAGGAGGCCGCGGCACTTGACACTCAATTCAAATGCATCTTACGTCTGAGAGACCCTACAGGGATCTTCTGTCGATGCGCCATCTGTTTCCGAGTCCTCGGGTCCACTATTGAAAACGTCTGCTCTGTTAGCAATGAAGCACCATGCTCTGCAGGCAATGAGAAAAGCCAGATATATTACAGGGCGATTTTGACAAGCATTTAGATCGAAGGAGCATCGCTCACATGCACAGAAATATTCAACAGCCCGCTGCAGAGCCACCGCCAGCGACCGTACAAGTCAAGGGCCTGACGAAGGACCGCGAGGTACATGCCAATGCCATGGCTGGACAGCTTGCATATCATAGGAGAGTGTTCATGCTGTCAGAAGCACTGATTGTGTCGGAAAGTTGCTCATTGATACATCTGTAAACGGACACCTTTAAGCATTAGTCCATGATACCATGTGTTCACGGAAGCCTGCCGATCAGGATCGAAACTAGGACTTTTTGGTCGAGTTCAGGGAGAGTAATGTAACAGTCGACCCTGTAACACTCGACCCTCTCTCTCAGCTCGCGGGAGACCAGAGCCAAGACACCAGCGGCGCGCAGGCCGTTGATCTATCGAAATGACCCTTCCTGGTCACTTTGAAACTTGAGCCCAAGTACAGCGTCGAACACGTCCTTTATCAAAACGTCTGCGTAGAGTTCTTGGTGTCATTACGTCCACCAAGCGTATTACCACGCTCGCATAATGCAAGGCAACCCGTGGGCTACCTCACTGGCAACTACAAATGTACAATTTTTGCGCCGCGCTGATCTCCAGCCCGTCCCATCCCATCTTTTGACCCGTCCGGGACCAATAGGTGCATGAATCATGTCGATGCCCTCCCTTTACATACACAGTGACTCTCGCTTTCTTGCAGTAGAATCACAACCAAGCCGCCCATGGAACCGCTCTTAGGAAAACTCCCTGGCCTTTCTGGCCAACACCCGCACGTTGTCCAGCAAGCCCTCCACGAGCTCTTGGTATCGGTGGGCGCCGCCACTCATCGCCTTTGTACCCTGGTCGATGACGATGCCCGGGAACAACTCGATCTCGAGCTCATGTTCCTTTTCGACCCGTTGTGCGTTCTGTCGATGGATCAGCATGTGCGTAAGCATAGAGGTGCCTTGACTGAAAGAAGACTCTTACCCCTGGACCGGGAACGGTTTGCGTGACTTGGGTCAAGTCAATCTGGTAGTGACCTTGTGTGTAGCTCAGCCGGTCTTTATTGCGATCGGGTTGCCTGTCACCGTGGCCAGCAAGCTGCTCCAATTCCTCGACTGGCCCGTCCCAGGCCATTTCGAGGTTGATGCTGAGCCGGCAGTCCATCGGACACGACGGCATGTGCACGTCAATGTCGGCGACCCGAGCCTTGACGATGGTGTTGAGAACCTCTTTTGTCTTTTGGTCGTATGTCACCCTCGCGCGAACATTCCGGCCGCGGCCACCCAGCCTAGAGCGCATGCATCCGGGCAGACGGGCCTGAAGGTCTAGAGGTAGGTCGAAGAAGCGGTCAATCTCTCGCCTATGCTTATAGTGCACCTGAATCCTGGAGACTCCGTTGGGCGCGCGGGGATCGGTCTGAATGACAATCTGATTCAAGAAATCATTGAAGGCTTTGTGGTGTGCCTGAAGGACGAGTCGTCAGCTGGAAACGCTTTACTCGGTCTGTTCAATACGCGGTCTTACCTCAGTCATGCTACTCCGAAAGGCAACCCGGCCAGTGTCGTGCAGGACGCACTCTGAGTCCAGGAGCCTGTCTACTCGGCAGTTAGTGTCTTTGTCAATCAGCGTCCCGAGCTTTGCTTCAATCTCAAACTGTATGCCGCGGCTCGTTATTTCTCTGAAATCGGGATTGTTGACGACGTGGATGAAGATGAAGTCGGCAACCGTCTTGGAAATCTCCTCGTACGGTTTGACACCCGTGATGCTGGCCTCCCAGGGCCCGAGGACATCCTGCGGGCCTGGCTCCGGCGCGGCTTGAGCAGGGGCTTGGTTGGTGGGTCCGCTCGGTTGAGCTCGAGCTGCTTCTGGAGACGGGTGGCGGCTGGATCGCTCCGTCTTGATGCCGCTGTCCGGCTTGCCCCCATTGGTGTGGATATGGGCATGCGTTCGCTTCGCGAGGACATAATTGGCGTGGTTGGGCATCTTGTTGCCCAGTATTCGAGCGCTCTGCGCCCAGATGGGCGGCTGCGAGCGACGGACGCGGCTCTTTCGGGGAGCAACGGGCGACTCGGATTTTTGGGCGCGGGCTACGAACTCGCCGTTCACCTCGCCGGGCGGAGGCCGAACCTCTCTATTCTCCAGCTCCCTGGGGCTCATGCTGCGGTCTTCCAGCTTCCGCTTCGCAGGCGTTACCGCGTGGTCCATGTCGACGGCCATGTTCTGGGGCACGGGAGCAGGTCTCCTCTCGGTCTCGGTGGACACGGCCAGCGAGGGTCGCTCGGCAGTGCTCGCCAGGGAGGCGACGCGCGTTCTCGGGCTGACGGACGGGCTGTGCTCCCGTGATTGATGCGACCTCGGGCGGTGGGCGTCGGATGCCGGTGATTCGTACGAGCTGCGGGCGCTCGACATGCGTTGAACTGCGGGCGATGGAGGCGGGTGGCTCTGCGAAGCCTGCTGTTGTGAGGACTGCGCGTTGCCTGGGGCAGAAACTCTCTGCTGGTAGGGGCTCGAAGGTTGCGTGGTCAACCCGCCGTGGCCAGCGGACGCCCTGGAACCAGCAGGGTGCGGTGGGCCGAGAGGTGTAGGAGGTTGTGAAAGCTGGCGCGCATACTCGGCACCGGCAACCTCCGCGGCAGGCGGTGGCGGGCGCGACGCGGCTACGGGACTACCGTGGACGTTCGGCGGCCCAAACTGATGTTGGCTATGTGCTGAGGTCGGTGTCGGTGTGGAGTGGGCGGACTGAGACCTTTGGTGGAGGTACGCATGCGAGGATGAGGAGCCGCCTGGCGTGACCACCGGGGGGGTTTGCGGGACTGGGTGCTGCTGTTGTTGTTGTTGTTGTTGTTGCTGCTGCTGCTGCTGCTGTTGCCCGTAGGCTCCCGTGATGCCTTGTGAGTAACTCTCCCGACTTTGGCGTTGCTGTTGCGGCTGCTGCTGCTGCTGGTAATGTCCCGGCGGATACTGGTGTCGCTGGCTGGGGCTCGCCATTTCCTGAGGAGCCTGCGCTGGGGGAAACGGGTAACCGGCCGAGCTGCCTCCCGGAGCGCTGGTCGGCGTCGAGATGGGTCGGTACGGCGACTGCAACGGGCCGGACATGGAGCCCGGAGAGCGAGGGTCGTGGAACGAGCTGGCCGGCTGTAACGGGGGCGGCGGCGCCGGGGCAGCGCGGGCGGGGGGGTACTGGCCCGGGCCTTGGTACGGCGACGGCGGCATGTATGAGGCGCCGGGGTGCTGTTGAGGGTGATGGGGGTAGTCTTGGGTCACGGGCTTGCCGGGAGACGGGTGAGGCGGCGGCTGGGCGAACTCGCGATAGCCGCCATATTGGGCAGGGCTCGGGGCCGGGCGAGGCTGATGCTGCTGCTGGGGCGTGGTCTGGGCCTTGGGAGCGGCGCGGTCGCCGTTGTCGGACGTGTTGAGGACCGAACGCAGATCCATGGCTGTCGTCGTCGTCGTCGGCCGCGGAGCCGTGATGGAGCGTCGTGGGTCCGCTGCGCAGTGGCTCGCGTCGCTTCAACGGGCGGGTGCGATCAGGCGGCCGACGTCGGGCTCGCAAGAAGTGTTCTGACGGTGGAATTCGGGGGTTCGCCGTCGAGGTCGCGAAGGGACATTGTCACGCCGGCAGCAATCAGACGTCGCGAGGAGGACGACGAGGGGTTGGTGGTTGGTCGGGCGCGCGCGCGCGACGGACGAGTGGGCCAGGGGGGGTCTAGACGAGCATCCAGCGCATCGCGGCACGACGACGGCAGGTGTCACGGCGCGCGGATGGCCTGCTGCGGCGCGGGCGAGGATCGAGGGCGAGATAGAGCTGCGGCGGAGGCTCGGTGAGGCGCGGTGACGGGATGGATGGATGGACGGACGATGGTCTGGGCTGGCATGAGGACAGATGGGGGGACGGACCGCTTGCGCCAGGACACTTTTTTTTTTCGGGCCCCGAGTCCACCACCGCCGGGTTGAAGCTACCCTAGGGGACGACGCGACCGGCAACAGCACCGACGAGCAGCTACCAGGCACGACCAGCGACGGACACAATTAGTGCAGGGACGGGCTGTTGATGGTGTCGAGTCGGCCGGATGGCTCTGGTATCTAGCTAGGCGTGTGGAAAGCGCGTGGCAGAAGCTGTGCGTGCGTCAGTCCGCATAGCGCTGTCCTTAGATATCGCCGCACTTGCGCGTACGGCAGACGCTCTCATTCACAACTATTACCAACAACTCTTTTGCACACAGTCGGGTGTCTTATCCATGTCTCAGGTGCTTCCAAACATCTACCGACAAAAGGAAAATCTTCCTGCTCGTCGGCATCCGGTCCGGGCCGCTACATGCTGCCGTCCGCTGGCCCTCTCCTCTCATGTCCACGTTCGCTGGTGGGAGAGCACCCCAATTTACTCGCACTTGCGTCTGACTGAACACGGCCAAAGGTTGTCATCAGAGAGCCAATCGAGGCCCAGCAGCGCGTTGCATCCGAATGTCGTGCCTTCCTGACCATATGGCATCTCTACTACGTGTTTCATCCACCAAGAAGCATAAACATCGGTGTGATCATAGACAAATGTAGACGACAAAAAGAGTCCTTGTAGCCAAATACAAAAAAAAAAGATCGAAATAACAATCAAAAAAAGAAACAGATACTCCTCCGGAAAGGCTTGAACTTTCAACCTCCCGATTAACAGTCGGACGCGCTAGCCAATTGCGCCACGGGGGAATGAGCTGTGGCGGAACCGACCACTATTAGGCTATACATAGGTAGGTCATTCCCGCTTTGCGTGACGAGCAACGAGGCCATCACGTGATCATGTCCGCCTTTGCCAAGCCCAGGCAATGCGTCAAGCAATCAAGGTACGTACCGCCGCCGCAGGCAGAGCTGTGCCTGACGTGGAACCCGTGCCTGGTCCTTCCTGACATCCGCAAAACAACCCATCTACCCATCACCCCAACATCTCTCCCAATTCGCGGACAACAGCATCCTCACCGTCGTCTCTGGGCTCTAATCTGCCCTGCACCATATCTAAAGCTCCTCGAAGAGCTTCTACCCCCTCCTGTCCCCGACTTGCGCAGCTTGCTGCATCCTCCCACTGCTACCGCGAGCTCCGTCCTGACTCCTCTCCGAGTCGCCTTCACGATGCCTGGCTTGGTGTCAGCGACGGGCGTCTTGGCCTTCTTGGCCGATGAAGAGCCTGAGCTCAAGATTTTTGCGCTGCAGACGCTCAACGATGACATCGAC
Source organism: Tolypocladium tropicale (assembly GCA_024340005.1). NCBI lineage: Eukaryota > Fungi > Ascomycota > Sordariomycetes > Hypocreales > Ophiocordycipitaceae > Tolypocladium > Tolypocladium tropicale. Next base: position 102,511 of record JALHBU010000011.1, on the reverse strand, counting down.
ACTGTCTGGACCGAGGTGGCCGGAGCGCTGAGCCAAATGTATGTGCCACCTTACCCTGCGCTCCCCCATCCATCTCCGTCGCAGAAGCTAATCATCGTGTGCCATCAGCGAGGCCTTGTACGAGGACGAGTCTTTCCCCGAGAGACAGCTGGCTGCTCTGGTCCTCGCCAAGGTCTACTACCACCTCCAGGCCTACAACGACAGCATGGTCTTTGCCCTTGCTGCCGGCGACCTCTTCAAGCTCGACGCGCCCGGCGAGTTTGAGGAGACCATCATCTCCAAGTGCGTCGACCAGTACATCGCCAACACCGCTGCCAAACACGCCAAGCCCAAGGCCTCGAAGAATGCCGACCTGCCCGAGCTAATTACGACCTTCTCCAACGCCTCGGACGGCGCCGTCATGTCCCCGACGACTCCCTTTTCGCACACGACCCTGCCGCCCAAGTCGCTTCTCTCCCGAGCGTCCATCGACAACACTATACTGGAGGCCACCTTCCAGCCCGTGACCAAGCAGGGGCGCTCTGGCTCCATTGCGCAGCTACCCGACAAGGCCACCGAGGCCTCCTTGCAGCGCGTCATCGAGCGGCTCTTCGAGAGCTGTCTCAAGCAAGGTCGCTACAGGCAGGTGGTTGGCATCGCTATTGAGTCAAAGAATCTCGAGGTGCTGCGCGGCGTCATCAAACGCGCTAGCGATGACGAAAAGCGATCCAAGACGAAGCCTCAAGATGGCCTGCAAGGGCCTGCTGAGGAGCTGATGGAGTACACGCTGGGCGTCTGCATGGACATTGTTCAAGAGCGAGGGTTCCGTACCGAGATTCTGCGCCTCATTCTTGATCTGCTGAACGATATACCGAACCCCGACTACTTTGCCATTGCTCGGTGTGTTGTCTACCTCAACTCGGATGAGGAGGCGTCGCGCATGCTCCGGACGCTGGTCGACAAGGGCGATCGCACGTCCATCGCCAACGCGTACCAGATTGCCTTTGACTTGTATGACAACGGCACGCAAGAGTTCTTGGGCAAGGTTCTTGCGTCCTTGCCGTCTGGCAAGCTCCCTGAGAAGGACCAGGCTGCCGAGGGTGAGGACAAGGCTCAGGAGAACCAATCGCTCCTCGAAAACCAGCAAGAGACACCAGAGGACGAATTGCCCGAGGAAATTGCCAAGGTATACCGCAACATTCGGTCAATTCTCGACGGGTCAAAGACAATTCGCCTGAACCTCGAGTTCCTCTACCGCAACAATCACACGGACCTGAGCATCCTCAACAAGGTGCGCGACAGTCTCGAGGGCCGCAATTCGATATTCCATACCGCCGTCACATTCTGCAACGCCTTCATGAACCAAGGCACCACCAACGACAAATTCTTCCGCGACAACCTCGATTGGCTGGGCAAGGCTGTCAACTGGTCCAAGTTCACCGCCACGGCTGCTCTTGGTGTCATCCACAGAGGAAATTTGTCGCAATCTCGGAAGCTCCTCGAGCCCTATCTGCCTAGGCAGGGTGGCCTCGGAAGCGGCTCCATTTTCAGCCAAGGTGGCGCTCTGTACGCGTATGGTCTCATCCATGCTAACCACGGCGCTGATGCACTCGACTACCTCAAGACGCAGTTTATCCAGGCCGAGGAGGAGGTTGTGCAGCATGGCGGCGCCCTCGGCTTGGGTATCGCCGGTATGGCAACGGGAGACAACGAGATCTTCGAGAAGCTTAAGGAGATCCTGTTCCAGGACTCGGCGCTCAACGGTGAGGCCGTCGGTCTCTCCATGGGTCTCATCATGCTCGGCACCGGCAACGTCAAGGCGCTCGAGGACATGATTACCTATGCGCACGAGACGACCCACGAGAAGATTGTGCGCGGTGTGGCTATCGGCATGGCGCTCATCATGTACGGCCGCCAGGAGGGCGCCGATGTCTTGATCGACGGCCTCCTCAACGACCCCGACCCCACGCTGCGTTACGGTGGTATTATGACGGTTGCCCTAGCCTACTGCGGCACAGGCAGCAACAAGGCGATCCGCAAGCTCCTTCACACTGCCGTCAGCGACGTCAACGATGACGTCCGCCGCATTGCCGTCATGAGCTTGGGCTTCATCCTTTTCCGTAAGCCGGGAAGCGTGCCCCGCATGGTTGAGCTGCTGTCCGAGTCGTACAACCCGCACGTCCGGTACGGCTCTGCCATGGCTCTCGGCATCGCCTGTGCAGGCACCGGTCTCGACGAGGCCATCGACCTGCTGGAGCCGATGATGAAGGACCCCACCGACTTCGTCCGTCAGGGTGCGCTCATCTCCTTGGCCATGATTATGACGCAGCAAAACGAGGTCATGAACCCTAAGGTGTCGTCTATCCGAAAGACGCTCAAGAAGGTCGTAGGCGACCGCCACGAGGACGCCATGACCAAGTTTGGCGCCGCGCTCGCGCTCGGCATCATCGACGCCGGTGGCCGCAACTGCACCATTGGACTGCAAACCCAGACGGGAAATCTCAACATGGCCGGCATCGTCGGCATGGCCGTCTTCACTCAGTACTGGTACTGGTTCCCTTTCACCCACTTCCTGTCACTGAGCTTCTCGCCCACGGCCATGATAGGCCTCGACCACGACCTGGAGATGCCCGACTTCAAGTTCCACTGCGCCACGCGGCAGAGCCTGTTTGACTACCCGCCCGAGCAGGAGGCCAAGGCCGAGGAGGGTCCGGCCCTCATCGCGACCGCCATCCTGTCGACGACTGCCCAGGCCAAGCGGAGAGCGCAGAAGAAGGAGCGAGCTCAGCGTCGAGAGAGCATGGACATCGACCCTGCCCCGGCCAAGGGCGGCGACAAGATGGAGGTGGATGACGAGAAGAAGAAGGACGATGCTAAGGAGGAGAAGAAGGATGCCGAGGAAAAGGATGCCGCCTCCCCTACCGACTCTAAGAAGAAGCCCGAGAAGGAGAAGGTGGGCTATGAGATTGAGAACATGAGCCGCGTTCTGCCTGGTCAGCTCAAGTACGTCAGCTTCCCGGCCGGCCGGTACAAGCCCGTGAAGAAGGTACAGTCACCCCCGTTCCCGTAAACCGGATCTCTCGGCATGCTAACGTTTGCGTAGCCAACCGGCGGCCCTCTGCTCCTCGACGACACCCAGCCCGATGAGCCCAAGTCGCTCCTCGAGGAGAAGCTCAAGAAGGTTACGACGGAGCGCGCCCCAGTCGCCGGTCAGCAGGGTGCCAGAGGTGGCGCTGGCGGCCGTTCCGGAGCGCAGGCGCGGTCGCTGCTCGAGGGTCTCGTCGACCCGGCCCGCGTGTCGACGGGCAACCCGGTCATGGACCAGCTCCTGCGCAGTCAGGGCCGCTCGCCGTTTGCCGACCTGGACCCGCAGACTCCCGGCGGCGACGCTGGTATGGGCTCGGGCGCCGCGGCGGCTGCGGGAGTGCTGACGGCTGTGGACGAGGACGCCGAAGGCGACGAGGAGGCCGAGGTACCCCGGGAGTTTGAGTACTTTACCAGCGGCGAGGACGAGGACGACGATGAATAAGCGCGTAGCTTGAGTCGCTACGAAGCTGTTTGTGTAGCTGTTTCGATATGTACCAGTAGACAAACTACCTACCTAGACGGGGCGGCAGGGGCCACGGAAAGGAGCCGTGGCGGTTGTACCGTATCCTGTATTACAGACCCAGAAATAGTCAGGCGAGAACCTGGCGGTTGTACTTTAAGAGGCATGCTCATCAACGCGAGTGAATGACTTGGTCATGTGCATCACATGGTGTATCAAGGTGGTGCGAGGCAACGGCTGGTATTGCTATGATGCTACATATCTCTTCGGTTCCCGCCTCCGCATCACGGTTACGACAAGAGTCAACTCGTACACCAAAGGATCCCATGGCCTTGCCTCACCGCCTCATCTTGATTTCTAACACGCGACGCCAATGCAATGCAGGCCCCGACTGTACGCGTAGAACAACGCGGCAAGGAAACGAAGTAATATTACAAATAGAGTATGCTGGAGACAGGAGCCACGAAGCAGTGGCGGGCATCAGGCCTTCTCGTCAGTCTCGACGACCTTGGCCTCGTCGCCTTTGGCATCGACGGCCTTGGCCCCGTCGCTCTTGTGGGCGGCGGCGGCGGCCAGGGCGGACGGGGAGCAGTCGGCGCAGACCTGGATGCGGTCCCAGGCCGTGGCGAGGTTGCCGCGCAAGTTCCAGGTGGCGGCGTGGCTCTCGGGCTGCGTGTTGTAGGCGTCGTCGGTCGCCTTGATCATGACAGTGGTGCATCGTCGGCTGCTGTCTTTCCGCGCCGCCTGGTCGCCGCTGGCTTCACCAGCCTTCGCGTCGGCTGACGGCGTCTTGCTCTGTTCCTCGAGCTCGCGGAATGCAGCGAGCGGCACGGCGCCGTCCAGCCGCCACCGCTTCCAGGCCCAGGCCCCGTGTCCCTGGCAGGGCGAAGGTGATCCGTCCTTGCTGACGCAGTCTGGGAGGAGGTAGGCCTGGGTCCAGGAGCTGCCGCCGTCGAGAGAGGCGTCAACGCGAATGATGGAGCGGCCGCCACCAGAAAATGCGTAACCGCTTAGTGAGACCTTTTGCGCCGGGTCGTCCGACTGTTTCGGTTTGTCCTGGCCGTTGTCCGGGGGTTCCTCGCCCTTGCTAGGGCTCGGCCGTGTCCATCCTCCCAGCTTTACGGTGGTGATGGCGCTTTGGACAGGAAGCTCTTGGATGGCGGGAGCAGCATCCCAGTCGACCTTGGTTTGATTGGGGCCGAAGCACTTGTAGTCCTTCCTCTGCCACTGGCTCATGCTTTCCTCATCGCTCAGAGTGATCTGGTTGAGCCATTTGACCGAACGTGCGGCCACGGTGCCGGGGACGACGGCTCGCAAGGGGTAGCCATGGTCTCGAGGCAGAGGCTTGTCATTCATTGAGTAGGCGAGCAAGACGTCGCCTTGAGGGTCAACGGCCTTCTTGATAGGAATAGACGCGCCGTAAGCCTCCATGCCCATGAAATGGACGTGTCGCGTCTCGCTCTCGCCGTTCAAGGCCTCGGCTGTCTCGAAGCCGGCATCGGCGAGGACGTCTTTCAGAAGCACGCCTTCCCAGGTGGCGTTGGAGATGGCACCGGCCGTCCACTGCAGGCCGTTGGTAGATCGACCGGAACCCTGGCTCATGTGACTCCTGCGGTTTCCCGAACACTGCAGGACAGCCGTGATCTTGCGGCTCGGGAACTTGGTCTTGAGATCCTCGAGCGTGTACTGCTTGATGGTGCCGTCGAGTAATTCGATGGTCAGGAGGTGAGCGCCGGAGGTGGCCTCATCCACCACGGGCACCCACATGTGGTTGCGGACGTAGAAGAGCTCGTTGGGGGTTAAGAACTGGGCGCTCAGAGCCTGACCAGGGGTCTCGGCATTGCGTGGTTTGGCGGTCCTCGTGATGAGGGCCGGGTCGCGCTCCGGGTCGTCGGCGAAGGGGTCCTCGATCTGCTCCTGGGCGGGTTTACCGTCGACGAGGTCGGCCTCGTGGACATAGCCGATAAGGTACTGGGCCAGGATGTCATAGACATACTGATTCTTGTGGATGGTGAAGATGTTCCAGTAGGGCTCGATGGAGCCACCAGCGGCGCGGAGGATAACCTGGCCGCCAGGGTGGGCGGCGATCCAGTCCGTGATGTCGTAGACCTTGTCGCCGTGGATGACCCAGGGATTCTCCGAGTCGGCGCCATGCTTGCGGACGTCCGCGATGCGAAAGCGCGGTAGGCTTGGGTCGCGGCTGTCGGTGCAGGCGGAGGCGGTGGTGCCGGCGTCGGCGACGTCGAGAGCCGGCTCCGGACCCGAGTCCGAGGTAGAGAGGGCAGCCGCAGCATCAAGCGAGGCGGGACCAGAGGTGGAGGACAGGGTGAGCAGGGCAAGGGATGCGAGTCCCACCGCGGCTAGCACGGCGGCGCGTCGAGGCGACCGACGCCCCGAGATCCGTGCCGGAGAGCTGCTGTCCTGGGAGTCGCCGGCGTTGGAGCCGCTCAGCGCTGGGGCTGAGAGCCTGAAGGCGCGACATGTCTGCGGCGTCGGCACTGCAAGCCTGGGCAGCGCAACGGAAGCCCCCAGTCGAGGCCTGGCGAGGAACCGCAGCTGCTGAGCAAGACGGGCCGGATGTCGCGTCGTCATGGCCCGACGGCCCGGACGGGCGAGAGAAGCAAGCCGCAGGCGCGAGTGCTGTGGGAGAAGGCAGGGAGAAAGAGAGAGACGGTGGAAGTGCGCGCGAGATCAACGGAGCATCGCGCTCGGTGCAGAAGAGGGAGCAGCTCGGGGACTGTAGCTGACGTCTTGCAAGAGGTGCCACCGCGTGTCTGTCTCCGCCAGTCCGTGGCGAAAGGCGTGAGTGCGCGAGTGTCCGGATGCGACGCCAAAGACCGTTGCTGGCGGGCAGGATGGCTAGCTGACGGGGTGATGAGACGACAGAAGAACGCGACGACGCCAGAGATAGTTCAAGCCCGAGTGAACGGGGACGGCGATCAAGAATGGGAGGAGATGGGAGGAGAGGAACAAGAAGCCATCGTCGGTCCGTTCAGTGGCGCCGAGGAGCCGGAAGTCGCTGTCGCTCTCTGTGTGTGTGAGAGACAGGAGGAAGGAAGCTCCCGACCCGACGGTTGCCGCGCCGAGCCAACGTTGCGGAACGTCGTCAGCTGGCAGGTACGTACTCCACGCTGGCCTCGCAAGTTGGGGCCAACACGAGCGACGGGCCGACGACATCCAATGTCACTCTCTCCTACCCACCCACTCTCCATCCTTTCAGTGGCCCTGCCGCTCGCTGAAATCTTCCGACTGCCACTAAAGCGTGACCTGAACAGCCCCTGGAGGCGCTGCGACCCGGCAGGCCCCCATGCCCCCTGCTGAAAGTGGCAACTCATTACCTAATGCCTCCAGATCGCCTGCAGAGTCTCACCTCCAGTCTTGCCATTGGCCGACGCGAACGTCTTGGACCTTTTAGTCGCCCTCTCCAACCTGCGCGAACGACGTCTCGATCGAGTAGGAGATGAAAAGCAACAACGTAGCGGCCATGTCGACCATGTCTTAAGAGTCAGATCCGAGACTCTGAAGACAACCGGAAACTTACCCATCTGTCCAATTTACCCTCGTTAGGTACCCTTGAACTCTTTAAACTGCGCATCGAGTTGATCTGCATCATTTAAGTTTGGCCGGCAAGCTATGTCGACCTGACGGCGCGCTCCAGGATGACACTTTGGCCTAGCCGCCATGCATATCTGATGTGCAGTGCATGACACCGACGATTCTTCCTCTGCTTCTCAAGCCGTGAGAAACGATTCAGCTGACTTGTCCGCCCCAATCTGGCTGATGCAGAGCTTGGCACCCGAGGCTGTCGCACATTCCAGTAGCATACGACAAGGTAACACGTAGCGTTTGAGTTGGCAGTAAAGCACTCTCGACCGGATTCCCAGTCTCAGTTAGCTTGTCTCCGCGCTCGACAATGCTATCCATAAACGAAGTCTCGTCCGTGACACGAGTCCTGTCCGTGGGGGTATTGGTGATGATTGACTCTAGGAACAGCACCCAGGGGCTGCAAAGCAGTCGCCAAAGAAGCGAGACGCGCATGGGTTAACTAAATGCAGAACATCAAACTGTATCATCATCGCCCAACTATCAACGATAGACTCATGTTTAGCCCCTGGCGTACCACAGACTTCCCCACTATCCACAGCCATGAGAGTTGGAAGAACCCCCCAGCCTCTCAACCTCCGAAACGGGCTGCAGATATGCTATACCAAACTATTGATTTGTTGGGTTGTCAGGCTCGAATTCGATACCGGCGGCCGTAAATTTGACCGCCCTCTTCATGAGCGCCAGGGGAAGAAACCTGCCAGATGCTCACGGTACATAGGGAGGAACATGGGAAATGGCTTCCGCCTGAATCTCCCAGGGGCCCAAAAGGACGTCACCATCACGGCAGGAGGCCGCAATTCCATCGGCAAGAACAGCCAGAGAGCGATGAATATGTGCCTCTACGAGTTCAACGGTCGCAAGACGACGGTTCCGGGGGACGGCATCTTCATCAACAAACTGTAAGAGCAGTGGCCAAACGAAAGTAGCAGAACCAAAGACTGGGCCACCGTCTTGCTGCGGAAATCCGGCGAAAGCATAAGGTAGCTTTTGGCTTCAGCCAATATCCCTCATTTCAGCACATGCCTCGGATCGCCGTGAGCATCATCGCCCCATGCCGACAACCTGGCCTCCACCTTCCCCAATGTCTTATCAAATTGACTTTGATACGCCACTCCGCTGCATATACGAGCAGCGCTTTCTCATAGCTAGATGAAGCAGATGATGACACAACTCTTGCACGCACCTTTATCTTGATAAAGAGTAAGAAATGACGAATCATGGCTTCACGCCCCGTCGGGCGTAGCCCAACTCGGCAGGTGATTGCTTGTAGTCCAGAGCCACCGCTACGACAAGCAGGCAGACCAAGTGGCGCAAAGTGCCTTGTTATCGGTTCATAAGCCATCAAAATGGTATACAATGTACCCTCATCCTCGTGTCTCTCCTCAGCTCGCCTCCTGTCCCGTTCTTGTGCTGCCGTGGCGCGACTTGCTTCATCACCCATACAAAAACGATGCCTTAGGATGCGCCGACAAGACGACGGGGCTCTCCAGTTTCTACAAGCCTTGTTTCGTCGCTTGTTTATCTATCGCCGCCTAGTTTCATCATCTCTGAGTTCAGAGCGGCGCTGTGGCGTTCCACAACGCGTGATTGCCAGTCCATCGCCTTTTGCCTGTCCAGGTACTCCAACTCCTCCCGGAACGCCGAGCAAGCTATACTAATCGACTACATCAACAATGAGACTACCCTGGCTAATTGTTACGGTTCCAGCGCCTTGAAATGACCCGTCTCGAAACCAAATTATCCTCTTCCGGGTTCGGCTCCCGTCGCTTTACGGCACGACGAAGTCATCGATCTGAACCCTCTCGAAGAAACTAATGTGCCCGAAGCCTACCCAGTACTGCGCCAATCTGTCCGGGGAAATGAGGAGCAGTTGGCTTTCAATGTACTTGTCTGTGTGAGCGTGCCCCCTCATGGTCAGCAATTGCTTCGAAGATGCTTCATTGAGCTTCGATGCTGCAGCTTACCTCGTACAAAGCCAGTGGCAGCTACGTGGCCCTTGCTGCGGACCACTCTAGCCCCGACAAACGGGTCGTCCGTGGCCAAGCCGACGTAGCCGGCCGGCCCAAGATCGTCCGCCACAAACGTGTACTCGCCGCGAGGCACGTTTGGGTCTCCCGTCAGCTTGATGGCTTCGAGCCGGCCTCGGTATATCCGGGCGTCTAGACGTCTCTTTCCCCACTCCTCGTCCGTCTCGCACTCTCCGCGAACGAGGTCAAGCTCGGCGTCGGTAGCGGGAGGGTCGTCGGGCTGGTTAATAAGCAGGAATTCGCAGCCATGGCCGCTGTAGTCGCCCACCCAGATGCCTCTCCATGGTTTGGTGGGTGTCGGCGTGTAGAGTACGGGATCTAGGGTGGAATAGGTGATGACCTCCTCGCCGATGTGGATCCCGGCCAGGCCGCCGGCGTGCGCGGCGGCCCGTCCTGCGCCGTTGTCTACCGTGTTGCTCAGGCCGGTAAGCACCTGGACCATGCCGGCGAACCCGCCCGCCTGTCCCATGAGCAACGGCGGCGCTGGCGTGCCGGCCATTTCCATCCACTGCCGAATGCGGAAGGTCTGGTCCGATACCTCGTGCCTAGTTCGGGGCCGATCGTCGGGCGAAAGGTCGACGACGCCCTGGCCGGACCGGGACCCTGACACGTGGTGGCGCGCCGGGATGGTCGGCGGCGGCCAGATGTTGCCGTACGGGTAGGCTGCCCCGAGCCGAGCCTCAGCCGTCTCGACCGCCAGCGGCCGAGTCAGGAGGAAGTTGCTGAACATACCACCCATGCGATCCTCGAGTACCATGGGCATCTCATCGGCACAGCGGTTAGCGCCGGGTCTTGACGAAAATCCTCCGTCCTCCTGCCTGTCTTGGACGCGGAACTGCAACACGGGTTTGTCGAGATGCAGCTTAACCTGCGGCTCGAAGCCATGAATAATTACCTGATGGTCCGCAGGCCAGTGCTCAAACGTGCTCCGGTTGCTAACTGCGAGTAGCTGGTAGCCCTCGATGCAGCCTCGACGCTGATCGTACCGCACCACCACCATCTTGCCCATTAGATCCTGGTCGCAAAACCAGATCTTATACTTGGGCAGGAACCAAAGCCGGTCATGAGCTGCATAGAGTTCACGGTAGCTCGCGCAGGGGCCAGGGCCGGCAACAACATGGCCCGGCACATTTCGTTGCACACATCGGTGCCAATGATAATCAGATATGGCGTGCTTGCGCAGGGTACGGCAGGTGGCTGAAAGTGCGACGAGGTCGTACGCCGACAGGCGACACAGGATGCTGTCGACAAGCTCAGAAGGCAGGGCCACAAAGGCGGAATTATTTTGCAGCGACGGTTGTTGACGCCACGATGCAGAGTTGCCTGCAACCGATTGGTTAGCTTGTGTTCCCGCGGTGACCAACAAGTCGTTTCATCACTGAAGGACGAGTTGACGGCATGCCATGGAGAACAAGACGGGGTCAGTTGCTGTTAGGTCCTCGAGGCCCAAAAGCTGCCGTTGTGGCGCGCGTGAATGCGCAAGCTGAGTTCCGCAAATGGGAAATGCAGGCAGGGGGACAGGCAACATTCTACCAATGGGGTTCATGGTACCTTTGACGTTGTTGAAAGGCCGGTTGGCGGCTCCCATGAGAGGAGAGTTTGGCACCATGATGCCAATGCGGCCGTGCCTCGTACGATGGTCCGGTAGATGCTCCCGGAAACTCAGATTGGTCTCGATTTCGGCGTTGACAGGGCCGTAGGTGTCCGATGATGAGGTATTCAGCGTCGGGACAAAGGGCAACTGGCCTTGCAGCCGATCTGGACTTATTCGATGAGGCGACGGGGAGGAGTAGGATGACGATGATGACGATGAGGAAGAGGAGGATGACGATGACGACACTCGTCGCTTTTGTGGCGGCGGGCGTGATGCAAGAGTTGGCGAGGAGGCAGCGCCTGGTGACGGGGATGAGGCACGACTGTAATCTGGACAACAGGACTGTGCTGCTGGTTGCGCAGGTCGCTTGCCGGTGGGCGGCGTGAGGCCAGCCATGACGTTGGAGATTGGAGTGAGAAAGAACAGATGGACTTTGCTGCGCAGCCAATCTCGAGGTACGGAGAGACACGGACTAGTCGCGGGCTCCGATCGGGAGGATGGAGAGTCGAGGCTCGGAGTGGAGCCTCGGCCGGAGGATGCAGATGCAAGACGCAGACGCAGATACAGTCGCAGTCTCAGCCGTGGTAGCCTCTGGACCGCCGCTGCAGGGTCAGGGCAGGGATGCGCTCCTGTATTGCCGACCAGCTGATGGGAAGCAAGTGGACAGGTGTAGTCGTAGTTGTCGAGCAACAAAATGCCGTTGTAGTCTTCGGCTTCCGTGCCGAGATAGAGGAGAGCTCGTGAGCGATCAGGGTCGCATTCCCTGACATAAATGACTACCAGGTGTTGTCGGCGACACAATCGGAAAACCGCTCTATCCTCGAGAGTTGGAACCCGAGTGCCGGGGATTATCGACCGAGGGGATAATCCTCTGACTCTGCGCGCGTCGCGGGCGTCGTGGAACGTTTGCAACGGCCGCGTGCTGAGCCGAAGTCATGTCTTGCCGTTGGCTATGTGGAACCAAGGACGGCAAGCATCCAGTTCTGAAGAGGCCCTGGCAAGGGGCAGAGCCGTTTCCCTCTATAATGCGAGCTCCGCTGCCACGCCGCCCGGTGCCGTTCACCGAACGACGAATGTCCTTCCCCGGTGGGTCCGGCGGGACTCTTAGCTCCCGTCGGCTGCTGCAGGAGGAGCAGGACAGGAACTTTGGGCTGGGACTTTTTGAAGCGGGAGGGGACGCTGGTAGAAAGATGAGAAGCTGAGTGAGCAAGTTTGTACTCGTAGAAGCGAGCGCGCCGATGAAGGGTAGTGCGAGCCGGAAAGCAAACGTTTTGAGGGTGAAGTGGCGGTTTGGTGTGTCGTCGGTGGCTCAGGACTGAGCGCACAGTGACAATCGGACGTTTCGTACGGATGGATATTGGAATGAGACGCCACGCGACGCGGCGCTAGCAAGCGTTGGCTCGAGCTGTCACGGACAGGAAGATGGCGGGGCGACGACAGGTTCCGGCGATGACATTATTGCTGTTCCTCGTCACAAGACAGACAGACAAGATGGCAATTGCAGCTTCAGTCGAGTTGGCAGAGACGAGCATGAGGGCGAGGTCGATGAAGCAGCGAGAGCCTCGAGTAGGGTAGTCAGTCTCCCGCACCTGCCTCGAGAGTCAGACAATGCAAGTGCTCCGTACGCAGTAAGGTACTCGTAAGGTAGTAAGGCAATCAACCAGCAGCCTGCGCCTTCCCCGAGCCCTGCTGCAAACTCGCGCCTGCCGCTCACCCTCTCACCCTCCTGGATCTCTCGCGACCTCGTCGTCAAGGCATTACTGCCCCTCGCTGCCTCAAGTCGACAGCCGGCTTCCCACCTCAAAGCACACATCCCATCAACAGCCGTGTCTCCAGGCCTCAAGTCGCAGATAGTCGTGCGTCATACCTTCGATAGGTTCCTTTGCGTCCTCCACCGGTATTGTGCGCTCCACGCGCCACTGCTCCTTCGGCCACTTTGCAGAGACACCATCTGCAGTGTCATGCGCAGATGTAACAGTTTATGAAAGAGTGTTGATGCTTCGAGCGCCATTTGCGTGCACCCCGACCGGCAGGGACATGTCAGGGACTAACGCAGCCCGAGCTGCAGGAGCCTCCACGCATCCACCTCCAGATGGTAATTCCAGTTCATCCAAGTGCCTGGCGATGGTCCGTCTCCCGAAGCATGGTGGTCCCGCGATTAAGCGGCGGCAGAGAACTAGGATGAAGCGGCGACGTCTGCTACCTTGGGCAGTAATGGCGAGCAGAGGTGGGACGAACTGGCCGCCCGCCGGGCCCGTGCCCCGATTCGGGTAGCTGGGACGCGCCCCGTACGCATCGTGTCCTGGACGATCTCCCACGCAGAAGCGCAGCGTGGGCAGGATCGCCAGGGGACTGCCGGCAGCTTTTGATTGGGCCGCCTTCATCTACGTCTCTGTCTATCAATCTGCAAGCTGAAACGATCGACTTGCGAAGCTTGGTAGCGATGTGGCCAGCACTTGAAGTATGGTCAGCAAAGATCTCGTCGTTTCACATGCCAGTCGGAGCTCCGTGTCCCCGCCGTTGAGAGGACCCTTGGGCTCCAGAAAAGGAAGTTGTCTGCCTCTTATGACAATTTTGCGGGAGTGCATCCGTCGACCGGATTGCCGGCAACTCGGGGCCAACAACAGCGCACAATTCACAAATTGCATCCTCACGACTAACAACCAACCTTCAGCGGTGCCGCTCTCGCCGTAGCCATGGCCTTTCGGCACCGCGCAAGGCGGAAGACAAATATTGGAGCTTTTTCCAACGGTGGCTTAAGCCTCGTGACAAGACTCCAATGCCTTTCTCAGGGGTCGTGGTAGTTCTTGCTGAAGTCTGAGCAGAAGATGCACATTTCTCGACTATGCCCGGGACGAGCGAGCCACCCTGGCGGATTTCTACCCGGAGCTTGCGGATTGCGGCTGTCGGACATTTTTGTCATGCACTTCCCTGTCATCTCACATTTCGAATGCTGATGCTCCGCTGTGCCACCGGTGCGCTCTCTGACGCGAGATGCTGGCCTTTGCATGCATGAGAAGGTACTAAATACCGGGCTAGCTGAGTTGCAGCGTTGCATCGGCCCTCGCCCTCGCCTTTTCGTCAACGTCATCCTAACCATGGCCGCCTAGCCGAAGACATCTATTCTTGTGCTACCAGAACTGGCAGCTTCCCGTTCAGGCGGTGATCTGGCGCTAGTTGCGGACGATGGGTTGCATCTCAACTGCACGAACGGGACACCACGCGCTGGTTCCTTTGCTGACCGTCCCATTTCAAGGTGAGTCTGACCTCACCGCGAAAAGTTCTGCGGGCGTTGGTGAACGAACGGGCTGCCGAGACATTTCCCTGATCTCTTGATCTGCGGTCCCAAGTGCAACGCTGGGCGCTTTGCCGGGCGGTAAGTCTCCCCTTCCTCCGCAGAGGCGGGTTTGCTTCCCAATGCGGGCTCGAGACCCTCAAGAACCAACAGAGAAGGTACCTATAGGTGCTAATTGACGCAGCCGGCATACTCGTAACAAGGGGTCCTTTCAAATAACCTCCCCTGGAAAGCCACCCCATGCTAATGTCACGTTGCGCTTGACGACGGAGCAACCGTCGATCCGCATCCCGAGCGAAATGCAAATGTTGCCAATTGGCATAGCACGTGGGCCGGCAGTGCGAATTCGGCATCGTATCGATCATGTTACTCGTAGAAGGAGATTTTGTATATGGGCGGCGAGGAACTCGACCGGGCCCAAGATAGCTTCTCGGCCGAGCAAAGATTCTTCTGAAAGCTGCCGTAGCGCTCTCTAGCGTCAAGTTTGGACGAGCTTGGCATGCAAGCCCTGGGTATGGTATTGACGAGCACGACTCTTGGCCGCCAGAAAAAGTTCCTCTGCTTCTAGAATGGCCGCTCGCCCGCGCGTCTATTTATGACACATCGAGCCTAGCATGGGTAGATTCCCATTATCCCTATCGCCGGCTTCCGGCTCCGTCTCCCCGAATGAAGATTGACCTTAGGAGCGGGCACTCTGCCCTATCCAGAAGCAGACGCATCTATCCACGTTCCCGAAACATGGCTCACGCTGGGCTCGTGATGAGCGGGCGGGCAGCCTAATACCACGGCGACCGAGGAAAAAGACCTTGACGAAATTGTTTCTCATGATTGAGCATGCGCAGCAGCCGCGTTTTGTATGCGGCTACGTCTTCATTCTGCAGGTCTGCAAGATGCGAGCTGCGGAGGCGGGGTGAGTCGCGGGGGCCCAGTCTTTATCTGACCTCGGCCCTCACCCAACCCTGCCCTGCTCATCTCGCTCTTCGCATAGCTCGCGATGCTCCCAGCTGTGGAAGCTGTGAGCATGTTTTAGTCGCTCAACTCCTTGACGCACTATTTCACCGTCTTCATCTTCTCGCCCGGGCCGCTCCCAGGATCGTCAGTGATTCCCGAGCTCTGCACGCCAAACCAGCTACTCCGCAGCTTTCAAGCGAGCGTCTCTCCATGGCATCGCCAAGCACCCTTCAAACCGGCGTACTTATCGGTAGCGACTGTTGGTATCAAGTACATAATATCGCAACGTAAACGCCGTGACCCAGTCACCAACGCCACCCGCAGCTGCCAAGGCAGTGTTTGCCATCCTCCACGCATCGACTAGCCATTTCTCGCAGCCGTTTTGCGCCCCTTTTACCATTGACGGAGGGACCGACTCGCCTTCCCCATCCGGTTTCTGTCTGGTACGACCAACAGTGACTCGATCTGCAGCATCCATTTCAGCCTTGCTTGCCCCGGATTGGACCTGACGTCCCCGGCCAGGGTATTCAACAGGTTCCCCGACAGCCGGGCACGAAGCAGTTTAAATCCACCTTTCAACCCTTGCCGTGAGTAACTAGTGGCCCCTTGAGCCGGCGACATCGGCCATGGCGTCCCTCTTGCCGCTCATCTCGGAGATTCTCCCCATGATCTTACCCGCCGAGACACATGTTGTGCGGGCGGAGCAGCTGGAGCCGGCGCATCCTACTGTGGAGGGACCGGTCATCACCCGGGCTGCCGTGGTGGGCAAGTGCGATAAGATGTGTGCCTCCGGTACGCCGCTCCCGTTCTTTCTCTTGGCCACATGGACTCCAAGTAACGGCTTGCACCAGTCCTCACAACTCGTCCAAAGTCGTCATCCACAGTACGCCATAATAGCGAGCAAGGTGCGTTTAGCAAATGCGATGATTATGGCCATTGATATTCCCCGACCAGATGCTCTATCCTAACCCCTTCTCTCCGGCTTGCTTGTTTGGAAATACAATTTCATTCTAATGCCGTACGAAAGATGCCATCATATACGCCGTCTCCGGGTCCGGCACCCTCATCGTCAAGGAAGGCTTCGATGCTGCGCTACGGCATCACGAACTCTCACCTGGCGACTTCGCTGTCGTACCCGCATGGACGGAGCACCAGGTGCGTAACGACTCCGAAACCGACGTCGTCTGGGTCATTGTCCAGAGCGGTGCGCGGCCCGTGGGCGCCACCCTGACAGATTGGGGCGGCGATGAAGTCTCGGCGCGCGACTAGGCATGAAATACACCTGCGGCTTCTGGTCTTGTCTTTGTCGTCACATTCTGATCCATCAAGTCCGAGGCATGAGAGGTCCTTCAGGTGTGGCAATACAACGTAACCAGCTCGATGACGCGCTTGCGATCTGCGGGGCTGTCAAAGACCTGGGCGTGGTCCAGATGCGGAAAGACAAGCGTCTCTACGCCGCAGCGGTGGCCATCAGCAGTGTCAACTTCTCCAGAGACTCTCAGGTAATCTGCTACCGCCACAGCGTCGACAATGAGGTCTCTGCCCGACAGACAGACAGCAGCCCTCCTCGTCCCGTCTTGGCTACGGTGTGAAAGCAACTCCTCCTTCCAGAGTATGTTTTCGCGCCAGAAGAAATGCCGGCCCAGGCAATGGGCAACACCAGGGTCAGTGCTTGCGAAGTACCACAACTGCCATTCGTTGGCCCGCTGGGGCCGCCTGCGGGTGAAGTTGTAAGCCACGTCGGGCAAATGAAGCATGATGGTGACGGGGTCGACGAGTACCACTGAGGGCACGCGGGGGCCCAGAGCGGGCGAATTGAGCATGTGAGTGGTCAAAACCGAGCCGTAGGAATGCGACACAATCACGAACCTGTCCCAGCCGCGGTGATGGTCCAGTATCTGCGCCATCTGCCGGAGGAACTCGGCCTTGCCGGGCGGCGGCGCCGTGAGGCGGAAGGACACGGGGAGGAGCTCAAGGGCGATGACACCCCGTGTCTTGGCGGCGCGCATGTCGGCGACGAAGCGGATGTAGATCCAGAGCCCGACGCCGATGCCATGGAAGAAGACGACGGGGAGCTCGCCGCCGCCGCCGTGATGAGGGTAGTACCAGTAGCTCAAGCCCGGCGCCGGCGATTTGCGCCGTGTTAGAAGCTCCTGAGGCCTTGGGGGAAAAGTCTTCAACGTTGCAGCGTGTGATCTGGCGTAATACCGGAAGCCGTGCCAAAGCATGATCAGATGGGTGACTTGGTCGAGGACAAAAACGACGGTGTACCAGGCCAGACTTCGATAAGTTGTGCTGATGCCGTCAAGCGTGAGCCGCAGACACTTTGCCGAACCGCGACCAGGCTCCAAGCGGCGGTTCAGGCGATGCTCGATTATAGCGATGTACTCATCGAGTTCGCCAATGATGGCCTCACGGCTGTCGCTGGCCCACGCCTCGTCCTCGGACATGTCGAAGAAGCCCCACAGGAGGAACTCACGCACATTGTCGCGGCGTATATCGTCAAGATCCGCGCCTAGGAACCACCACCGCAGGTATATGTCAAGCGTCGGGACATTGACCATGCACCGCTCAAACAGAGCCCGTCGACCCTCGGGCGACAGCGGCTCGGGGTGGACGGCGGCGCGGGTCAGCCTGCGCGTGTACGGGACGTAGATGAGGCTGAAGAAGAGGGCCTCGGCGAGAAGCAGGCCACACAGAGCGGTAGCCGCGGTGCGGTACCATGGTGCCTCCAGGTGCAGGATGGTGATGGACACGAGGGCCGCGCCGTAGAGCAGCGGCGTGAAGCGGAAGACGATGATGCTGAGGCGGATCAAAATCCATTCCACAACGGATGTGCCAATCATCGGATCGGTGCGAGCGGCGCCGGCCGCGAATAGGGATATGCAGTCCCACTGCACAGTACTCCGTACGGAGCTTCGGATGAGACTCTGAGTCTCGGCGACGGCGGCCAGGCGGCTCGACTAGAGGAGAGGGTCTGTGGCGCCGCGGTCTGCAGCACCGGAGAGTATCATCGCTGCAGATGCTTCGCGTTGGATTTTAGTGTGGCGCGGGAAGTAGCCGACGTATGTAACACTCGTGGTCGCCAGTCTGGGAGTGTTGGCGATTGTGGTTGAGCTCAACAAGTGAGACTGGCGCGAGTTCCTGGCGGCATGACGTAGCCGCACGTGAGACAGGAACGGCGCCCAAATTCATCCTCGGCGCACGCCCGCGTCTGCCGAGTTGCGACGTGAATTTCTGAGGGGCAGGGTTCCTGTCATCCCGTCTTCGGGTCGTCCGAAGCCGTGCCATCGCTCACGGCAGAGGCTTGCTCCGTCTGCCGTGTATGGAGCATGGACACCCACGAGTACAGCGAGTGCTCGCGCAGGCCCACCGCGGGAGCGACAGTCCCGTGTGGCGGAAAAAAAGCGTCGACGTCATGAAACAGACTCGCAACACTTTGAATATCCTGCGGTTCCTCCTTTTCCTCTGCCCCCTCCCCTCCTCCTCCTCGTCTACAGCAGTGGTGTGCGACGTCGGCCGGTAGAGTGCTCCTCTTGGAAACGCACTCGCCCTCTGCACCGCCGCCATGGCGGAAAAGTACATCTTGCGCGTCACCGCGGGCCCCAGCTACGACGCCGCGACGCACACCGAGGTGGCCGTCAACCAGCCCGAGCCGCTGCGCATCAGCAGTCCCGCTGCCGACATCGATCTGAACGTGCGCATTCAGAACTACCAGGGCCTGCCGCGCGGCTCGCCGTCGACGTCGGCCTACTTCTCGACCGAGCCGCACGCCCGCAACCAGGACCAGTACAGCATCTCGTTTCGCTTCACGCCGCGCCGGCCCGCGGGGGAGGCAGCAGCGGTAGAGGCGACGAAAGAGAAAAAAGACGAAGGAGAAGGAGAGGAGGAGGAAGAAGAAGACGAAGATGATGACAGCGAGCCCGGGACAGAGGGCATACGGGGCACGGACTTGCAGTTCGGCAACGACTTTGACCGGCCGATCCGCGACCGCCTGCCGCCGGGCTTCAACACGGCCTTGAGCATCGTGCGCTGGTGGATCGACCCAGGGCTCGAAGGCGACGCCTACGCCGACGAGCCGTACCTGTACGGGCCGGCGCTCAGCTCCTTCAACGCGCTGCACGTCGGGTCCGGCGAGTACGACGAGAGCCGCGGCGGCCTGTGGTTCGACGAGGGCGGCGACGAGGCCGGGCTGGCGGCGCGGAGCGCGCTGGGCGTGCCGGCCGACGGCAAGGCGCGCATGAAGTGGGCGCTCAAGGACGACAGCAAGGACCGCTGGGTCTTTGCCTACGGCCAGACGTACGGGCTCGACTTCTTCAACCCCTACCTCGATTTTGCGAACCTGGCGCTCAGGCTGCCCGGCTTCCATCTGCCCCTCGCGAAGTACTGGGACGGTCAGGGTCTGAGGTAAGAGGCTTCTTCATCCCCCCAACCCTTGCGGGCTTGCTTCATATGTCATGGGTCGGCGTTTTAACCATTCCAGGGCGGCATGCAGGCGTTCACATCAGCTCAGATACGTCCTACGCAACAAGCAGACGAGCGAGGTGTACCTCGTCGTCGTGGTCACCCTCTACCTCAAGGAGGACGTCAACGAGGACGGAACGCTCAAGGAGGACGCGGCGGCGCACGTGGCCGAGACCAACGGGAATGGCGAGGCAAACGGCAACGGCATATACGAGTATGAGACCCTGACGCTGGACACCCTGACCGTGACCAGCTCCGATGATGTAGACTAGGTGTCGCGGGGGTGGCTTCGTGACGCGAAAACATGAGGTGGACATAGACGGCGGGCCAGGAGCCTTGCGGCATCAATTAATCATGGGGCGGCAGTTACGACGTTTGCATCGAACACGGCTGGTGTTGGATATCTCCCAGCAGTGTAGCAACCAGCGTTATTGTCTTCCAACAGAATGTAACAAAGGAGGAGCTCACGGGCACCAGCTGTGACAGCCTTTCCGAACCGATTCATCACCGGCCTCAATGCGCTCACCGCAACTGCGGCCCCCGATTCTCGGCCGGCCTACTGGCTGCGAGCCCTGCAGCAGAGGCCATCTGCGGAACCACAAAGTCAGCATGCTCTTTCAAGGGGGCATGTGGGAGACGAGCTGGCGACAACGTGCTGAGCGGGGAGCCGAGGCAGCCGACAGGAGCATGTTGCGTCGGCCGCAACAAGCGTCTTACTCTGTGCTGCGGCTGGGTTGTCGGCTTGGGTTCGATAGCGCCGCGGCCGTACGCGGAAATAACCTTTGGAAATCAAACTTCCACGGATCTCGACCATTCCGTGCGCAGCCGGCTGTGTACGAGTAAGGGACTGGGTGTCCAACAATAGCTCGATGCTCTTTGCCGGCATCCCCTCCCGCTGTTCACTTCAGCCGCCCTGGATGCCCGGAGACTCGCGCGTCCAGACCGCCGGATAAATGCGCAATGGCTCGTACTCGGGATCGTAACTCCATCGCATCTGTTCGTTTGTTGCCAAGCGCCATGCCCCAATAAGCTCTACCGTACATACCGGAGCGCAGCCCATTCACCTAGTCTGCCGCGGAGCAGCCCGCTTCTGCCCGCTGCTTATTCCCGAAGCCCACCAACTCCCCCACCGTCGTCATCGGCCTCGTTCCCCCCTCGTCTTGCAGAGCCCAGCACCCTCCCTTCAAGTGCCATCCGCTGCGCCATGAACCGCCAAGCTGCCTATGAGAGTGTCCTGCTAATCGATACCTGCTCGAAGAGTCCAACTCCCGGGACGCTGGTGTCTGCGGCGACAAACCTGCGCGGGACGAGCGACTCTTGCCGACGGTCTTGTCTTGTCTGTGCGCTGCTGCTGCTTCCGACTTCTCCATCCGCTGCCGACGCCAATCGCGCAATATGCCCTGCTTCCGAGGCGTGGGGCCGCGCGCATCAGTGCTCCAGGTCTGATGCCTTATTCCCGTCCAGCTGTCGAAGCCGCGGGTTGACTGCCCTATCTTTGTCGCGCCCGGTGATAACCCAACGTTCCTACGTCTTGATAAACCCGGCCCCGCGTGCTCTTCTTCCCCAGCTTTTCTCCTCCACTCTCATGCCGACCACCTCGGGGTCTTGATGAAGGCACAGAGGCCGAGCATTGGTGGCCAAATCCCCCCCAGCGTCCGGCGTTGACACCAGTCTCGCCTGTCCGCACTTCCATCACCGGCTGACGATACGAACACTCCGTCATGACGGTGCCGCAGGCAGACGGCGACGCTGCCAAACGACGTCTCCGGCCTTCTGCGCCGGAGCCGGAGCCGGAGCCGGGTTCGGGGCCGTCGGGGGAGTCATCTGACGCCGAGCGATCCACCTCCAGCTCCGGGATGAGAGAAGAGACCCGGATGCATATGCGGCTATCTTCGCCGCCTGGGCTGGACGTCGACAGCCCCATCGCGTACTGGCATCTCGCCTTCGACACTCCCCTGCCCGCACCGCCGTCCGGCGGACGCGGTGCGGCCGGGCATGGCGTCAAGGTCCCGCCGTGTCCTGATCTTGGGCCTTACACCTCCCCCGTCGAATGGAGCCCGGCTCGTAAGAACGTCCTCCTCGCACTCTCGTGCATCGCGACCTTCCTCACCGCCTATGCCGCCGGAAGCTACTCGCCCCCGGCCGCCCTCATGGCCGCCGACCTCGGCACGAGCCGCCTCGTCGTCCTCGCCGGCATCACCACCTTCTGCCTCGGCTTCGCCTTGGCCCCCATGGCTCTCGCCCCCATCTCCGAGGTCTGGGGCCGCTTCCCCGTCTTCCTCGGTGCCGGCGTCGTCTTCGTCGTCTTCCAGGCCGTCTGCTCCGTCGTGCCCGACGTCGGCCTCCTCCTGACCGCCCGCTTCCTCGTCGGCACCGGCGCCTCCGTCTTCAGCGCCGTCGTCGGCGGCGTCATCGCCGACCTGTGGGACAAGCAGGACCGCAACACGCCCATGGCGCTCTTTAGCGGCGCCGTCCTGGCTGGCACCGGCGCGGGGCCCCTGGTCGCCGCCGCCCTCGTGCGGAGCGTCGGCGACCCAACGCTGGCCTGGAAGTGGGTGTTTTGGCACCAGGTCGTCATGGACGCGGCGCTGGTGGCCGCCTTCTTCCTCTTCTTCAGCGAGAGCCGCGCGTCGGTGCTGCTGACGAAGAAGGCCAGCATTCTCAACCGGTGGTACGGAGAGCTGGAGGCGCACGGCGTGTACGGCGTCTGCATGTCGGACCCCGCTGCCGTGGTCGCAGGGGGTGTCGACGACGCCTCCGACGCCTCCGACGCCTCCTCTGACGACACAGAGAAGGGGAGCATGCAGCAGCAGCGGCAGGAGGAAGAGGCTCGGCTTGTGCCGCAGCGCATCCGGTGGGTGGTCGCAGAGGACGAGCATCGGCCACCGGTGGCCAGGATGATGATGCTGTCCGTCCAGCGGCCGTTCCACCTGCTCTTCACCGAGCCCATCGTCTTTTGCTTCTCGCTATGGGCCGCCTTCTCCTGGGGCGTGCTGTACCTGTCCTTTTCCGTCGTGCCCTTCCTCTACGGCACGGACCTGGACCGCTCGAGCCGCGTGTACGTGGCCATGATGGCGGCCGCCGTCGTGGCCACGGCCGTGAGCATCCTACAGCAGAGGCTGCTCGCGCACCCGCAGTGGCGGCAGCACGGCGACGACGGCGGATTCCAGTACTCGGACTCGCGCTTCTGGGCGCTCATGCGCCGCCGCTTCCCCGCCGAATCCCCCGAGGCACGCCTCTACTTCTCGTGCGTCACGGCGCTGCTGCTGCCGGCGGGCCTCTTCGGCGCCTTCTTGTGCCCGAGCTCCATGGGCGGCTACGCCGAGGCCGTCGGGCTCGGCTTCGCCACCTGGGGCATCTACAGCGTGTACCTGGCCACCTTCAACTACCTCGCCGACGCCTACCACGTATACGCCTCGTCGGCGCTCGCGGCCCAGAGCTTCTGCCGCAACGTGCTGTGCGGCGGATTCCCGCTGCTCACGGGCATCATGTTCGCCAACCTGGGCCTGCGCGGCGCCGGCGGCCTGCTGGGGGGCATCGCGGTGGCGTTGACGGCCATCCCGTGGGTCCTGGTGTTTTGGGGCGGCAGGATCCGGGCCAGAAGCAAGTTTGCCGTGGTGAGTTGTCCGAGTCCGGCGGTCCGCAACGGTCGCGTAACGAGCCTCTTGCTAACTCTTCGTGAAAACAGTCGCTGCAGCGATGATTGAGCCCCTAGCGAGACATCTGATATAAGACGTTGGCCTGGTGGGGACGACGTGGGGGACAGGTATGGAAGAGCAGCGTTGTGAAGAGTCACAGAGAGAATGATGGACGGGCACGGGACATTGACGCAGAACGATTTTGCTTCTTCGGCACGGCCTCGATCCTTGGGATCAACAGACACAGCTAATCTACCGAGTACAGCCGGCGAGCCGTAGCCTTCCACCCTGCCGCTCGTGGGGCATCGTTCGAGGGAGCGGCTGCACAAAAGACCGTTTTATTCTT
Source organism: Tolypocladium tropicale (assembly GCA_024340005.1). Classification (NCBI taxonomy): domain Eukaryota; kingdom Fungi; phylum Ascomycota; class Sordariomycetes; order Hypocreales; family Ophiocordycipitaceae; genus Tolypocladium; species Tolypocladium tropicale. The sequence continues at coordinate 79,064 of JALHBU010000011.1, read as the reverse complement.
CAGCAGACTCTCCTACCCCTGCTGTACTTTATCTTCAGCCGCTCAAAAGTCTTCTTCTCCGCCACCACGGTGGTCATCCCCGGCGTGTCTGCCGCGGCCGCGGCCGCGTTGTCGTCGCCGCCGCCACCAACAACGGCCCTGTCCCCCTGCACGGCGCCTGAGCTCTCTGTCTCAGCCGTCGTCTTCCCGCCACGAGCTGCAGGGCCTCCGAGGAACTTCGCCCCGCGGGGATCGGCTTTCGGCGCCGGCGGTATGAGCGGCCCTCTTCCCTCGCTCCCCGTTCTTCTGCCGTCCTGCAGGACGATGCGGCCCTGGCCCGCGTCAACGTAAGCCGCCTGGCCCGGCAGCAAGGGCCATGCCGTCGACGGCGCAATGCGGTAGCCGTGGTCCCGCCCGGGCGTGCTGCACGACTGAGGAAACAGCGCGGCGATGATCTGGTCCGTGTACGCGTCGCTGAAGCCGCACACGCGCAGGGCGTCGACGCGGCCCTGGAGGCACGCGAGGTGGTTGCACAGGTGGAGGTACGCGTCGGGGCAGTACGGCCGCGGGTTGTCGGATGAGAAGGACGAGTTGACGGCCGTGCCCTGCGTCATCTGGCTGGCTGCGCTGGTGGACCTCTTGCGCATCGCGTTGACGGCTTCCCAGTCGATCGCGTCGACGGTGGCCTGGCAGCTGTCTCTTGTGTCGGGCGACGTGACGTGGGTCTCCACGGAGCGAGAGGAGAGCGTGCTGGACCTCCCATCTGCCGAAGACGCCGTCGTCACCGAGTTTCGGCTCTGGATGCTGCGCGAGCTGGCACTGCTGGCCTGCGCGTGCATGGCTTTCAGAACGACGCTCCCAGGCGACTCGATCGACTCGCGCTGCTCGCTCCTCGCGCCGTAGAAGCGCCGACACAGGAGCACGAGGCTCTCGAGGGGCACACTGCCTACCCTCCCCATCTGCGCGCTGCCAAAGTTGCGAAGCAACGACTCGAGCTGGTCCAGCCCAGGCCCCAAGCCCTTCGCCGACGCCGCGGGACCGAGCCCGAGCCGCGAGTAGTCGACCTCGACGACGATGCTGCGCATGTACACGCCGTACTTGTTGAGCCACGTCGTCGCCAGCGGGCTGAGGCGCGGGCCGACGTACGGGGAGAAAAGGACGTGAAACGAGTGCTCGGATAGCAGCGCGAGCATCACATCGGCGTAGAGGCACCAGCAGGCGAGAAGGCACGGCGCCAGCGGCAGGAGGACGTCTCCGAGGGGCGTGAGGTCGGATGCATCCCAGCAATCGCGTGTGAAATAACGGCGGTTTAGGCTGATGGGTTTGCTGCTGGTGCGGTGGCTGCGTACGATGTGTTTGGCGATCTTGAACCTGACGCTCGCCGGCAGCCGCGTTAAGGGATTTTTTGCTGATTCCATCTTACGACAGACGCGACTCGATGTGAGCTTGGCCAGGTTCTTCTCAAAGTCCTCCGCGGGCGTCGTCGTGCTGCGACGCGCATCGCCTTGCCTATACCGATGATGGACGACATCCACGCTGCGGTCCCACGGCGGGACATCGGGATGCAACTGGTCTTCCTTTCTTTGTATGATGGGCAGCGCGATGGAGCTCTTGGAGCGCGCCTCAGCAGGCGAAAGACGCGTGAGGCGGCGCTTGCTCTCAGCCATGGCTGTTGCTTTGGCGTTGGGAAACTTCATGTGCTCCCAGTCATCGGGGCTCGTGCTCCGCCGCACTAGGAGATACAAATGTTAACAAGAACAGAATGCCGTGAGAAGGCAGCGATGTGTGTCGCCAAGAGGGGATATTTACGGTTCAGGATAGATCTTGCATGCTGTGTGAGCTGTTGCATGGCAACCGACGGGCGCCGGTTGGCGGAATCCTCGTCAGTCTAGTTATGGTTGTCTGCTTTGGCTTTGTTCCTTTTCCAATCGGAGTTTGGTAAAGAAGGTATAGGAAAAGTGAGGAAGAGCGATGCCATCATAAAAAAAGACTGTGACTGGCGATTTGTGTTGAACTGTGAACAAAAACCTGTGAGCAACTGGCAGCTGTCGACCTGCAGGTCTCGGTCACCTGGATCATTAGATGCTATGCATGTGCCTCATGACACCACATCAGACTTCAGCACTTTTCGCGACACCGCCGCACGACGGCCACTTGCAAGCTCGCCCAATGTCTCACAGTCTGTTTGGCTTGCGACAGTCAAAGTTGCACGTCCTTCACGTGCGACGCGTGCAGGCGTTGTCCAAATCACGGAGTCGGCGGCACGGCTGCGTAGTCTATCATGGAACGAACACCTTCATTTTCACGCTCTATATCGGATGCGAGCTATCCTGAAAACCTCAGCTCTCCTCTAAGCCGGACCGGAAGTGACGCATCGTATCACCAACTCGGGGAGAGCTGTGCACCGTCCAGCGAGTGCCGATCCTACGTCTTCGTTCCATCGTCCCTGGCGGCGGCTCGCTATCTCTAGGGCGCGAGAGCACGCCCAAGCTCTCCCAACCATTCTGTAGCTGGTCTTCTGCCGGTTTAGCCTCGGGCCCAAAGCTGTTTGTAGACATGCATGAGTCCAAAGAGGCCTACGAGGACTTGGCCTTCTCTGCCTGGGCCTGCTCGTAGATCCAGTCGTTCAGGCCATTCTTATTCCTATAATTGATTGTGTTCAGCAAAGAGGACTACCCTGACGACAGCATTAAACGTACCTGGCAATCTCGATGGCGTAAAACTGCATGCGGGGAACTGGCAAGAGGTCAGAGCTATCGACGCGGCGTGGGGCGGCACGGGGCCAACTTACCAAAGATGGTCGTATCCTCATCATACTCGGCCTTGGCGTTGTTACGCACCATGGTGCCAAAGTTGTAGTCGTCAATCTTCTTCTCGTACGCCATCATGAAGTTCCTCCACCGCTCCTTGCCCGCCTTGCTCTTCATTTCGTCCTCGTTGATGGTCGCAGCCGCGTTGAACTCGGGAAAGGCCTCCTTGAGGTGGTCGTAGATGTCGTCGTCCATCTTTGTCAGCCGCAGGGTCGAGCCCTTGACCTTTTCCAGGATGGACCAGTATGTTTGCATGTGCTGGACGACTGGGAGCTGTCAGCTTCGAACTCGTACATTGCCGTGTGGACAGGCTTGAGGCGAGACGAACCTTTGACGGCAAACTGCTTCTCCATCTACGCGAAACCGAGCCGTTAGCACTTGAATGGAAGCGACACCGCGCAATTCTCTCGGCGACAGCAAACGTACCTCTTCCATGTTGGCGGCATCCTCGGCGTTGAAGTCCTTGGGCACGGGGCCCGTCGACATGCTCTCCATGGGGTCCATGATGCTTTGTAGGGTGGCTGATGCCTTTGGAGCGATTTATATCGTGTATTGTATGTTCGAGCGTCTCTCGTCGGGCGAGATGCTGTTGCAGAGGGAGGGTGACGAAGATGAAGTCGCAAAACCTTGAACGACGTGGGGCAATTCGAGCTCCAGGCCAGGCGGGAATGGAGGGGCAGATCGCCTAGAAGAAATATTGTGGGCGATGACATCGACGACCACAGTGCATGCGCCGGCAAGGACTGTACCAGGACACTGTGAAGCTTCCAGAAGCCACTCAGCTTTGGTGGATGCCTCGAGTCACTTCTCCCGTAATGCTTCTACTCTCGCAGATGTTCCATCATCACCATCCGTAGTGCGATGGGCACGAAAAACGCTCGGCTTCCACAGCATCACCCCATCAGCACCCTTGAAAAACATTGCCCGTCTCCATTTCCGAAATGGGCTGTCTGTGGAGCGACGAGCCAAGTGGCTCGTGAGACCACGGACTTGGCACCCGTCGAAAGGCCAGTCCGATGCGATGCTCAACGCATGAAGGGTTCGCTCCGACGCACGATTCTCGACAAAGCATAGACGACTGTCGCGTCTCAATGTTGTTGCTTAAGTACTTACCTCTGCTCCGTACGGAGGGCTTTGTTTTTGTCGCCAACCTCCCTTGCAGCTATCCAGAAACCATGGGCGTCATAGCGTACCGAACAATGTGCTCTCAAGGAGGAACAATGCACCACCATGAGCGCCGCGACAATGCTTTGCGCTACAATCAGCCAAATCGGGCAGCTCGCAACATTGCCCATCTACTGGTCTTTGCGCAGACTCTCACTTGATGCCTATTTGGACCCCGTCATGATTGTGTCTCTTGAACTCTGCCTTTGTGGCATCATGGCTTGCACCAAACAATTTTTTCACCTCCGTAACGGCAAAACATGAAGGCATGGCGTCTAAGTACCGAGCAAGCATGGCATCGTCATCTGCGGCCGAGGCGTCGAGTGTCGTCGATTTCGGCCATCCTCGGGCAAAGGCTTCGTGGAGGAGCCTTTTTGCTTTTGCCAAGTGGTCCCATGCCGGAGTCTTGTTCGCCGCCGTCGTGACGTCCATCGTGACCGCGTCTCTCAGAACTACCCTCGCCATCGTTTTGGGCCAGATATTCTATGTTATTGCCGAGTTTGGTAGCCGAAGTCGAACTGGCGACAGCGCTTTGCAAGACGTGTCAAAACAGTGCCTCCTGTTAATAGGCCTCGGCTTCGCGAACTGGCTGTCTAACGCCGTCCTCCTTTTGCTCTGGATTACCTTTGGAGAGCTTCAAGCAAGCAGCGTGCGCCATGATACCTTCAGCAGCCTGCTTGCCAAAGACTTGGCCTGGTTCGACACGCTCGATCACGGCATATCCAGCTTCCTTGTGAGAGTTCAGACGTGCGAACCCTGATGCTCTGCTGCGCACCTCATTCACTAAGAAACTGCCGTGTAGACAAACCCGGGAGCTTCAGCTTGCAACCTCTCAAGTCTTCGGTTTCCTCGTCTGTGACGCAGCTACTTCTCTGGCATCCCTCGCCATAGCTCTATGCTATTCCTGGAAGATGACGCTGGTGCTGCTCGCGACGCTTCCCGTATCCATCGTTTCACTGTCCCTGGCGACCAGACGGCTGGACCCTGCCATTCAAATGCAAAAGGCATATCTGGGAAAGGCTTCCATGCTTACAACTGCGTCCATCGCCGCCATTGACCTCGTCAAGGTTTTTAATGGATTGGATAATGAGCTGCAGCGGTATTGCCACGCTGTCAAACTAGCAGCAAAACACTTTCTGGTGCAGGCCCAGTGTAATTCGATTCAAGTGGGCTACATTGCCTTTTGCGTCATTGCCATGTTCATTGCGGGCTTCTGGTATGGACTTGTGCTCGTCAGGGATGGGCTGCCTCCTGGCCACGTTTTGACGACGTTTTATGCGACGCTGGCTGCCTTTCAAGGCATCGTAGCGCTGGTCCCTCATTGGCTTGTGTTTTCCAAAGGCATCGCGGCAGGCCACTTCCTTTCGGGCATTGCAAGGTCAGGGTTTCCCGGGTCAAGAAGCGTTCACGACGGGAAGCGTGGAATCCGTCGATTCGAACATTGGACTGGGGAAGTCCGTTTACTTGATGTATGTTCTGCATCGTTTCTTCATTTTGCTAGGCAGTCACTAACCCTCTGGAAGGTGAGCTTCGCATACCCCTCAAATCCGACCACCAATGTCCTTCACACGTCATCGTTTTGCTTCCCAGCGGGCCGGTTGACATTTGTCGTTGGCCACAGTGGCTCTGGGAAGAGTACCGTTGCCAACCTCGCCGCAAACTTGTACACTCCCCTCACAGGAGAAATCCTGCTCGATGGCAAGCCTCTCGCCGACTTGGATAGGAAGCAAATTCGGGACAAAATTACTCTAATCCAGCAGACAAGTGTCTTGTTCAATGATAGCTTCTTCAATAATGTGGCGATGGGACATTCAACTCCTGGAAGTGTCACCACTGAAGACGTCTTCGAGGCTTGCCAATTCGCCCTCTTGCAGTCGACCCTTGCTGACCTTCCGAATGGCATGGACACCCTGCTTGGTGCTGGAGGCCTTGAATTGAGCGGAGGGCAGAGACAAAGGATCGCCCTGGCACGAGCGCGACTGAGGGATCCGCTAGTTCTTATACTCGATGAGATCACCAGCAATCTTGATCAGGTGAGCCAGGCATTGGTTATGGATGCCATCAGAGAGTGGCGAAGGGGCAAAACGACCGTCATCATTACGCATGACACAGACAATATTCGCAACAACGAATACGTCTATGTCATGGATCACGGCATTGTTGTTCAACAAGGGCTCGGAGGCGATCTGTTTGGCCCTCCAGACGGCACAGCCACGGCTCTAGCCAAATCCTTGATAATGGAGTCTATCGAATCCCCAGCCGAGAACAACATCTCCGTCGGAACTCGCAAGGTTACAAATTTCTCAGCCACCTCAGACTCACCCGCAATCAATCTACACGCTCGAAGAGCGTCCTTGTCACCGGGTATTTGCGACGAATTGGAAGCCAAGGCGTTCTTCCATCCCGACCAGTCAGGCCGGCCAAGAAGGGCAAGTGTTGGCCGCGGCACAACCCGCGCTTGGAGAATGAGGGTTGAGGACATGTGGGCACGTCGCACGTCGCACGTCCGGCTTAACGCAGGAACAAGAATGACTACGTTTCTGGACGGCGAAATACGTCGCTTCTCTGCATTCATCGACAGTCGATTTTCACGTGCGGATAGTTTTGAGTCAGAAGGCGAAGAAAATGCCTGTCTATCGCCTACAACACTGGAACTGAGCGCCACAACAGCGGTGGACGATCCGAGGGAGAACAGTCTCAACTTTATATTCGGGGCCGCCGAGCGCCGAGAGAACATTTCCAGCCTGCGTCTTGCGAACACCGAGCACCTCTTGGAGCCCTTAGAGCCCGCTGCTTCCTCAGTGAAAAAGCCTGCCAAGATGTTTTCCATTGCTTCGATTCTGAAAACAGTTTGGCCCGCACTAGGGCCGTTGGACAAGGTGACTCTACTCCTCGGGCTGGTGATGTGTCTCATCGGAGCTGCGTCGACCCCTGCCTTTTCGTACTGCTTGGCGCAGCTCCTAGGTGTTATGTGGTCCGCTGGCGACCGGGCAAGCGAGGGAAGGAAATGGGCACTCAACCTCATCGGCATCGCCCTTGTCCAAGGCTTCTGTACGGGTGGCGAGCGGTACCTGCTCGAGAGGGTCGGCCAAGCGTGGGTTGACAACATCAGGGTCGAGGCGCTCAGAAGCATTCTTCGACAACCCAAGCCCTTTTTCGACCAGGAGAGTCATTCGGCAAGCCGCATCAGCGAATGTCTCGAGAGAAACGCTGAAGAGATGCGCAGCATCGCCGGCAGATTTGTCCCTATCATCACCTCCGTCGTCGGCATCATCTCGATATCCGTCTTCTGGGCGCTGGCCGTCTCGTGGAAGTTGACGCTGGTGGCTATGGCGCCGCTGCCCGCGGTTCTAGGTGCAATCAAGGGGTACGCCGCCGTGAGCAGCAAGTGGGAGGCGAGGTGCAACGACGGCGCCCAGGATTCCAGCGCCGTGACTACTGAGACTCTCCTCAACATCCGCGTTGTTCGGGCACTGGCACTGGAGGAGCGTTTCGAGCGCAAGTATCGCGAATCAACACGGGAGACGTTTGTCTTAGGACTGAAGCGTGCGGGGCACACGAGCTGGCTCTTTGGCCTGTACCAGTCCATGAGCTACGCACTCACAGCGTTGGTGTTTTACTACGGCATGGTGCTGCTGGCTGATGATAGCAGCATCGAGGTGACGAACGTGCTACAGGTCGTGAACCTGCTGCTCTTCGCCATCGGTACGTCGTCCGAAATTCTCATCGGTATCCCGCAACTCACTATGGCGCAAGCTGCGGCCACACAACTCTTAAACTATGCCAAGCTGCCCACGGAACTGCACAGTCGCCCGGGGCCCTCCTCGATGAAGCTGCCCAGCCCGGTGCCCTTGCGATTGCACCAATTGAAGTTCGCCTACCCGGGCTACCCTGATGACTTGGTCCTCCGGGACGTGTCACTCGTCGTTTCACCGGGCGAGTGCCTCGCAATTGTCGGCCGCTCGGGCTGCGGCAAATCGACGCTCCTTTCTCTCCTCCTCGGCTTATACGCACCATCCAACCCTCTGGGTGCGGAGGCCCTCGCGCCGCTCAGCTACTCCAACACCTCCTCGTCCCAAGTTGACATGAACCACGTCCGCTCCATGATGGCCTACGTCCCTCAGGCACCGTTCCTGTTCCCCGCCAGCGTCGCCGAGAACATCGCCTATGGCCTCGCTCCGGACTCACAGTACCGGCGCGCCGAGAGCATCCAACTGGCCGCCCTAGAAGCTGGCATGCACGATTTCATCCTCTCCCTGCCGCAGGGCTACGACACCATTGTTGGAGAAGGCGGACAGGAGCTTTCCGGCGGGCAAGCGCAGCGGCTCAGCATCGCGCGCGCTCTCGTCCGTCGCCCGCGTCTCCTCGTCCTGGACGAGCCCACTAGCGCCCTAGACGCCGAGGACGCAGCCATCATACGCCAGGCCCTCCGCGAACTCGTCCGCCGCTCCTGGTTCCAGGACAGCACCAGCGCCAGCGCCAGCGTCATGGCCATTGTGCTCGTCACCCACAGCATTGAGATGATGAAGGTGGCGGATAGGATCGTCGTGCTCGACCACGGCGTCACGGTCGAGGAAGGCTCCTACCGCGAGCTCGCGCAGGCGAAGGGTCCATTTCACCAACTCATCAGCGGGGGGGTCTGGATGGATGTTGAGGATACATCGGATGGAAGCGGGCCCGGAACTTGACGACGAACCCTTATAGCGCTTCCATCAAAGGGTCGAGAATAAACGCTGCGCACGGGCGGCCAGCACGTGGGCGTCGTACGCTTGACTTGCTGACTGATCACACCGCCATATACGGCCGCATAGTACTCGATTTCAGGGCCATTTCATATAGATGATGATGGTGATGATTGATGATGATAATGACTATGATTTCCCGCGACAATGACAACTGGCCCACAACGGCTCAAAGTTGTATGGTCGCTCGAGCAAATGCACATGCAACTAGGTATCTCTATCTGTGCCTTTTTAAGAATACGAAATGTTCATGCAATCGTGAAAGAAGAAAAAAATCATCGCAGTGCGTTTCTTTCCCTCCGTATGCTTCGCCCGGTCGTGCTATACCGTTTCCCGACCGTTCGTCTCCAAGGCTTTTCACCTGGTTGCTCGAGGATCACCTCCTCTTCGACCTCAAGAGTCCTTCTATTGACAACCATTTCTTTGCTTGCGTTCGCGTCTGTGCTGGGGTCTGCGCCGGGGTCTGCGCTGGCGCCCGCACCCGCGCTGGCGCCGGACGCGTGGGTTCTATCCAGACGGCTCGCGCGGGTCGTCTCCGCCTCCTGCGGCCCCTTTCCTCGTCATCCCAAACCACAAACCTCAGCAGTGCTGGGTCCTGGCTTGGAGGCAGCCTGAGGTCGCTCCTCGTTCGCAGGATGGGGTCGTTCTTCAGCGTCTGCGGGTGCAGCTCCAGGGTGTCCCCTTCAACCCACCTACCAACCTTGGCCGCCTCGATCAAGGCCGGTAGGTCTACAGTCTTGATGGCTCCCTGTGTGATATCGCTGTCCACTCTGGATGCCTGAGGGACCTCACCATTCAAAGTCGACGGCGCCGAGCGCTGACTTGGGGGTGTTTCGGATCTTCCGCTGATCGGGGGTGGCGTAATCTCCATGACCCCCATCTCCCGACGCTGTTCGTCGAGCCTTTGACGCCTACGAGCCCGCAGCCCCAGACAGCATGGGATGGACCCAAGCAGTGTACGGAAAGGCCGTGTAATAGTGCGATAGCTCCGGCCGATGAACTGGAAGAACCGCAAGACGTATCGGTCGGGCACTTGTCTTATCAGAGCACCCAGAGGAATCGTCAAGACGCCAAACAACATACTCCATCCCCATTGTGCGCCGGTCAAGGGCACCGTGTCGAAAGCTTCGCCTCCCTTGAAGATGATGACAAATTGCCCAATCAAGGTGAGGCACTGCACTCCAATGAACCAAGGGTTTTTAAGCACGTCCTGGTACCAAATGTCCAGCTTGTTGTCCACTCTGCGACAGTTGTGTTGGTTGAAGAATTGCATCCATACGTATATGTTGAACACGAACGTCTGGAGTGCCTCGATCTCGGAGCTGGTGTCTGGCTGGAATATTCTCCACCCGGCGTAATGCACGGTGAACACGACGGCAAGTTGATAGATTGCTTGGCCTAGAATCATCTTCCACATGGTGATACTGATAATGGGTGCATTGCGAGGCTCGGGCTTGCGCTTGAGGAAGTCGCGGGAAGGGTGATCGGTTGCGAGTCCAAGGGAGGCGAAGATGTCCATGATGAGGTTGATCCAAAGCAACTGCACCACGGTGAATATCGGATCGCCGACAAATGTCGAGATGACAGTGAGTGTACTAGCTGAGATGTTGATGGTAAATTGGAACTTTTAAGTCACAATATCAGCTTTTTGATACCACGGGCACACACAAAGGCCCAAAATGTCTTTCGACTTACCTGGCAGAATTTCTTGACGGCATCGTTAACAGTCCGTCCCCAGCTGAGCGCTTTCACAATGGATTCAAAGTTGTCGTCCAGGAGAACAATAGAAGCGGCTTCTTTGGCCACTTCAGTTCCCTGAAGGCCCATGGCGAAGCCAACATCAGCCGCCTTCAGAGCCAACGCGTCGTTTGTGCCATCGCCAGTGACGGCCACGGTTTCTTTCATGGCCTTCAAATGAGAGACCAGGAGAAGCTTATCCTGCGGACTGGATCTCGCAAGCACCTGAAGCCGGGGAATCACTGCATCCAACTGCGACGGAGACAGCCGGCGAAATGTGGGACCGTCCATGGCAATGCCGCCCGCCGTATAGATACCACACTGAGCAGCAATAGCCTTTGCCGTCAAGAAGTTGTCGCCCGTTACCATGCGGACAAACACGCCGGCCTCCTGACACGTGCGAACCGATTCGATAACCTCTGGGCGCAAGGGATCACGGAGGCCGAAGGCGCCAATCAAGATCATCCCAGACGCCAGCCATTCCAGGTTGACCGTGGCAGGGTCGTCACCCGGGTTCTCGAACACTTCGTGGGCGTAAAAGTCCCTGTACGCGATGGCTACTGGACGGAGCATGTTGCCAGCATAATCCTGAATGCTCTCTCGGAAGCTGGTTCTGTCTTCCTCGGATAGCCGATCAGCCGTGATCACGTATGTAGGATCGCCAATGACGTAGGCGCAATACTCGAAGACCACCTCCGCAGCACCCTTGACCAACAGCCGGTACATCCCATTGGGAAGCTTGGTCAGGACTGCCATCCACTTTCGGGACGATTCAAACGGCAGCATAGTGAGTATCGGATTGTTGGCTCTCTCCTCCCTCAGCGGTCCCATGCCGAGATGGTCGCGGCAAAACTTGAGAAGCGCGGTCTCGGTGCTGGAACCAAAATATTCCGATCTGGCCGTCTCATCGCTCTCAAAGGCCGTGGAATTGAGGGCTATGCTGTCCTTGATGAGTTCTTTAACTTCTTCCGAGAGAGATGCAGCAAGCCGCGCCGATGTCTCGCCCCGGACCGCGGTCGGGCTCGGCACAGGCTGGCCAGCGGTTACTGTCGTCTCTCCATCGTCAAAGCTATCCTCAAGTCCAATCCGTCCAGCCACGACGGTCATCCTGTTCTGCGTGAGCGTGCCGGTCTTATCAGAGCAGACACAGGTGGCATTGCCCATGATCTCACATGACCGAATGAGGCGAACCAAGTTGTTGTCCTTAAGCATGCGGCTGGTTGCGAATGCCAGGGCGACCGCCACGTTAAGGGCTAAGCCCTCCGGCACGGCAATCACGACGACCGCAATGGAGAGAATGAGGATGTGAAAGAAGCCTTCGGCTTTGCTGGTCGCGTCCTTGTTCCCCATGTCCTTCAGCTGGGTCAGGTACATGACGAATTGAATCAAGAAAAATATAGCGCCGGCGACAGTGCCGAAAATGATGAGCTGCTTGCCGAGGCGGCCGAGCCTGGCCTGTAAGGGCGTTTCTTCAACGTCCTCGTGCAGGGACATAAGAGTCCGCCCGTAGGTCGAGTTGGCGCCTGTGGAAACGACAAGGTAGCGACCGACGCCTCGGGACACAGTGGTGCCGCTCAGTATGAAGGGGTCAGCCAGCACGGCGTGTGAAGCATCGTGGTCAGCGGGGAGAGTCTTGTGGACCATGTGAGACTCGCCCGATATGGCTGACTCGTCGATGTGCAGTCCACAAGCCTCGATGAGGACACCATCAACGGCCAGAACCTCTCCCGCCTCGATGTGCAGGACGTCACCGACGAGAACGTCGTCAATCCAAATTTTCTGGGCCCTGCCGGAGCGCACAACTGTGACCTCGCGCTGCGCCTTTCGCTCGTTGAGCTTCTCAAACTTGTGGTTCTGCTGCCAGTCGTTGGCGGCGCTGGCGAAGATGATGACGAGTATAGCGGCGACGACGGTGACGCCGTCTACCCATTCGATATTGGAGGTACCGTCTTCGACATTTACGGATTGATAGATGCCGATGGCAAGGGAGATGGAGGCAGATATGGTGAGGAGGATAAGGAGCTTGTCGTTGAAAGCAATCCACATGAGCCTGAGGAAAGACCTGTGGCGCCTCCGGGGCAGCTTGTTTGTGCCGAATATGCGCTTCCTGTCGGCAAAGTGAGGGTTCGCGGTCTCGCCTATCCGCAGGGAGAGGTGAACCCCGGCGGAAGCTTCGGTCTGGACGGGTCGGTACACGGGCGGACGGCCCTCGCGGCCAGCGGCAACGGCTTCTTCAAAGCTGATTGTATCATCGAGATCGGTTTCGTCGGCGCTGAGGCCGGCGGCGATATCGGTACGAAGGCCGGCAGCGAGGCCACGCAGACCACCAAAAGCATCGAGAGCGGCTAGGCTGCGGAAGGTGAGGAGGGTATGGAGCTGCGTCGGAGAAAAGGCGAATTTATTTGAGAGGGGCGGCGAATCATCGCGCAAGTCGGATGCCGATGGCGCGCCGTGGTGAAGCGGGACAAGTCTGCCATCGTCGTGGGACGGGTTGGTCGCGGGTGTAATGAACTCCATGGAGAGACGTTCGGGCACGGCTGCGGCGATGCTCCAGACAGTTCCCGGCGGCGCTCTTTCGCCGCAAGGCGGACGGGCGAGGTGGTGGTTGAGAGTCGAGGAGCGGATGGAAAGACTTGCTGTGGCCTCCGTCTCCTCCGGTCTGCGATTGCAGCGTTAATACTTTTATGGAGGGACCAGCTTGGGAGTCCCAGTCGGGGCGAGAGGGAGGACGAGGGTCGGCGGGAAGGGCCACGTCCGGCGTTGGGCCCTCCACTTGGTCATATCCGTCGACTGGAAGCAGTCGAATCGTGGATGACTAGCGGGCTGATCAGGCTTGGCAGCGTGCAGGATCTCCCGCGATCGTCGACGTCGCCGGTCCGTATGTCACTGCGACCTGTCGGGCTCGGTGGGTGCGCGTGCGGAGGGTGTCGGAGAGAGATATCCGGCAAGACTCGTCCGTCTGGCTGAATCGCGGCTGATCACGCGAGTATGCCGGACGTCTGCGATGCAGTTCTGCGTGGACGGAGCGGGAGAGCGCAGCGTGCCATCGGATGGAGCAAATTTCGTTTCGTTGTCCGGGGGGGTTCTTGCGTGCCTCGATGGTGTTCCCATCGATAGGACGCCGGTCGGAGCAGCTTGGCGCGAATGATGGCTCGTCTGCGCCCACAAAAGGCCCAAGGCCCCGCCAGTGGCAGGCCGTTATGGGGGGCGCCAGCCAATCCAACGGCCCTGGGGCCCAGCCAATGGCCTCGGTCGGTGTCGATACCAAGCGGGCCATGCGTACGTGGACAGTGGGGTCGGCGACGCCGTCTTGGCCAAGTTGGCCGAGTGGCTGCGAAACCAGCAAACCTAAGCGATAAGTCTAAATCAGGACGGGGCCCCGACGTGGGTGCGTCCGGGATTCGCTGCCTCCCAGGGCTGAATGGAAGCAAGACTCCAACTCCCTCGAGCATCGCGGTGGAGCGGGGCGACGCGAGACTGCGCACGAGCCCTCGGAGGCGTCCTTGGCAGCGGAGGCAGAGTCTGGAGAAGGTGTACTCGTAGATGGCACGTGTCTGTCTGCGCGTCGTCAGTTCGAACAATCATGTCGCCGGAAGCCGGCTAGATGACCAGTCAGTCCATTACGATTCATGCCGTCGTGAAGGAGGGTGGCTTCGATGGAGGCTCTGCTGATGGATGCTCTGATGGAGGCTCTGCGGATGGATATTCTGAAGGAGGCCCTGCTGATGGATGTTGTGAAGGAGGCTCTGCTTATGAATGCTCCGAGGGAGGCTCTGCTGATGGATGCTCTGATGGTGGCCCTGGTGGAGGGATGCTTTGGCGGGCGGCATTGTGACTGTCTGGGAACTTGGGGATTGCCTCCTGCCAAAGGTGCTGATGCTGCCTGGCCGCCTTGCCCGCTCACCTACCCTGTAGAACGTCCGGATCACCACCAGGGCTCTCTGCCTGCCCTTCGCTTCTCGCTTAGACCATTTTCGCAATGGGAACCCATGTCATTAATGCCGACATACGGAATACCAGCAGAATTGCTCTATTCTTGGATTGCCCTTGCCTGGATAGTGATCGCGCAGCACAATTTGGTTTGCCGTTGCAGACCCCTAGCGAAACTGTATGACGCCAGGTCCACACACGGTCCGGCGCCCACCACAAGCTCATCTACTAATACCGCCCACATCCGGTTCAGCTTTGCAGCGCCGCAGCCGTCTTCGGTCTATCTCTGACCGACACGGGAATCGCTCGCAGTCCGGCTCTCGTCGACAAGGCTACTTTACTCTTCACCGAGACGCTCTATCATGTTCCGCCCGCGCGCTGTGTCTCGAGACGGTCGCTACGGTGGCAAACAATTCAGCGGCTAGTTTCGCCAACTTGGTCGCAAACACAAGCATTGGAAGGCTTCCGTGCCGGTTTCCACTGGAGAAAGCAGCAGGTAGACGAGCCGTGTCTTAGCCACGGCTACAGCCGCAAGCTGGACTGTTCGTCAAGGGGATATTGTCGTACCGGCCACGCGCAGGCTGCCACATGTGCGCCATCATCAGCGAACAAACCGGACTCAGATGCCTCCATGTGCTCAGCAGGATTCTCAGCCGTGTCTTCAGTCCTCAGTCCTCTCGTCTCAGGTCCCGTCGTGTGGATGGCGATTGCCTCGTGTATAAGTGTATAAGTAGGTCACGGAAGAGAGATCCAAGTGGTTAGGATCAAGCCTGGCCCATCGTATTCATGATTTTCTCTACATCCGGGAAATCGCATACACTTTCTGAAATGCGCCTTTGCCGCGTCCTATTCGCTCTTCCCCATCTGGGGCTCGTATTCTCTACAGTGGCCAACAACTTGCTCATTGATGACAGGATTACTCCTCGCATCATGATCATCTCCGTGGTCCGTCATTTCCTCCACCTCCTACTCCCGCTGGCAAAGAAAAAAGTAACGAACACCACTCCAACAGTGGGCACCGGAAGCCGCGGTGTGGTACAGCCGGTTTCATGAGGCGGAAATTGGAAACCTCACCGCGGTCGCCGTATCTCTGCCAGGCCTATCCGTACTCTTCCCTCACGTTTTCTGTACCGAAAATGGCATTATATGTCAACTCACGGTTGGAGAAGGGGAGATAAATTCCGTCGCTTCCATGATGGCCCTCGTGCTGTCGGGCGAGTTTGACCTTCGCCAGACATACTTCCTTCTCGCGGGCATCGCCGGGGTAAATCCTCGGTACGCCACCATTGGGAGTGTTGCCCTGGCGCGATTCGCCATCCAAGTCGCCCTCCAGTACGAGATTGACTCGAGATCCCTGCCACAAAACTGGACAACGGGCTACGTCTCCTACGGCCGCAGCTATCCATTCGAGTACCCTTGCATTGCCTATGGTACCGAAGTGTTTGAAGTCAACGACAATCTGCGCGAGGCCGCGTTCAGCCTGGCATCCAGAGCCACCCTGGCAGATGGTGAAGGGCCGCGACAATATCGTTCCAGGTATGCGGGAACTCGATATCGCTACGCAATGGGCCCAAAGCCGCCGACTGTGGTCAAGTGTGACTGTGCAACGAGCGACGTATACTACTCGGGAATGAGGCTCGCGCAGGCCTTTGAGAACACGACAGATGTATGGACCAACGGCACTGGCGTCTACTGCATGAGCGCCCAGGAAGAGAACGCCTCGCTCGAAGTTCTGGTAAGGGCGACCATCGAAGAGCTTGTTGACTTTTCACGAGTCATTATCATGCGGACGGGTTGGCCTCTCTCACGACACAACGCTGGGTACTGTGACTTACAGCTGCTGCAACAGGAGCTAATTTCGATCGCCCCCCGCCGGATCTCTCGGATTGGCAACACCTCACCAACACGAACCAAAATGGCTTCTCCATCGCCATCGACAACATATACAACGCCGGCATCGAGATTGTCAAGGGCATCGTCGCCAACTGGAATTGTACGTTTCAGCGCGGCATTGCACCCACTAACTACATCGGTGACATCTTTGGCAGCCTCGGCGGCCACCCGGACTTTGGCTTCGGCAGCCTAACGGGCGGTAAGCCCGTGGAGAGGGCGGGCAGGAGCGGTGACTTGGCCAAGCTGGAGATGGACCGGCGGTCGCAGTTTGGACCCAAGGCAGTCGCGAAAGTTTGACATGCGGACCGACGTAATTGCATTCCCAGAGGGGCCAAGGGATTCTATCAGATGTGAGCTCTAGGGCATGAGTCTCCACAATCTCTCGCTTTGGGCTGCTAATTAATACAACCTTCGTGACGCAAGTAGCAAGGAGTAGCATGAAGAGACCGGCAACTCTTGTGGCATGGCAGAGTGTTCTCCGCTCTTTTGCGCGCTAAAATGTGATCTAATAACTTGCTAACAGAATTGAATGACCCAAATTGAAGGGAATTGTCGCAAAGAACAGGCATTCAGCTGCACGGCTAAAGTAGAGTTTGCCTGGAAGACAACTGTGTTGTGATATGTATATAGGCTGATTTGCAACGAAAGCTGGTACATACGACCATAGCCGCAGGAAAATTCGGGATCCCGTCCGCTCTCCCAGAGACAAGCCTGTGAGCGGCAGATTAGTAGTTGGGTCGGTGACGACCAGCGAACACCGGCTGTTGTATGTTCATTATTTTTTGCCCCCTTGGGCCACAGCTGTTATTCTTTTTGATGATATCGCGGGATTCCCAGGCGGCATGAGGAGAGCGGGCAGATGTTAGCTGAGGTTGGGGGCCGAAAGCGGTTGATTGGTGGCTTATGCAGACGGATTGCCGTTCCTGGACAGCATGCTTCAAGGGTTAGGATAGATGAGCACTACTAACTTGCAGCGTCCAGCCCGTACTACAAGGCACAACGCAAGGCGCGCGTAAATTAGGACTGGGCTGAGAGCAATGCTGTGCCATTGGGTAAGGGCATGGCCCATTTGCCGTCCCTCTTTTTTCTTCAGCTACCTTGGTAGGTTTGCATCCATTGACCGTAATAGTGGCTATTCGGCGTGGACGTCTTTCTAGGTTGGTACATCACATCTTAACACCCTGTAGATGACAACAGCCAGCCATTCATCAATTTACCCAGTGCGGCTTTTGGGTCCGCTCCATCATCATACGAGTGTTTTGGCCCTGGTTACGAATCGTCGGTGTCGCAGGCCAGCACTCTGCTTCAGTCCCGTCTCCCGAGCCAAGTCCGGGAATTGTTTTACCGTATCGGGCAACGGACGGGAGCTTTCGGTCCCGATCTCCCCGGCTTCCGCCTCGGTTGCCGAGCATAGCGAAATCGTCGCCAGGATGTCACTAGCCTTATGATGACCGCAGGCGGACAGAAGGATCGGACAGTTCCGCGATGAAGCGCGGAGCGCGAAGCGTCGGAGTTACGGCTCGTTTCCTGGCCTGTTCGCCCTATCTCGGAGACAACGTCAATTGCAGAGGTGACAAGGTTGATGATGAGGAAGCAGAGCGATGGGCGATTTACTCGGATATGCTATAAATTGACTTGCATCGGAGCCAAGCAGGAAAATTATAGCCAACTTAACCTCAAGCATCTCCGAAATCCCCAGCTTCGGACCAGCCCGTTGTTGAAAATGCAAGAATTTACACTTACGCTTCCGAATAATGCGATCCTCACGGGCCTACAGAACATGCCAAAATTCTCGACTGAGGGCCCAAGGCGCCGTCCATTACTCATAGGCATTCATGGAGCGGGATACTCATCGCAGTATTTTGACGTCGACGAGAAATTCTCGGCCAAGACCTTGAGCGATCGCCTGCAAGTACCCTTCGTCGCCTTCGACCGCCCAGGATATAAGGGCTCCACTCCGGTGAAGTTCATCCCAGACGAGTCAACATTCGCCGAGGAGAATGCGAAGTGGCTTCATAGCTTCATCTTGCCGACACTGTGGCGAAAGTTTGGGGTGAGTAACGGCTGTAGTTGCATAGTCTTGCACTGTCATAGTCTTGGAACGCCAAGTGCCATCATTGCGGCCACGCTACATGCAAAGGAAATGCAGCCTCAGTACCCTCTCGGCGGGATCTCCTTTTCCGGCATCGGTTCTCAGCCCCATCCCGACATTCTTGCCTTTCGCGCTCGCCAGCGACAGGGCATCACCTGGAACAATGAGACACTTCAAGACTTGATGCTGCCGAGATCGATGGCTGAAGAAGGAGTGGTGGGCATGGATGAAGCGTTGCGAAGTCACCCACCCGTTGGCGATATCGAGACAGCCTCGCAAGATTGGGCCCCTCGATGGAGGGCTGAATGGGCTCCTCACGTCAAGGCAAATCTCATGATTGGGCTCGCGCAGGCTGACAGAATCTGGGTAGGGAGTGAGGAACATCTTCGAGACCTGAGTGATAGCTTCACAGGGAGCTCGAGAGTTGAAGAGGTTCTGCTCGCCGGGGCGCCGCACAATATTGAGATGAGCTATTGGTCTCAAGAATGGTATGCTAGGGTTTTTGGCTTTGCTTTGGACTCTGCGTCAGATTCGGTCTTGGGGGATAATCCAACGGGTCGTCGTCTTTTGTGACTTTGCACTGCGCCATATCCAGGCCAGAGGACCCGTGTTGTCTTAAGGGGAAGCTGGAGGCATGTCAATCACATGGATGGATTCTGGCGCTCACGTCGCTTATTGGGGGACTCTTCAGGAACCGTCGTTTAATGAGGTCCCCCCTTAAGGTGGGGCAGCTGATTTGTCTTGCAACCAACATGCATAACGTTGGACCGACAAGACCTCGGGGGCCAATCGTTCACGTCTCTCTCTGAATAGCCGCTAGGGTTTGTAACGATGCATATGCAGCCATGTCGTGATTCTAGGCGGGTGGGATCGTGGCAGGGAAAAGTTGAAAATAAAGAGAGGTTTGGCCTTCCCCAGTTCCAACATAGTCTTACCTACATGCAATTTCAACAAGCCGGCCGTTTTCCAAGTTGAACTGCATTGACACCTTGACCATACATTTTATGACGTTTATGTACGGTAGCTGTTCTACGAGTCATATCAAGCTTCGCTCTTCAGCCAAACCCTGAAGCACCATGGCGACGACGGAAGAAGCAAAGGCCGTGGTGCAGCGCCTTGCTGCGCTATACGGCATGCTGGACAAGGACATGATGGATGATATTGCCAGCTGGAAGCCTGAATACCGTCGGCGCATTGACGAAGCCTGGCTTGCGCTTGAGACCACAGCAGCGAAGTCGATCAAGACGTGGGCATCCATTGACACTCCGATAGAGCAAACATGTCTAATTTCTGCAGGCTGGCAAAGCAGATCTATGGCAGCGGTGCTCGTTTCGTGTTTGAATTGCTTCAAAATGCAGATGACAACAAATTCAACAGCGCAGGGGCGCAAAGCGCACCTCCCTTTGTCTCTTTCAAAATGTTCCACGACTGCGTTGTCATCGAGTGCAACGAAGACGGCTTCACAGAGAAAGATTTAGAAGCAATATGCGCAGTAGGCCAAAGCACAAAAACTGCTTCAGGGTCTGGATATATCGGCAACAAAGGTATTGGCTTCAAGTCCGTTTTTATCGCGGCGTCCACTGTCTACATTCAATCCGGAAACTTCTCCTTCCAATTTCACCACAAAAAGACCGATCCGGGGCTTGGAATGGTCCGTCCTGAATGGAAAGAACCCAAAGAGCAGCTGCCAACGCCTTTGACCCGCACGACACTCTATCTCCACAGCGATGGGGACGCGACGGAGCTTGTACATCTCCGATCCATCATCCGTGAGCAACTAGATGAGCTTCAGGGAACCTGCTTGTTGTTCCTGCAAAAGCTGCATTGCATTAGCGTGGAAATTTACGACCAGGAGGGCAAAATGCAAAAATCGACGCGGTTCAGTAAGCGTATAGTGGATAATCACCGCGTGTCTGTGGAGACTACCTCGCGCACTGCAAGCTCAGAGGAATCGACAGAGAGTCAGATTTATCACATCACCAAGAAAATTGCGACCGGCATTGAAGAAAGCGTAAATCGCGACGCAGCAGATTCGGCGAAGGCGGAACCCCTTGCTAGCACCGCGGAAATCGTTTTGGCTTTCCCCTTGACGGCAGACTCGAGGCCTATATCCCATCTGAAACAGTACGTTTTCGCCTTTTTACCTGTACGAAAACTTGATTACACGGTCAGTCCACTCTCCTTTGGCATTCTCTATTATTATTGGTATAGTCTATGCTCACTAACATTTGCATCAGTTCCTTATCCATACCGATTTCGATACCAATTCCAGTCGCGAGGATGTCGTTACTACGTCGAAAAGGAATCTCGCCCTCCTTGAATGGATTGCCAAAACGTTCACAGAAGCCGTCTTACAATTTTGTGAGGACTCTTCTCTCTGTTACCAGTGGCCATCATTTCTTCCATCCTTAGAAGAAGGAAAGAGCACTAGTACCTTTTGGTCACGTCTAAACCACAAGATTGCGGAGGAGATCAAGACCACACCTGTTCTAAAGTCTAGACATCGGACAGACTTGCGTCGAATAACAGAAGTTATACGGCTGACGGCGGATGCAAAACTCACGGATGGGACGCCGGTGCTTGAGACGAGCAATGATCCATTTTTGTCCTCAAAATACTCCGCCGCCATGACTCAGATTCTTGGAACATACGGCCTTGAACGTTTGAGTACACGCACGTTTGTCGACATGGTAGAGGCCGATATCCAAGCCTCAAATTCCAAAATGCGCGGAAGTGATACAACTGAAGAGTGGCATTCTGTCGTCGCGAGGCTGCTTCTGAGGGTGTTGGACTCGGAAGCACTCCGGAAGCGGTTAATAAGATTCGACGTACTACCTCTAAGAGATGGGAATTGGGTCTCTTCACTGTCATCGGCGACATATTTCCCGGTAACAAAGGACGTCATGATCCCGGACAACGTGGACATGAGGATCCTCGAGTCCAAGGCAGCATCAAACCATGATCGCAAGGCCCTGTTTGAGAAGCTTGGCGTGAGTGAGGCCTCAACTGGAATGGTCAAGAACGCTATACTCAGCAAGTTTCCTTCATTTCCTTCATCGCCCCGAAATATACTGCGTATGCTGCCCCGAGATCCGCGTACAATCACTTCCTATTACAATTATCTGCGGTACCTCTATCACACGTCGCAGCCGCCGTCTAGCCACACTTCAATCAGTCCCAACGAAATTGCCGGCAAAGTTGTTTTAATCGGCCAAAATGGTTGCTGTGCATGGCCGCATGTGGACGATATATACTTCCCAGGACAGAAACACCCGTACGGACCGGAGAGTCTCCTATCACAGAGCGATGCGGCTCCGGGGTTCCATGTCACTTTCGCACACCAGCAGTATGTGCTATTGCCACCTAATAAGCCCTCTGCAGACCATTTGTCATGGAAACAGTGGCTTCACGAATCAGTCGGTGTACGAAAGCAGCTGCGACTTCTTAGTAAAGACGAGAACGAACTATCTCAAACCTCCCGATATGTGCTGAAACACAGAGCAGATAAATTTCTTGGGCTGCTAGAGTTTCTCTGGAAAGTTGAGGGCAAGCGCATAATGAGCAGTCCGAGTCTTTGCCAGATGATCGGGAACCTCTCCGCCAGAGGTCTTTGCAGAGCAAATTTCGACGTCAAAATCAGAGACACCTGGCTTCCTCTCAAAAGACTTAGCAGTCTCACTAAGCAGTACATGGAGCATCCGGACCAGTTTCCATTTCTTCGATTTGAGCCGTCTGAAGATACAAGCAATGTACTCAGCGTTAAATGGGCCTTTCTGAACAAGAATTTTGGCGTGGGAGTTGAGGACTCAGTCCAATTCCTTCTCCAGATTCTACGCCACATCCAGAGATCGTGTCCCAACCAACCATCACTCCTTCAGACTCAGCGGATATTTGACCTGTACCAAGCTGTTAATGCGAAGCTCACTACGACCGAAAAGGAGTCTAAAGAGATCGAGAGTCTCGCAATCAGGTAGTTTTGTTCTATTATGCGGCATGAGTATGAATTCTGACAATCGTTTAGGACATTCTTCTCCAATGCTGGCATCCTCATCCCGGACAATGAAAGTGTATCTTGGTCAAAGTCCGCTGATTGCCTGTGGCGCGCACCCCCGGATATGATAACAAAACACTCTCTCAAATCTCTCTACGCAAAGACACTTGGCGTGGAACAGTTGAGAAACATTGAAAGCCTGTTTTGCAAAACTGTGCTGATACCAGCCGCTTCCTCCGCCCATGTGGTCGCTGAGCTTTTAAATCTAAGCGCAAATGGATGTACTGACTTTGCTCGCATAAAAAAACTTTATACATACCTGAATTCATTGAAGGAGAAAGGTGCGCCAGAAAGGCAAGTCGATAGATCCCTCTCATGACCATCAAACAGAAATTGATTCGGATTTAGGGTTGCATTCAATCAGCATGCTCTCATCTACGCCAGGGAACACCATCAATGGAGTTGGTATAGGACAACTGATTGCCTGTGGTCAAGCACCACATCTATCCGGGGCAAGGTAACTCTCGATGCCGACTATGAGGAACTAAAGCCATTCTTCGTCGAAGTCTTGGGTGTCAGGCTACTCACCCTCAAGGTGATATACGACGAGCTCAGACAGCCGAAACCTGAGCGGGATATTCCCGAGCTCAGAATACAGATTTTCTCTTTCAGCAGTCTACTTGAAAAGGAGAAAGGCACCGCACTTGATCCAAATCCAATTAAGGAGGCAGACATTTTCCCCGTGCGGTGCTGTAACACGGTAACCAAGTTGCGATCCGCGAAAACTGATTTTGCCATTGGGGACCGAGACTATCTCAGTGACAAGTTTCGAGACAAAATCAGCCTTTTAGACTTTGATTTGAAAGATGTACGTAGCCTAAAGCCATTTTTTGAATGGCTAGGCCTTACGAATCGATATCTATCCTATTGTGTCAAAGAATGCACCTCAATGTCCGAGAAATCTGGACTAGCGATCGCAAGTGGAAATCGCAATTTGAGTCGTAAGGCATATCACATCCTTCGGTAAGTTCTGAGCTTATGTGACTCACCATTTTGGCCTCTAATACCCGTTGTGTCATTAGAATCGCAGCAACATTTTGTAGTACCCGGTATCAACTTGATCCATCCGCTTTGTACAAAATGCTGAGCTCAATGACGGTCAAAGCAACAGATGGCATTTCCACTAGTCTAATAATTAAGCAAGACGAAGAGACAATTATCATCGAAGAAGCGACTGGGAGCGAGCACATCGATGAAACACCAGAAGGGCTCGTTATTTACGTGCCAAAAAAGAACAGAGCGCAAGAGCTCTCTTTCAGCACTGTATTGCCTCGCAAGTTCGCCGAGTGGCTCATGCGAGATCCAACAATGAAAAGCACAGAAAGCGTGGACGATGAAGCCGTCAGGGCGCTGACAACTGTTTTTATGTGTGGTCGCTCCGCGTTGGATGGGATCCTCGATCGCTTGGGTATCATACAGCTGTCGATTCACAACACAGATCCTGATGATTCGGAAACAGAAGACGACAATTATCAAGATCTTGCACACGAGGACGTAAATATCACTGTCGAAAATCAACACAAGCAGCAAGTAACAGGCGATGTTGCCCCGCCCCACAGACGCGAAGAGCAGCACAAAATTTTGAGCTTCCCTGATCCTTCGGAAGCAATGACACGTCTCCATTCAACAGCAGGAGAAATTCATACAGAGACACTGGTAGAGACAACTACGTATCAAAGCCACATGTCTCATGACCGGTGGCGGGCTGGTCCTTATCAACCCGCCATGCGTGTCCACCTTCCGCAACTTTCCGGCCACAGTGTTAGATCTTCAACCCTGCAACAACCCGGTCCTAATTTGACGACAAATGAAGACAATGACATTGCTGACGACATACAATACTCCGAGCTTTTAAATACAGTAGTAGCTGCAGCCCAACAGGCTTCCTTTCCATCTCGAGGCCACTTCGATCTCAGAAGTTTACGAGAAGCCCTTTCTAGCATTGCACCAGCTGAGGTGGTCAGCTTCGACGGCTTGGAAGTCCATCCCCCGTTCCGATCAACGAGTCAATCCGAGCGAAACAAGAAAGTGGGTGCTGCCGGAGAACTCTATGTAAGTTGGGCTGATCCAAATTGCTTCCCACGAGCTAATCAGTGGCTGGTGTCGTCCTCACAGGTTTTCGAGCTACTTAAAAAGCTTGAACTGCCGGGCTGGAGTCGTGACAACTGGCAGAGCAAGATCAGGACTTATGCGAGAGCTGTCCCTCCGTACGCAGATATGCAGCCGTGGACCGCGAGTGAAACCTCAGATCTAGTTTATGACGATACAGAGAGCCATTTTACCGAAATGCTGATTGGCTGCGGCTACTTGGAGGAGAGCGAGTGGCGCGGTGCTCGACCCAAGTACTTCCTCGAAGTCAAAACCACCACTGGACCGCTCGAGACACCCTTCTATGTCAGCGGGAATCAATGTCGACTCGTAAGCATAGGCGACCACCACAGCATCAAGGTATAGTAAGAGCGCTAACAGACGAGATATAGATGGAGCAGAAACACCACGCAGAGCACCGTTCAGAGTTGTACATTATCTTGCGCGTATTTTGCTTGAACAGTGAAACGATCGACATGTGCGTATATGTCGACCCGTGGCAACTCAAGGAAGATGGGATATTGATCTTCCACGAGCAATCATGGGCTGTAACGCCTGGAGAGGAGTCAGTGCACGAGAGGTAACTGGGGGCTTGGACACATTTCAGGCCGAGCATGAGTAGATGAAATGCATCGATGAATATCTGCTAAGCCGGAATTTTCAAGAGCTACAGGGTGTTGGACGTTCTCGCTTCGTGAGTCTGGCCAGCGCCGGGTATTCGGACCGCGGTGTGACGTCTCGCGAAGTCGTTGGCACTCGACCCCCTTTCGTAGGGGGAAGCTTACAACCTCAAAGTCTAGGTAGTCTTAGAGCGAATATAGCAGCACTCTTGCTCCGACCTGACTGTCTACTGCCGCTGTGAAAATGTTCTATATAGGTGCTAGAGCGTATGGTCAGACGGTGTTATAGAGGTCTAGGCCGCGTTCTATTACTATAACTAAAAGCAGACAAGTTATCGGTGATCAAGAATCCTCAATTTGATTACATATAAGATCGTATCTTACCCAGCCTGATACGCAAGGTAGCCGCTAATGCCGCAATAGAATCAATTAGCCTTTAATTAGGATTCTTGTCGTCATAGCTACTCGCTCGCATATAAGGCAGTTTGCTTCTGAATCAGATACATACGACCACAGCCGCAGTAAAATTCGGGATCCCGTCCGCTCTCCCCTAGACAAGCCTGCGAGCGGCAGATTAGTAGTTGGGTCGGTGACGACCAGCGAACACCGGCTGTTGTATGTTTTTTTTGCCCACGTTGAATGTGCTCTCATCTGGAAGAATATGCGTTCTCACTTCACTCGTAAACCGCCGATGCGCAGTTGTATGCGGCTGGCTGCAAGGCTGAGAGTCTGTGAAACCAACAGCCCGTTTTGGGGGGTCGACTTGCATGGACGACAAGCCACCTCATCCTTGCTAGCCAATTACATGCAGCCCTGATTGCCAATTCCAGGCCTGTAAAGGCCTGTTTTACTTTTTGGAACATCAGACCAGCGGGACTGCAATCCGTACTCGTAGTCTGGCCGTGGAGCCCGAGGGTTCGAACTGATTGGAAAGCCCAGATCTGCATATACGCCTAGAACTCAGTCGTTGACGGCAGCGGGAGCGATATCTCTCGCCAAGGGTTTGAACGATATTGATGTTGACGTTGGAAATTGGCATCTCGAAGCGTGCCATCCCACATATCTGTAATGTGACTGCGATAATGAGCTGCGCTTCTTTGCAATTATTTAGTCCACCGCTTTGACTCAAGTGAGCGGCAGACGGAATACATGTAATCTAAACTTCATCTCTCTGCCAGCAGAAATGATATCCTCGCGGCGTAGAATGGTAGTGGCACCATGCTCTGCTGAGCATGACTCTTCGGGCGGTATCTCATGCAGTGGATCAGCTTTTGGTGTTCCTTTGACATCCTGAAATTTCGTCAATTATAATTCGCCCGGAGGACTCCGCAAGGCAAGTTCACGCGGCCTGCCATGCCCTCCGTAGACCAAAAGCGACGCGTCACATTTAGCTGGAAACTGTTCACGAGAATGGTGGCCAGGGAAACTTGTTTTCTCACGGCTACGGCCATCTCTTTTACCCCGTGAGTCTGCCAAACTTCCACAACGGCTAACGAATACCTGAGATTGATGCCACTCTAGATACTGGCTGGCAAGACAGCCGAACAGATAGACTGTCTTTTAGTAGATGACACGCCTCATACGTCCTTCTAGACAACGATCCCGTCAAAGTATGTGCGCTTTCTCAGTCACTGAGGCTGGCCAAATTGAGAACGTCGTTCAGGGCTGCTCATACCTACTGTTCGAATGCGAGCAAGAACAAGACAGCAGACAATCGAGTGATGGCACGAGGATCATTCAGAGCCGCAGGAATATGAGAGAGTACGCTGGAGTACCCAAATGATGTGGCTCACACGTCGATTGTGACCACAAGTCCTGCATCCTATAAGTCTGCGTCGTTTCATAGTTCCAGTCCATAAGGAGCAGGTGGTAGAACCCGCTGCTTTGTTTCGATGCTAAGGGATGATGCTTTGGCTGCCGACTCTGGTGAAAATACATTAACCTTCACATCAGAGGGACTAGAACGGGTCAACTTACAATAGCATTTCCTGTTGTTGTACCTGGCAGAGAAGGCTAGTCTCTCCACAAAGGTATCTCCCGAGCTGCCGTCCTTGAACTGGGAACAGAGCATAATGTATCGCAGTCTCAAGTCCTCCACTATATTTGGCGGCTCACATTAACTGCCACTTATGGATAACACAGGCTCCTGCGAGACGACGAGACCGTTTTATTTATGGTCCAAGTCCTACCAGTCGGCCCAGTCGTCTCGTGGAATAGAGACGCACAAGGTATCCCATCTGCGGGCCACCCACAGGACAGCGAAATGAAGGCCCAGAAGTATGATGCTTGTCCCCATGCCCGGGGATGGGAAGTGCCTTTCAATCAGAGCGCCTTCGTTACTTTGGCTTCGCCGCGCAGCGAAATTTGTCGCAATGGTTGGAAGTCCGAGGTCCAAGGCCGCCACGACAACTAACGGGATGCTGACTTCGAGCCTAGCAACATACGGCCAACAGGGACGGCCTAGGGTACCGAGCTTCAGCAGAAAGACGGCCAAGCGGGTAATGTAGCCCAGAAGATTCCATCTGGGACCCAAAACGCTGGAAACGCGGTCCAGTGCTATCTCTACTTGATACCGTAACGCCCCTCTCCTGGTCAAAGGAGGTGCCATTAGGAGAGGCGGAGAGAGCGGCCTTTCATCGTCTGCCGGCTGAATATCATGGCCTGACGCTGCTTGGGGATCGTGGTGACTGTCATGAGTCTGTGGCAGGGTATGTCTGCGGCGTTGGGCGGCACCAGACTGTGTAAAACTGTGCATGACTTCATCTCCGTCCAAGGATGATGATGAACCCGCGCCAGTGGGCCTTAGCCATGAGCCGTTCTCTTCATGAGTAGTGGTCTGACTGCGGACATTTTCCTTTCGCGGGTCTAAACAAGAAATGAAGAGTCAGAAAAAGTGCTGTCGGTTCGAGAGTCAACGACACTCACCTGGGACCGGGGTGCCAGGGGTGGGAGAATCCAGGTTCTGAACCCGGCTTCCGCGAAGACCCGAGGGCGCCGGGTTTCTCTCTCCTCTGGTGATACCATCAAAGTTGGTCTCGCTTCTCATGGCAAGCAATACCTCGTTGGCGCTCGGGCGCTCATTGGGGTCCAAGGCCAGCAGCTTTTTAAGCAACTTGTATAGTCTGGTCGGCAAATCGGGGCGCTCTCGCCGCTCATCCTGAAAGCCTTTCCAATCGGTAATCTCAGCACGCAGCTCCTCGATGTCCTCGAGTTCCTCCTGGATGGCGTTGGCTCCGTGGTATGGAAGACTACCGAAACACATGAAGTACAGAATCATGCCGAGCGAGAACATGTCAGACTTGGTGGTAAAGTTACCGTACCGCCCCTGGGCATCCATCTTTAGGACTTCTGGGGCACAGTACGAGATTGTGCCGGTAGACCCAGTGGACTTGCGCACGACATTTTCGTGCTGCACCTCTCCAAAATCGCTGATGAGGCACGTCATCTTGCCGCCCTCCTTGTGCAAGAGGCAGTTGCTCGGCTTAAGGTCGCGATGGACATAGTTGGCTGCGTGCAGATAGGCGACACCCGAAGTGACATCCTTGAAGAGCGAGTAGATTTCCTCAAAGGGTAGCTGCGGCTTGCTCTGCAAGAGATTTCGAGGCGGTTCTGGCTGACCCTTGGAGCGGCGACGCATCTGAGCCTTGAGATCCTCCTTGGTGGCCTCCCTCGGCGCGCCCCCGACGACGTACTGATGGAGATCGCCGCTGTTGCAATACTGCTGGAGTATGAAAGCGCAAGCGACAGAAGGACCGAACCTGGTCAGCTGCACGTCCTCCAACCAGACGTGGCGGTAAGAGACGAGATTTGGGTGGGACAGCTTGGCAAGCAGCTCGACCTCAATGAGGACCTTTTCCAGCCAAGCATGATCGTCGCCGACAGGAACCCGCTTGCAGGCGAAGTGACCCAGCTGGCAGCCATCGATCTCATGCCTGACAAGCAAGACGACGCCCTTGCCTCCCCGTCCCAGGACGGTCTCCTCGATGAAGAAGGTCTTGAAATAGTTGGGACTGAAGGCCTCTCTCCGTATCCTGCTTCCCTCGGCCAGGCCCTCGCCGGCACCGGGCGCACTGGAGAGGGACTCAGTCTCGTCGCCGTCGATGGAGCCCGGAGGTGGCGTAGAGTGTGGTGAGGAGGCATCGCCCGCCAGTGCCGGCTGGAAGAGTCTCCTGACCGGACTCGGAGGCCCATTTGCGGGGATGAAGTTGTGGTTTCCAGTGCGCAGCATGCGAAAGTAGTTGGGGTCCACGTATTCATGGTTCATCTCGTACTGCCGGTCAAAGGACCGGTCGGGAGACGAGGCGCGTCCCAGAGGCTGGTGGCATGTCGGGCACTCGGTGGCGCGAATCTCGAGGCGATGCGAGTCGGGATCACGGACGACGAGGGAGTTGTGGTGGCGACTGCATGGACAGAAGTCAGCAAGGTGCACCAGTGCCAGAATATGTGACGGACGGGCGGAGGATCGTTGACGCACAGGACGATCTCGCGACCCTCGCGCGGGTGGTAGGGAATCAGCGACATTGTGTAGACGTCACCGGGACGGACATGACGCGGAGGCTGTGGACAAGGCGACGACACGAGGGGATGCGCAGCCGTCGCCTGATGAAGAGTGATTCGCGGCGGGCAAAGCCAGACGATGCAAGCGGCTTGATGGTGGACGGTTCGAGCGAGGCCGTTGGGAGTCGTAGGTGCCGAGAAGGCACTGGAGCTGGCTGGAGCTGGATGGAGCTACCAGCGATCAGCGGAGCTCGAGGTAGTGGAGGTGCGAAGTAGGCGCCTGCCGCCGTCCCGCCTCCTCCCACTAAGTTACCTTAGGTAGGTACCTAGTAGGGTCGCCCTGGAGGTCATGGTCCCCACCATCCCTCATCAGCCCTGTGACGGCACTACCCCGCGGTGATAACCGCCAACAGCCACCTCAACCACCATCACGACCTGCCTCCTGGCAACCTCCCCTGGATCCCTGCTGAGTACGGATTTGAGACTGAGAAGCAGCATGGAATTCACCAACAGCCGTGCCTTGCCATAGTGACGGACAGGGCCGAGTCCATCGTCTCGAGGGCAGGCATCCATTCATTGGCTGCGTCCCACTCTCATATTGGCGAGCCATGAGCTGTCCGCAAACCTGAGCGAGCCGCAAACCGAAGCAGATGCTATGGAGGACCTGCGACAGGCCTGCGATCGCTGCCACGACAAGAAGCTGAGATGTCCCAAGCCGCCCGGCTCCGTCGCTTGCAGTCGCTGCACGCGCGCCAACGTTGCCTGTGTCTTCAGTCCGCCCACACGCCCGCTACGGTCGGGCGCTCATCTTACGTCCACATCCACGTCCGCGTCCTTTGACTGGTGCTCGTTTCCGGCCGCAGATAACCACTGTCAAGCGGACTCTTCGTGGCCCGAGGCCCTTGCGACTCCCCCTCGACCAACACCCGACGCCCAGCCCGCGGGTGGCGCCGTGGTAAAGCTGGCCGAGACCCTCGTGGCTCTCGATCGCCTGTGGCGCCTCCTTTCTTCCCCTGCGTACCGCCAGGACCTATGGCATCAGCTAGAGCAGCACGCCGATGGTCTCATCTGCGTCGTTGACTTGCGTTGCACGCTCGAGGACTTGCTAGGACTCGCGCAGAGCCTGGCGTCGGTGTACTCGGACGTCCTGAAACAACCCGTCGGGTCTGACAACGTTCACGACGGGGCGGAGCGGACAAGCGAGAGAGATGCCATGTTTTCGGTCCTGGACTGCGACCACTCCAATGGCCTTTCGGGCCCAGGAGGTCGGCCCCAGGCTTTTGACCACGCGCTGCTGAACCTGCTGTTGGCCTGTCACCTGCGCTTGCTTGATGTCCTGGATAGCCTGCTTGGAATCAGCCAGGCATGCGCCGAGTTGACACTCTGCCTCCCTTCGGATCTTGAACCAAAATTCGACGTGCCTGAGATCCGCATCGGCTCTTTCGTCGCGCCAAAGAACACAGCGGCATCCATCTTCCTGTCTACGCTACTCGACCTGCAGGTGCCGCTTGTAGAAAACAGCCGAAAACTCGGTGCCTTGTTTTCTTCCCCCAGCATTGACACTGAGCAGACGAGAGAAGTCAGGATGATGCAGCTGCAAAGTGACATCCTCGAGTGCCGTGCAGACGCGACCTTGCAAGAGATGAGGAAGCTCAAAGACCACTTGGTCAGCGTGGGGGTCGCGAGATAACGCGACGTTGTTCTACTAATGCCACGGAAGCAGGGCCAATTGATTTCTCCTACTCGTGACCGATCTGGAGCGAGCAGCTTTATGCATCGTTCAGTTTCCTCTTCATCCGCGAGCCAAAGTTGTCCTCAAAGGCATCCGCCAGAGACATGGAAAGGCTAAGGGTACAGTCGTGACTGTTTGCAGCAAAACGTTCGAATACAGGACAATGCTTGGGACCCGGAGTCCGGATGCATTGGGTCGCGTTGGAAACTCGACTGGGCCCGGATCTTCACCCATACCGTATTCCGCCGCACGGCTGGAGTGTAGAAGTTGAAGCCTGACACCGCCTTGAACGCACCAAAAGGAAGACGGGACTGGCGCAAAGACCCGCAGATGACTCAAAGGACGCGGAAGTTGACATGGAGAACCCGTGGAGATGCAGAGACGCTCAGATGCCCACATGGCATGCTTGTTGGACCGTGGTCTAGAGTCTGAACCCGGGATCCAGAACAATGCAGCTTGTCTAGCTTCTAGCTTGCTCCAGCATGTCCAGCATGTCCAGCATGTCTCGTGGTTCGGTTTTTCTGGTGACGACAAACATTCGGGAGGGTGAAAATCATCCGTATTTCACCGAAAAATGCACCTGACCGACGAAGGATGCCACGCTATGAGGGCTTATCGGCAGTATTGGTGGATGGATTTATACATTCTCCTGACGACATTTTATTCACTTACAAGGCCTCTGGGTCTAACGCGACTACAATATAGCACCATCTACGGCTGGACTGTGCAAGATGCTCCAAGCTACCCAGTCTGACAAGCCGCGCTGCGGTTGGCTCGTTCTCTTACACACTGGCCGCTGAAAGCTCCCCTTCCCACACGCGCGCGCGCCATGCCTGGCTGCCAGAGCTGAACCAGTGCGCCGCGACCCTTGTCATCGGGCCGGCCCGGCCACCTCTCGGGGCATTTGACTTGCCTGATCTAACCTGGTGTTGAGGCCGAAGTGGGGGGCCGAGGCCGGCCTGAAGTTGTGCTAGCCCCTCGGTATGCAGAGCTGCCGACGATGCTGTGTGGGGTAGATCATGGTATCCTGTACGGCGAGTGGAAGCGGGGGAGGCGCCCAGAAGAATGAAGAGCCGGGGCAAGATGTTCGATTTGGGGCTGACGGTGCACCGGAAGAGGCACGATGCGAAGGTTTAATTGTGCAATGTCGCCTCGGTCGCACCGACGTTGGCGTCGGCGTTGAAGATGCCGACACCAGGGCCAGCCAGCTGAAAGGCAAGCTGTGCTGCTAGGATCGACGAAGGGCCAAGCCCCCCCAACACCTCGTCGACGAAGCGACGGGCCAGCTTGAGGTATGCACTCTTACATGGTGGATTCATCTTGGCACGTGGACCAGACGAGTCCCAGGGCGGCTTCATTGGCTCAATATCAGCTCGTCGCATGTCGAGCGTCCGATGTCTCAGCCGTCCCCGTCAAGTCACTTACACGGCGCTCCAGCATCAAAAGAAGCCTCCGCCCTCCCCGCTGGGGCAACGGCTGATGGATCTCGCCTCCCCCAAGCAAAGCAGCCTCGTAATGGCCGATGCGGGCTTTTCGCTCGCCGCCAGCCCGGAAGCCCGCCAGCCCGGCCGCGGCGTGAAGAGCCAGGCCGTCAATAATGGTCACGACGCCGATATCCCGAACGGCGGCGTCGGCTTCGTACACGGTGACATGGCTTACAAGGAAACCAGCTGCACGGCCCGCTCAGACGAGGCAGAGGTTGGAAAGGTTGGAGAGGAGGGAAAGGAGGGAGCCGAGAGCAGCGACGTAAACGATGTCGACCTCAAGGAGCCGGCGGTGGGAGACGCAGAAAACACCACCGTCTGGTGGGACGGCGACGACGACCCGCAGAACCCCTACAACTGGCCGACCTGGGTCAAGGTCTTGAACTGCGTCCTCGTCAGCTCGCTGACCTTTGTCACGCCGCTGGCCTCGTGTAGGCCACCCCGTCCCCGACCCGGCCATGGCGCGTGGTGCACGAAGGGCATGATCTCGGGCTGACTGAGCGTTCTCTCTCTCGCAGCCATGTTTGCCCCCGGCGTCCCGACGCTGATGCGCGAGTTCGGCAGCACGAGCCCCGAGCTCGCCGCCTTCTGCGTGTCCGTGTACGTGCTGGGGTTCGCGGCCGGGCCCATGGTGTTTGCGCCGCTCTCGGAGCTGTACGGGCGGCCGGTCGTGTACAACATTGCCAACGTCGGCTTCTTTGGTGAGTTCTGGGACGGACTTACACCACTCCATACCATCACTACACACTACCTTACCTACCTGAGGTACCTACGGTTGCCTGCGCCGCCGCTGGCCCGCTGCCTCCCCTCTTCCCTTTCCCTAAACCCTGTACGTGCGCTCACGAGCATACCAGCCTTCATCGTCGCCTGCGCCAAGGCACCCTCGCTGGGCGCTCTCATAGCCTTTCGGTTCCTCAGCGGCGTCTTCGGCTCGTGCCCCATAACGAATGGCGGCGGAACAATCGCGGATATATTTGTACAGGAGAAGCGCGGCGCAGCTATGGCCAGCTTCGCCATCGGCCCGCTGCTCGGCCCCATCATCGGCCCCGTCGTCGGCGGCATCGTCTCCGACGCCCTCGGCTGGCGCTGGGTCTTCTGGATCATCGCCATCATCTCCGGCACCCTCTCGCTGTGCGTCCTCTGCTTCAGCCGCGAGACCTATGCGCCCGTCATCCTCGAGAGAAAGGCTGAGCGCTTGAGGCGCGAGACGGGCAACGGCGCGCTGCGGTCCAGGCTGGACGCCGGGCTCGCGCCCGCCGACTACTTCAGGCGCGGCATCCTGCGGCCCTTCCGGATGCTGCTCTTCTCGCCTGTCTGTATCATCTGCGGCGCCTACGTCGGCCTGGCCTACGCCTACCTCTACCTCATGTTCACGAGCCTCACGCCGCTCTTCATGCGCATCTACCGCTTCGACACGGTCCACGCCGGCCTCGCCTTCCTGGGCCTCGGCGTCGGCAGCCTGATCGGCGTCGCCTACTTCTCCATCGCCAGCGACAGGCATATCCGCAAAATGGCCGCTTGGGAGGCGGCCGGTGGTGTCTCTGACCGCGACGACCGGCCCTTCGAGCCCACCATCAAGCCCGAGTATCGGCTGCCGCCTCTCAAGGCCGGCGCCATTTTGCTGCCCGCAGGCTTCTTCATCTACGGATGGACCGCCGAGTACAAGGTCCATTGGATCGTGCCCATCATCGGCACCGCCATCATCGGCGTCGGCAACCTCATCATCTTCATGGTACCATTTCCCCCTTTGGCCGCCCCCCCGGTTCTGCCTCGCTCTGACAAGAAGCCTCTCTAGTCCCTCCAGCTCTACCTCGTCGATAGCTTCACAGTCTACGCCGCCTCCGCCCTCGCCGCCAACGCCGTCGTTCGCTCAGTTGCCGGCGCCGTTCTCCCCCTGGCTGGCATCCCCATGTACGACCAGCTCGGGCTCGGGTGGGGCAATAGCCTTCTGGGCTTTGTTGCCATGACCATGTTGCCCGCGCCCTGGCTGTTTATCAGGTACGGTGAGTATCTGCGCAAGAGGTTTGAGGTGAAAAATCTCTGAGGGAATTGAGAGAGGGGGGATGGGCAAAGGGCATTCCAACATGAGTACATGAGTATATATCGACCAGCATGGTCGCGGCCGGCGAGTAAGAATGCAGTAAGTTGACGGTCACAACTCGTTAGGCATTGATTGGCGTGCTTCATCATGACTTTTGAATTCATATTCGTAATAATGTGCCCTGCCCTATACCGCGGGCTGCGGCTTTGATCTCTTCTATCAAACAACCCCATATGTCCGTGTCTGTCGGCTTCCCTTGCCAGCTTCTCCTCCAGTCCAAAACTCCGGATTTGTTGCCGCTGTTCGCTCGTCCCGGCCTCCGCCCCTTACAGCTGGCCGATGCCCAGGTGCTCGGGGTCGGCCCGCACAATGCGGAGCGTGTTGGTGTTGCCCATGCCGCCCTTCCAGCCCTGGACGACGACGACGGTGTCACCGACGGTCAGGGTGCCGAGCTCGAGGGCGTGGTTGACGGCCCACTTGATGCGCTTGTCGACGTCCTCCTGCCAGTTGACCTTGTCAAAGTCGGGCTTGGTCTCGGGGAACAGGAAGGGGTAGACGCCGCGATACAGGTGGCTGAAGCGCGACGTCGTGGCGCTGCGCGTCACCATGAAGATGGGGCAGACGGGGCGGTACTTGGACAGCAGCCTGGCCGACTCGCCGGACGTCGACAGCACGATGATGCCGCCGGCGCCGAGGTCGAGCGAGGCACGTACGGCCGCCATGGCGCACGACTCGACGGTCCGCACGGGGCGCTGGACCAGCGTGCACATCTCCTCGAAGTGCGAGACGTAGGGGATCGAGTTCTCGGCCTTGAGGCACGCCTCGTGCATCTCGCGCACCGCCTCGACCGGGTAGCTGCCCTTGGCCGTCTCGCCCGACAGCATCACGCAGTCGGCGCCGTCGGTGATGGCGTTGCCTACGTCGCTGATCTCGGCGCGCGTCGGGCGGGGGTTCTTGATCATGGACTCGAGCATCTGCGTGGCGCAGATGACGGGCTTGCCGGCCATGTTGCACATGGCGATGAGCTTCTTCTGGGCGGCAAAGACCTCGGCGGCGGGAATCTCAATGCCCAGGTCGCCACGGGCCACCATGACACCGTCGGTCTCGTCCAGGATCTCCTTGAAGTTGTTGAGGCCCTGGCGGTTCTCAATCTTGGCAATGATCTGGATCTGCTTGCCCTCCTCACCGAGCACCTCGCGGATGTCCTTGATGTCCTGGGCCCGGCGGATAAACGAGGCAAAGATCATGTCGACGTTGTTCTTGACGCCAAACTTGAGGTCGGCCTTGTCCTTTTCCGACAGAGCAGGCAGGTCCACGTCAGTGTTGGGCAGGTTGACGCCCTTGCGAGACGAGATGAAGCCGTTGTTGCGGGCGCGGACCTCGATGGTCTTGTCGTCCTTGATGCTGAGGACATCGAAGGCGAGAACGCCGTCGTCGACGTAGATGATGCGGCCGGGCTGGATGACCTTGGTAATGTTCTTGTAATCGACGTACCTGGGGGCGGGGGATAGATGTTAGGATGGAAACAGAGACTCGCCCAGTCGCATTGCTTGGGGGTGGAAACTCACATGTTGTCCGTGTCGCACGACGTGGCGTACTTGTCGTCGGTGGTGATGTTGAGCACCTTGCCGACAGAGATGGGCAGGTCCTCGTCATTCTTGGTGTTGCCGGTGCGGATCTCGGGGCCCTTGGTGTCGAGGGCAATGGCGACGGGACGGCCGGGGTGGGAGGCGACGGCGGCACGGGCGTTGTCGATGACGGACTGGTGGTACTCGTAGGAGCCGTGGGAGAAGTTCATGCGGACGACGTTGAGGCCGGCGTCGCGCAGCTTGTTGATGGCCTCGACCGAGTTGGTCTTGGGGCCAATGGTGCAGATGATGGAGGAGCGGCGGTAGTTGTGCTCGGGGCTGTAGGCGGTGTCGAGCGAGGCGAGCCAGCTGATGCGGCCGCCGCCGTTGAGGTGCTCCTGCTGGGCCGCGGCCATGATGCTAAATGAGCGCGAGCGGTTGGGGGACTGGTTGTGGGCCATGGCGGCGACGTCTGGCGATGGCGGTGCTTAAGGGCGCGCGACGGCTGAGGGCGACGCGGGAGATTGGCGGCGGAGGTCTGAGGTAAGATTTGATCGAGAGGATCAGGCTAGATGTGGCGGCTGCTGTGTGAGCTCATGCTGCATGCGCGGATGGAAGCTGAGGACGGGTTTGGCGGTGGTGGTGGTGGGGGTGGAATTAAGTTGGGTTTGAGGGACGGAGAGGGAGAGGCAGAGAGGGTGGCACACACCTCGCAGCTGCAAGCTTGAGACCTGGCGCCGAGGACTGACAGAGAGCTTGTTCGAGGGACGAGGCCGGTCAGCGACGGGCAATTGAGGATTAAGCAGAGCAACAAGTGCAGCGGACAGGAATGGGGGAGGAGAAGGAGAAGGAGGAGGAGACGGGGAGAGGAGGGCGAGGAAAAACGCAGGAGGAGCTGGTGGAGGGGTCCGGTCGGTCGGCCTGCCTGGGCTGAGGCTTCGGTGGGAGGTTCGGTGGTGGTGCTGGCTGCTGCGCCGAAGTCCATCAGCGCAGGGCCCCGCCCGCCCTCGCTCGCCCTTTTTTTTTCCGCCCTCCTCACTGGCTTGCGCCGGTGGGTGCGGTCGAGCGGCAAGCCAATTCGCTGCCGGGCGTCGTTATCTCTGGGGATGGAGATGTGCCGGTGAAAAAAAGTGGTAATAAGTCAAACAAACGTCCTCGCACACGTACAGGTGAAGATGGGGGTCGCGGTTTGCGCTTGACCACCTGTGCAGCGATACGCCGGGACCGGACCGGCTCTTGCGTCTGTCGGATGCCTTTTCTCAATTAGATGGACGACGGAGGCAAGACAGCAAGAGAGCGCGAGAGAAGACGAGCGATATTTTAAAAAGCACGCCTAACGACGCAGTTTAGCATCGCATGGAATGGGAGCCAGGGGAGGTAGCGGAGGAGATGTGAAACCCACCGGAAACGCGCAGTGCTGGTCCTGCTGCTGCCGTTGCTGCTGCTGCTGCTGCTGCTGCTATTCTTGTCGACTGAGAATGCCCGGCAAACAAACGCCTGCGCAATCAATCCATTGCGTTTCTGATTGCATCTCGAGCCTGGGCGCGGCGCTGAGGCATTTGGCCGTCTCCGCCGTCCCCGATTCAGACGGAGGTCCATCCGTCCCGGCGCTTTCTCAACAAAACGAGCCGAACCAATGGCACCAACCCACCGGCGCTAGGAGCGTAATCATCGGCCTTTGGTGTAATTAGGTGCCTGCAGGGCCGTTGCAGATACGGAGAAAGACATGTCTCTCTCTTCAGTTCGTGACCACTGCCACGGCCCTTGTTCGTCCGTCCGGTCGAGCAGCCGCCGCCGTGCAGCACGTTGCCCCCGGCGGCCGCCGCGTATTGGCCGCCTGTGCCTCGAGACGAAGCTCGATCCTCGCGTCGACGGCGCTGCGACGAGGCTCGAGCCGCCGGATCCACCGTTTGCTGGCGTTGCTGCAGCGAACTGGTCGGGCCTAGCGCCTGCGTCGGTCAAGTTTCGGCCTTTCTGCCTCCGGTGCGGCCCCGGCGCGCTAACAGCAGGCGGCGGAGGTCGGCGGGCTGCCAGGTTGCCTCGATGCCTGGAGGGTACCCTTCGGGGTCGTGCGCGGGTGTGGCTGAGTAGCTCCAGCTTCAGCTCCAGCCTCAAGTGGCTCAACCTCTTGTGCGAAGTACCGTGGCTTGGTCGACCTTGTACCTGTTGCTGAGTCAGCGCGGCCTTTCACTCTCACTTGCGGTGTTGGTTGGGCACGAGACCCTGCTGACCTGAGCAGGTACCGAGCACTTACAGCACCTCTCCGTGTCGTCACCTGCCCTGCAAGGCGCCTGGCCGGACAACTGTGACAGCCCACGCGGTGCCGCATCCTCCACCATCACCACCACCGCATCACCACCTCCGCTCAACGAGCATCAACAGCAGCGCCATCCGCATCGCTGCCGCGATCTTCTCGTCTCCTCACCCCGATCCGTCTCGGTCGATCGAAGCTTCACCCGAGTCGCGCCCGGCCCCGCGGTCAACCGACGGTCATCATGGTGGTACGTGTACCCCCTCTCCCATCGGCTGCATCGGCTGCACCAGCGCCCGCCTCGTCTCGAGCTGTGTGCTTGGGGAAACACGCGAGAGCACTGAGCTCCCTCTTGGCGCAATCCGTCTAAGAATTCGCGCAGCTCCTCAACCTGCTGACGTTGGGACTGTGGTCAAAGGTCGGACGATTGACGCACTATGCCTTCGATGCCGTTCTCAGTACGTCGCCTTCCTTCAGCTGTCGGGTAGGCGCTCTGTGGTTGCTGACGTATGTTGCTGCAGTCTCTGCATTTCTCGCAGGCATGAAACGGTCGACCGGCTTGACGTGAGTGTTCGCGCATTGCCACCGAAATGACCCTATGGGCTCGCCGGGCTGCCAGCTAACCCATACCCTTCTGTGGGATCTCCCAGGCCTAGTTTCAAGACCGAGAAGGTTTCTGGCGAGAACAAGGAAGTCTCAAAATGGATCGATAAATATCTCGGCGTCGGCGAGTGGGTGATGGATCAATCCGTCGCCATCGCTGGCTCCAGCGGCTTCTTCGAGCGCACCCGATAAGGCCAACAAGCCTGCTCGCGGGTGCGCAAGCCGTGTCGTTGACGTCGTCGTCGTGTCATATCCTCTTTGGTGTGTATTCGCCGAGGCGCTCTCTCCTCAACATCGTCGCTGTCAGATGGTTTTGTCCGTCATTTCATCTGGAAATCAGTCGGGTGCTGGAGTCGTTGTGGGCATGGTCGGGTGCGGCCGGGTTGCACGCGCCGTCACATGTTGGCCGACGAGGATTTATATACTCTCCCTCATTTGGTCGTTTGCGGCGTTCAGGCAGGCATATAGCTCAGCAGCTTTGAATTCAAGGATAAAGGGCCATTTTTCCTTTTTGCATCGTGAAAAGATGAACAGAGACGACTCGTCTCCAAAATGGTTCTGGTCATGCGCCCTCATCGCAAGCGGCGACGTCCCGCATCTCCACAACCGCCGCCCGGCCCATAGCCGAGGTTACCCGTGACCGGTGCACCACAACCGGAGCATCTCGAGGCAAGACTAATACTCGTACACCTGGTAGCTGAGGCACAGCGTTGCTCCTACTTGGTGTTGCAATTATATGACATTCGGTCTTGCAATTATATGACATGGCCAACTCTCTCTGAGTTTGTCAACGAGCCCTTGACGTTGAACAGGTTGCTCCTAGCAGGGTATATCCAAGACTTCCTCGTCCAAGACGGATCATCCTTCACTCTCTCAGATACGTACTGCGCGCACACACCAAGGGTTCCCCGGCTGCTCAGCTAGGTGCTTGTACAAATAATATCTTCACTTCATGGCGTCGTGACCTTGGTCTTGGTCTTTCCCATCGTTCTCGTGCTCGGCCAGAAACTCTGAAGGTACTCCGTTCTCACTGTCCTGCTGGCTCATGGCCGACTCCCGATCCGCATCGTCAAGATGCGATACCAGTAGATCTGCCGGGACTTCGTTGTCGCTCTCGTGCCGCTCCGGACCTCCGTCACTTCTAGCGTCGTCGTCGTCGTTGTCGTCGTCATCGTGGTCAACAGGCTTCCCTTTGCTGCGGGAGTCCTGGTGAGAGTGTAAATCTACGCCTTCGTTGGGCTCGTCATCAATTAGGCCCCTGAGCATTTCGTGCGCCTCTTTAAAAGCCTCGAGTTCAGCCCCAATGGCGCAGATAAGGAGGTTCCAGCGCTTGCTGTCGGCAAGCTGCATGCGCTGCTCCAGCTCCGCCATGACCTCTTCCATCCTGGGGAGCTGGGTGCGGATCGTATCCTCCACTGAAGGCACTCTTTCCTTGCCCTTGGCCGAGGACGGCGCGGATGCGTGTGCCCCAGCCTTCACGATCCCCCGCAGGTTTGACTCAAAGTCGGACACCAATGCCATGGCCTCTTGCCACGTGGCGCCCCCTTCCTCCAGAGCTTGCTGCTCCTGATCGACTTGGTCCTTTCGCCGCTCCAGTATTTCTATCTCGGCTTCCCACCAAGACTTTGCCATTTCAGCGGTCCGTCGTTCCGGGATGAGTCGCAGGAACTCAGCCCCGCCCGTGGATGTCAGCTCCGCATTTGAGCCATCACCTTGCCTGGCCATCTCTGGGTCCAGCGGTTGCACAGGAGGGCGGCGCACGAGCGCGCCGACCTCGGCGTCCACGTCCTTGAGCGCACCACGATATCCGCTGAGCCCGGCCTCCCGTTTACTCTCGACGTCGTCCATCTTCTCTCTGAGCCATCGCCGCCGGTTTCGCATCCCGACGAGCTTCTCCTCCAGCAACCGAATCTCGCGGTCCAGGGTGTCGTGTTTCGATCCAAGCTCCCGAAGCTCTCTGCCCAAGGGCTCTTCTTCGTCGCCCTCTAATGTCATGAGCTCGTTTTGAATCCCAGTCATCCTCGTGCCAAGCCTGTTCAGGCGCGCGAGCGCCATCTTGCGCTCAGCCAAGGCCGCGTCTAGATGGGCATCTTCCTCCCTCTTCAGGTTCGCCAGCGCCGTCATCGACTTCTGTAGTCCCCTTCGTGCTGCTCGTAGCCCTACTGGTCGCGCTCTTGCTGGCTGTCTCACCGGTATCACATTTCCATCCGGCGTAGACTGGGGCGGTAGGTACAGGCTCTTTGGCATGCGAGACCTCGAACTCGCCGTGGAGTAGAACGTTCCAGTGGGCGTGCTGCTCCCAGCGTCGCTGTGTCCGTCCACGTCGCTGCCGGAATGCATGTCGAAGGCCTCTGCACTGCCCGCCACCAACCCTGCGGCCTGGGAGTCGAGGAGCTGTTGAATATCCTGCTCCAGCGCCTGTTCCCGCCTTCGCAGAGCGCGCCATACAGAGTCGGAGCTCTGAGACACAACTTCCTCCCTCTGGTTGAAGAAGACGCTGGCAATGTTGGCTCTACTTGCCCCCAGGAGACTGCGCGACGCTCCCTCGGGGCTGCGGCTCGACGGCGGCGGGCTCGAGCTGCCGCTCATCATGACGGACGCAGCTATCGGTGGCGGCGGCCCCGAGAACATGGCTCGCCGCTGCCTCCGCTTGGGAGACGACCCGGCCGAGCTGGACCTTTCGTTCCAGGAGCCAGGCGGCATGTCGGGAGGGCTCCTCTCCGGTGTTGCGAGCTTTCTAAACCAAGGTCGTGACGGGTCGTGGTAGGCAGACACAGCGTGGTCGGGCCGCGGCTCAAGCTCATCTAGCTGGTATTCGCTCGGTGACCGTTTCGGGGAACGAGAGGACGGAGCGGACAATCGACGGGGCGCGCTGGTGAAGCGGTCGAGCATGGAGGGAGAACTTGGACTCATGGCAAGAGCAGATGTGGCGGAGCAGCTCGACTCTGCATGCCGGAAGCGAGGACGGGCTTTTGAATGAGGAGCAGAGAAGGGGAGAGAGATGGAAGGGGAAGAGGAGGAGGCAGCCCTGGCAGGGCGCGCGTGATCCGCAGGGTCGTCGGTAGGTGAAGGGGGATAGGTGCTTTAGTTAGGTGTGGATGGTCGGTGGGCATGTGGTCTTCTCCTTGTAAGTCAGCCACGAGCCACTGCAGGCTTATCAACAGTGGACAAGTGTAAGACAACTGCGAGTCGTCGCTATATCAGCCCCGATCGATGAGAATACCGGGCGCATGCAAGGCTGATGCTGTTTGACAGGGCTGCCGAGCCAAGGCACCGGTGCGCTTCCCTGACAATGCGCAACGGGTTGATTCGAAGCGTCCTCTCGGCTCTGGTCCTTGCGGTGGCGGATGGGAGCTTTAGGCCGCCCACGACGGACACTACGAGTAATTGCTGCAGCGCACGTCAGCTCCGTCCCCGGATTTACAGGGAGCGGAGCACTGATAACACAGCCCGCGGAGGGGGGGCCGTGGGGGACAACCGACCGCCCTGGAGTGGAGGACACGTCCACTGATGAGTCGGCTACCTGCCCGGTTAGCCGCCTCCCACAGCGCGTACAGTACTAATAATCAGTGGACGGCTTTGCTTGCCCAAGGCATCCGTTCTCGTACCTGCGTCCGGGGCTCCTCAGCAACAGACAGACCCGACTCCACCACCAACCACCCACCCGCCCGCTTCGGCGCTTCCTCATGCCCATCGCCATCCGCCCTCTCCCGCCTCCAAGCTTGCATCGTCAGCGCAGCATTGGCCTCCCCAGCCGCGCCGCATCGGGCGACTACCAGCACTCGAGGTACCACCGGCAGTGAGAGGAGCCGCCGCCTCCTCCTCCTCCCGCAGACGCCGCGATGAGCCAATCACAGCAGCAGCCTCCGACGCGAAGGCCCGTCGGGGCGTCAGGCCAGTATGGCGGCCAGCAGCAGGACGAGCTGCACATGTCTGGCATGACGCTCAGCCCCCACGGCCAGCAGCTGTCGTCGCCGCGGGACTACGCGCCTCAGATCAAGCTCGAGCAGCCGCCGCCACCGCCCACGAGCGCACACACCCAGCCTCCGTCGATGCACCACCACCAGCATCAACACCAACAACCGCAGCAGTCCTCCACCAGCGCCGTGCCCAACGTCCTCCAGCCGGGCGGCATGTCGTCGCGGCCACAGGCCATGTCTGCCAACACGGCACCAACCCTTCCCACCATGCATGCGTCGATGGCGCCCCCCGCCTC
This sequence comes from Tolypocladium tropicale, assembly GCA_024340005.1. Classification (NCBI taxonomy): domain Eukaryota; kingdom Fungi; phylum Ascomycota; class Sordariomycetes; order Hypocreales; family Ophiocordycipitaceae; genus Tolypocladium; species Tolypocladium tropicale. Next base: position 35,566 of record JALHBU010000011.1, on the reverse strand, counting down.
CTCGTCGGCCTCGTCGCAGCATCACCACCAGCATCAGCCGCCGCTGCCTTCGCACGACTACCAGGCGCCCTCCAAGCCGACTCTCACCATGCCGCACTCCCACTCGTACTCCCGCTCCAGCCCTGCCGCCGGCTACGACGCGCCGCCCGCCTCGTACCAGGCCTATACCCCCACGACGCCCAGCGGCTCCTCGTCGCAGTTCATGTCGCCCGTGGACATCGCAAAGTACAATGCGCCAGGATCCCAGCGCAATTTTTCCACGACGCCCCTGGGCCTCGCCGACATTCGGCCCCGCGCCGACTCGAGCATGTCCGACGGCGCTCCGGGCACCGTCGCCCACGACCTGGCTAATGTCCAGCCCGGCCCCAGCAACTACTTGGCCCCATGGGCCATTTACGCCTTCGACTGGTGCAAGTGGCCGCCTCAGGGCAACGGTGCTGGCAAACTGGCTGTGGGAAGCTACCTGGAAGATGGCCACAACTTCGTAAGCGGCACCCTGACCTGCGTCGTCGACCTCTCGCTTCTGACCTTGATAGATTCAAATTCTCGACAGCCAAGTCGTTCCGACGCCGCAAGATGTATACACGCCAGGCACCTCCAAGTACAGCCTCGACTTCACCAAGGTTGCCGAAGCTACCCACTCGTACCCCGTCACCCGGCTTCTGTGGGAGCCCCCGTCCTCCCAAAAGCAGTCCACGGACCTCCTGGCTACCTCGGGTGATCATCTTCGCCTGTGGTCGCTGCCCTCAGAGGTCCCGGCGAATCCAGGTAACAGCATCACGGCTAGGGGCTCGGCTCGGGACACGGTCACCACCAAGTTGACCCCCTTGGCGCTGCTTTCAAACTCGAAGACGCCCGACCACACAGCCCCGCTCACGTCGCTTGACTGGAATACCGTCTCCCCTAGTCTGATCATCACGTCCAGCATCGACACCACCTGCACAATATGGGACATCCCGTCATTGACGGCCAAGACGCAACTCATCGCTCACGACAAGGAGGTATACGACGTGCGATTCTGCGCCAACAGTGTCGACGTCTTTGTCAGCTGCGGCCAAGACGGGAGCGTTCGCATGTTCGATTTGCGCAGCTTGGAGCACTCGACAATTATATATGAGCCAACCGGCAAGGATGAGAGAGGTATCGTCACACGCCCAAACACGCTGTAGCAGGTCAAAGCGAGATGGACTAACACAGAGGGTACAGACAGCACTGGCCGCACGAGCCCGACGGCCGCGCAGCAGTCAATGGCCAGTCCGCCACCGCTGTTGCGACTAGCAACTTCGCCCCACGACACGCATCTCCTGGCGACCTTTGCCCAGGACTCCAGTACCATCCGGATCCTCGATGTGCGGCAGCCCGGCCAAGCACTTCTCGAACTCCGGGGACATTCTGGACCCATCAACTGCTTGGAGTGGTCTCCGCTGCGACGAGGAACCCTAGCCTCGGGAGGCGATGACTGCCAGGTTCTCGTGTGGGACCTTCTGAACTCGAACTCGTCGACCGGCGCCCCCCCGATCAACGGCGCCCCGCAGCAGGACAACCACCGAAGCCCCGTTGCAGCCTGGGAGTGTGACTACGAAGTCGGAAATCTCGGATGGGTCCCCCACCTGCACAATGCAGATTACGGGGAGTGGCTAGGCGTGAGTGCTGGCCGCGGCATCTGGGGTACCCGACTGATGTAGAGGGAATTATGTTTACGGGGCATCTCACATGACCAAGGCGCATGAGAGCATTACACGGAACTCTTGCAATTTGTTATAGATCCAATGTCTCGACCCGGGCCTTTACACGCCAACGAGCTCAGCACCCCGCCTGTCTGGTTCCTTGCTTGACGGGCAGGGCTCTGCTGGATTGGTGCCATGACAGGCTCCATGCAGGTGACGAGTGCAATTGCAGGGACAGATACGAGTAGGCTTGTGGAGCGCGGAGAGGGGATCTCGCTGCATCAAGCCTTCAAGAGCAGTCGCCGGTCCCAACAGAGCGTGGTTGTGGCTGGCGAGTAGGCGATGATGGTAACCACGGTCTTGCGTCGACGGGATTCGATACCGCGGTAGCAAGTGAGTAGAGAAGAGTTTTGCGCATTTCGCCGCCATCAGAGCGTGCATGGAAACATCGTCGAGCGAAATCAACGTGGTTCAAACGGGCATTGAGCAAGGTACAGCCGCTGTTGCAAGTCTCACTAGGACGGGTATCACAACCGTACAGTGTACAGCAGCAGCACAAGGCACTGGCAGTCTCGTTTCTATGTACTCGGCAGTAGCATCATGGCAATTTAAACTCGAGATGACACGCATGACAATGCGAGCTGCGCCAGTAAGCGAATCGTGATCGGACCAAAGTGGTCCATAGCATGGACGTCAGGCGGAGCAACGGGGAGGGACCGAAGATTAACCGATGAGCTAGCGCGCAGCCACATTACCCAAGTCAAGCAAGCTCGTTCAAGTACGGTGACCCTCGCCCGCCGAGTCTGTCCTTCAAACCTCTGCGCGCCTTCGCCTACCCTTCCCTCATCCTCATCCTCCACCTTTCCTTTCCTTTTGCGTCGGCACACATATTGGGAGGCTGCTCAGGCTCGGCTGCCCACGCAGATACGCCATGGCTTCCAACGACCCCCCTCGATTCGATGATTCCGAGGACGAGGAGGACTTCAACCCGGCTCCGGCTGATATGTCTGACGAGGAGCCTGCTGATGATGACGGCGACCGGGCCCCGAGGCGAGACACCCGGCACAGTAGCTCGGCGGATCATGACGCCTCGGACGACAATGACAACAGCCCTCCTCGCAAATCGCGAGGCGGCGCCGCCGATGATGACGACGACGAGCCTCGTGCGCGTCACAGAGGCGATGACGAGGATGAGAACAAGGATGAAGACGATGAAGAGGTAGATGAACGTGAGGAGGACGAGGAAGAGGAAGGAGATGATGAAGATGACGAAGATGAGGATGTGCAACAAGTGAGCGATGCCAACATGCCGACCCTTTCACTGGCTCTTTTGGCGCTCGTGACGATTCTGACCACCAAATAGGGCCATCGCAGGAAGCGACGCCGAGACCGACGCGCCGCCTTTTTCGATATCGAGGCTGAAGTCGACGATGAAGACGAAGGTGAAGACGAGGAGAAGGACGGAGAGGAAATTGAGGATTTCATCGACAACGCACACCCCGACGATGTTGTCGAGAGCGCCCGGCTGGACGATGATCGACGACATCGCGAGCTCGATCGTCGCCGAGAGTTGGAGGCGAGCATGGACGCCGAGAAGCAGGCTGAAATCCTGCGACAGAGATACGGAAATCGACGACCGGCCAAGGGCTTTGGCGACTCTGCCGTTGTTCCAAAGCGCCTGCTGCTCCCGAGCGTCGACGACCCCAGCATCTGGGCCGTGCGATGTAAGGAGGGCAAAGAGCGCGAGGTTGTTCTTTCCATCACCAAGCGGATTGAAGAGCGGATGGGAACCAAAGACGAGCTTGCAATCACGGCCGCCTTTGAACGCGGCGGTGCCCAGTCCATCATGAAGGGCATCATTTACGTCGAGGCCCAACGACAGACCGATATTCTCGTCGCGTTAGACGGCATGCTCAACGTCTACCCCCGGTCAAAGATGACGCTTGTGGACATCAAGGATATGCCCGAGCTTCTGCGCGTCACCAAGACGCCAACCCTGGAGCCTGGCGCCTGGGTCCGGTTGCGGCGGCCGGCCAAGCACGCCGGCGACCTGGCCCAGGTCCTGGACGTTACCGAGAACGGCTTGGAAGCAAGGGTCCGGTTCATTCCAAGATTGGACTACGGCATGCGCGACGATGCCCTGCTCTCCGCCGACGGAAAGAGGAAGAGACCCGGCATGACCGGACCCAGACCTCCGCAAAGGCTTTTCAGCGAGGTGGAGGCGCGCAAGCGTCATCCTCGTCATATTCAAGGTAATCCGACAACCAATACGTGGTCCTATATGGGAGACGAATTCGAAAATGGCTTCCAGGTCCGGGACGTCAAGATCCAGCAACTCGTCGTCACCGACGTAAACCCGTCTCTGGAAGAGGTCACTCGTTTCGCCTCGGGCGCTGAGGACGGCACCGAGAATCTGGACCTCAAGGCTTTGGCGGCAAGCTTAAAAGACAGCAGCTCCCTTGTCACCTACCTGCCGGGAGATATAATAGAAGTATACTCCGGCGAGCAGCGAGGCGTCGTGGGCAAGGCAACCAATGTTCAGGGTGACATTGTCACGATGACGGTGACCGAGGGAGACTTGGAAGGACAGAGCATCGAGGTGCCTATCAAGGGCCTTCGAAAACGGTTCAAGATTGGCGACCACGTCAAGGTCATCGGAGGCAGCAAATTCCGGGACGAGGTTGGCACGGTTGTCAAGATCTCCGAAGATCGCGTCACCCTCCTGACGGACCAGACCAATACCGAGGTGACGGTATTCAGCAAGGACCTGCGCGAGGCTAGCGACATCGGCGGGCAAGGTTCGCTCGGACAATACACCCTTCACGACCTCGTCCAGCTTGATCCTACCACGGTGGGCTGCATCGTCAAGGTGGATCGCGAATCTCTTGTGGTGCTGGACCAATACGGAGACACGCGGCAGATCATGCCATCCCAGATCTCCAACAAGCTGCCACAGAGGAAGCAGGCTGTCGCCGCAGACCGTGATGGCTCGGAGATTCGACTTGACGACAAGGTCAAGGAGTTCACGGGACAGCAACGACAGGGCAAGATCATCCACATTCATCGATCTTACATCTTCCTACACACCAACGATAGCACCGAAAACGCCGGCGTGTTTGTCACCAAGGCCAGTATGGTCAACACGGTCGCGGCAAAGGGCGGCCGCGTCAACTCGGCTGCGTCCGGCCCGGACCTTAGCACCATGAATCCAGCCTTGAAGATCCACAAGAATGGTGCCGAGGACAAGGCTTTGCAGCAGCCAGTCAAGACCTTTGGCCGCGACCGAGCCATCAATCAGACAGCCATCATCAAGAAGGGCCCGTACAAGGGCCTCCTGGGTATTGTCAAGGACACGACAGACACACACGCCCGTGTGGAGCTGCACACCAAGGGAAAGACAGTCACAGTTCCACGGGAGTCGCTGAGTTTCCGGGACAAGACGTCGGGCGCCACAATTGACATCAACGGCAGAGGCCGGGGTGCGCCTGGCGGCTTCAACCGTGGACCTGGCGACAGGGTGCCCAGCTGGCAAGGGGGTTCCCGTACTCCGATCAGTGCAGGCGGCTCAGACCGGGTCCCTGCTTGGGGTTCACGCAGTAAGTTTCAAGCTCAAGGGTGTACGTACATGTCTTGCGTTCTAACGAGAGAACTAGCACCAGCAGCTGCCAGCGGGCGAACACCGGCGTGGAAGGCGCAGGATTACTCTGGATCGCGCACTCCGGCGTGGGCAGACGGCTCGAGAACTGTCAATCCGTACGACGGCAGCCGAACTGCATACGGATCTGGATCGCGAACTCCGGCATGGCAATCCGGTGCCAGGACGCCGGCAGCCGGGGACGCTTTCGGAGCTGGCTCTCGAACGCCAGCTTACGGAGCGGGCGCTGGCATGGACAGCTGGACCTCGGGCTCCAAGACGCCGGCATGGGGCTCATCTGCACCGACGCCCGGGGCGAGCGGCAACGACTCGTGGGGTTACACCCCGGGCGCCACGTCTTCGGCGGCGTACGACGCGCCGACACCAGGCGCTGGCATGGGAGCGCCCACTCCGGGCGCCCTGAACGCTCCGACACCCGGTGCGTACTCTGCTCCCACACCGGCCGCCAACGCACCCACTCCTGGCGGAAGCTGGCAGGGGGGGTGGGGCGCGGAATCGGCGCCGACGCCTGGTGCTGGAGCACCAACGCCTGGGGCAAGCGGATACAGCACTGGCTACTACGGAGCCCCGACGCCGGCAGCATACGGCGCACCGGAGACTCCCGCAGCCAGCGGGCCGAGGTACACGGATGACGACTGATCGCTGGGACGCAAATAGTCCCCGGAGGGCGGGGGGGATCTTCGACGGCGCCAGCGACTATGGGAAGAAAATTGTGGTGAGGAGACGGGTCGTTGACGAGACAAGGCGTTACCGGGATGCTGTACTTTTAGGAAATAGATCAGACACTTCGTCAGGTGCCCGCTTCCTGCAAGGGCTGCTTTGCGAGTGGCGTGGCTCGGAAATCGTTGAGGCCAAGGAACAAAGTGCTTCGCTCGAATTAACAGTGCCTTGCTTACTGGGCGTTTTTGAGGCCGCCGCTGTGCTATGTCGTGTGCTCCCATTTGCAGGTCGCTGATGTTCCGGACCCGCTACCGCTGCGAAGTGCACTAAGGTACGGAGTAGTAAGGTCCGCGGACCCTTGTGCCTTGCCAAAAGCTTACTCGCACCCAAAGTAGACTTCACCAAGCAACACCTCCAGCCACGGCAGCGACAATGGTGTCTGCCTGGATGGCGAGCCCGGCCTCTCGGCGCTGCAGGCCGCTGCTGTTCCAATATGGCAGACGGGCGTACGCCAATGCCTCGACCAAACCGGCGGCCGCGCGACCGCCAAACACTGCGCAGACGGGCGCACCGAACGGCACGACGACCACGGCGGCCATGAGGACGGCCGAGGCCCGGGAATCCGCCCTCCGCGCGGCCCGCATGCGGCGCCAGGCCGAGCGAGAAGACATGCAGACCAAGGAGGCCAAGAGGCGGCTGGAGAGCGAGGACTACCAGAAGAGGTACAACACGGCGGCCAGGAAGTGGGTGTCGTCCCTCATCGCCCTGCCCATCCTGCTCGTGACGAGCTACTACCTGTTTGACCGACGTGAGCATGCCCGGATCCCTACACGTACTTGTAACGAGGAGATGCTAACGCCCGTTGCCTGCAGTGGCTCTGGGACATGCGCAGAAATCCATGCCCAAGGCGTCGCCTCCGCCCGCGGACCACGTCGACGAGAGGAAAGCATAGCGTGACGATTCCAAACATGGAGAGCGACGTTTCGACGAGCCCCAGGTTCTCTGAATACGGGCGGTCGTTAGAGCTTGTGCCGCATCTTCACTTCCGAAGACCTCAGCCGACCGCTCGCTACTCAGACCAGCCTCCAAGATTGGAGAGCCGAGATGTGTTGCTGCTACCGAGTTGAGCGGCGCTCTGGTGGCGCCATGCCAAGCAGACGAGTTCTACTTGTAACAGAGCCAAAAAGCCCGTGGCGAGAAAGCAGGAATTTGGGAACCAAGGGGCCCTGGACATCGGCTACACGCTGCATCAGATTCATCCTCGCTGCCCACCGACGGGATTCACGCCGATTTCGAAGACAAAAGAATTGAACATATATCATTCACGTCGCTCTGCACAGTCTCGTTCCATTCGCCCTTCGTGTACATGACGTGAGGAAAGAGAACATGACGCGAGCGGACAGCCACTACACAGGGACTGAAGTCATTCCCAGCCCGTGGAAGAGCTCCATCATGTCCTGAGCGATATTCACCTCCTCGACGAGATTGCAGCTGTTCAGGACGAGGAAATCGGTCCCATTCCAAGCCACGAGGTCGCCGGGCTTCAGGGTTCTGCAGACGGGGAGCGACACGTCATGCAATCAGCAACCTCTGCCGTCAAAGGAACGGGGGAAAGTAGCCGCGGGAAAGGCGCTTACGTGGGACCGCTGTAGTCCGTGCCCATGATAGCCTCGGCCCTCCAGCGAATAGCAATGTTCCGACCATCGGCAGCCCAGTGGAGGGCCTTGAAGTCAAGCGTCTTCCAGCCGGCGCGGGCAAGCTTGAGGAAAGCAAGGAACTCCTCGGACGTGTTGGCAACGACGGGCGCGCTCCCGTTGGCCGTGGGATGACGGTCGATGTTGAGCTTGACGTCGGAGGCCAGCACCTTGTCGGCGAGCGACAGATCGCCGCCCCAGAGCGCGAGGTAGCGGTCCCTGATCTGGGTCTGCTCTTGGCGGGAAGGCATCTGTTGGCAACGCGGCAGCGAGCTTCGCTGGCGAAGTGAAAGAGGGCCGAGGGCGTGAGCGTCGTGTTGAGGACGCGGACAGACAGGACGTGCATCAAGGAAGGGCGCCTCGTTTTCCCCTTTGTTTGGGACGAACTCGTCGGATAGAACAAACTTGTGGTAAATGGGAAATCACCTGCAGTCCGGCCACGGCAAGACTGACAAAAGAACTCCTGAGAGGATAAGACCTACATGCGTAAGGTTCCGCTCCGTGACGGACCTGGGCCTGGCCTGTGCAATGGGGGTAGGAAGAGCCTCAGGCTCAACTACCGACAGGCGGCTGACAGGTTATCCTACGGAGCTGGATGGAAGACCCTACGATCTGGCACTTTATCTAGCAAACTACGGAGTCGTCACTTTAGGAATCTTAGTGACAGCGAGTACATTATCAGGCTCCATCTTGCTGCCTCCCCCGAGGCCGCCTCCACCTCCATCCGCTCCGTTCCATCACGGGATAGGCCCGGCCGCCCCGTAATCGATCCCTCGTAACGTCAAAATAAGTTTGAAGCGTCTGACTTAAAGCACCCGCAACGTACATGCCCGCAGAGCTGGACCAAGGAGTTATCGTAACGATCTCCATCCACAATCTCTGAGACGCGTGTCAACATTCGTCCGACGTAAACGTTCCAGACATTGTCTCCCCTTCAAGTATACGTACAAGTTGAAGACTCTACAACCTCTCCCTACTTTTGGCAGATTCTCTCCTCCGAAGCTCCAAAGCGTCCCTCTTGGCAAGCTCCCTCATCTCCTTGCGCTTGATTTTGCCGCTGGCGAGCTTGGGCACCTCGTCGATGAAAACAACTCCTCCCTCGAGCCGTTTGTGCTTGGCTACGCGGGAAGCGATCCAGTCTTTGATGTCGCGGGCCGACACTTTGCCTCGGGACACGTCTTGTATTACGACGTATGCCCGCGGCCGCTCACTGTCGCGCCTATCGAGCAACTGGTCAGCTCAAAGGCACACGTCCCCGACAGGCAGGCGTCACCTTGTCGACTTACAAAGGGAAGCCCACGACGGCTGCGTCGGCGACGTGCTCGTTCTCGAGGAGGGCCGCCTCCAGTTCCGCTGGCGCCACCTGGAAGGCATTGACCTTGATGAGCTCCTACGGATTCACGTGTCAGCAAAGACGGCTTCTTCTAGAAGGGCTGGGAGGGCCGACCTTTTTGCGGTCCACGATGGAGATAAAGCCGTCCTTGTCGTAGGTGGCGATATCCCCTGTCCTGAGCCAGCCTTGCTCGTCTATAGTTTCTCTAGTTGCCGCCTCGTTCCTCCAGTATCCAAGGGTGACGTTTGGGCCCCTGATCCATACCTCTCCCCGCTGGCCCTCCTCCACCTCGCGCCCGTCGTCGTCAACGAATTTGGCTTCGACGTCGGACATGAGCTTGCCGGAGGATCCGCTGCGGTCCTGGGGACCTCCTGGCATCATGGTAGTGGCACAGGTGCATTCCGTCATGCCCCAGGCCTGTCGAATCGGGACGCCGAACTTCGCCTGGCACTCGTTTTGCAGCTCACGCGACAGCGGTGCGGCGCCGCACAACATATCCTTGACGCTGGAGAAGTCGCGGCCGTCCGCCTCGGGACGCTTCGAGAGCATGACGAGGATCGGGGGCACCACGTGCAGGCTGGTGATGCTGCGTCGCTCAATCAAGTCCAGAAAGTGCTCCAGGGCGAACTGGGCCATGACGTACACGGAACAGCGTAGCTTGGCGGCCATCAAGACCATAAATAGCTGTCCGTAGGCGTGATAGAGCGGCAGGAAAGCGATCCACCTCTCGCCGGCCCGCGAGTTGGACACCTTGTGAGGAACGCCGACGTTGAGGATGAAAATGGTCTGCTCAAGGCAAGTGACGAGGTTTTTATGGGACACGCAGACGCCCTTGGGCAGGCCCGTGGTGCCGGAGCTGTAGTTGATGGTGGCGATGGTCCGCGCCGCCTCGTGAGGGCCCAGGACCGGCCACTGCCAGCCGTCGCCCTCTTCAGGGCTTCCCACCATGGTTGCCCAGTCGTCAACTCCTTGACGCCGGGGGTTCTCCTCGTCGGAGAACTGAAAGATGCGGTCCCTCGGCACGCCGACCTTGGTCGCAGCTTCAAGGACGGGCGCAAGGACGCTGGGGTGCGCCAGCACCACCTTAGCTGTGCTGTTGGATATCTGATATGCCAGCTCTGTGGAGCGCCCAGGAGCAGAAAGGCGTCAGCGGCGGCTGGTGAAGGGCCGGGAACAGCGAAGCTGACGTACCGTGGACCGTGGCGGTCGGGTTGACGCCGGTGAAGATGAAGCCTCCGCCGGCACTGCCCAGAAACGAGACGGGAACAAAGACGTGGTTCGGGGTGCAGGTCAGGACGACGTCTCCCTTTGCGAGCCCCAACCTCTCGAGGCCGAAGGCAAGCCGCTTAGCCCATTGCAGCGCCTGTCTCGAAGACAGGCTTATGCTGGGTCGGCTGCTGTTGATCCAGAGGGGCTTGTCGGAAACGGAGCCATCGTTGAAGAGGTAGCTGAGGATGTCCGTCTGGGGGTAGTCAAGGGAAGGATAGTCAGATGAGATGGGCATGTTTGCGGTTACTGCAGCCAGTAGATGACGAGGAGCGAGGCTGGTGCAGCGAAAACGGCTGAAGTCGGCGGATGCGCAGGTGCGTGAAGATAGGATGAAGCGACGACGAGGGATAAAATCAGCCGCCGCAGTGGCGATATACATCGGGGAGCATCTACGCAATCGACATGGTGAGCAGGTCCCATGCTGGCCCCTGCTCGAGGCGGCTTCATTGGCAATTCTCTGGCCCTTGCGCGCCTTCACGGCTCCTGGGCCGAGGCGGTCCAACATGGCCCCCCCGCGATGTTCATCCCCCGCGCGATGCTTACTCCCCCGCGTTGGTCAACATCCTGTCAGCCTCGCTGTCCGGCACCTTGTGAGCAACGAGTTTTCATGCGGCACCCCGGCAAGTGAGCCTCCCCAAGATATGTTTATCTTTCTCAACCTTACGTGAGCCTGGAAAACGAAGTGGTGGGTTACACTGACGGTGGCTCCATGTATCCATGTGCAACACCAGATGGACCTAGGGTTGCGAAGCCCCTGCGCGGACGGAGTATCTCGGACGAAAAAGGCGCTCCCGCTGCATGACGACATATTTCGGCAATAGCCGACGTGTGAAAATACCAACAAGCGCGCAGATACACAGCGATTCGCGTCGGGGCTAGAGACTGGCAACAACGACAAGGCTGCTGCTCGTGGGCATTGTTGACGGATAGGATTGCCAAGTGGGTCCGGTGATGAAGGCGGAGAAGCCTCAGGGCAGCGGAACCCCCGTGGTGACACGCTGATATTCAAATGTGCGCCGGAGGGCTTCGAGGACGGGGAGGAGGCGGCAGTCGGGGGATTGACTGCGGATATCCACTTGACGCGACTGGCGTCGAGGCCATGCCATGGGCCGTTGAGGCGATGAGACGCCTGACGCAAAGAGGGGCTGCGGGACCTGGGCAGGTGAGGGTCGAGGAAATCAACGATTGCCGAATGGGCCGACGATGGGGTCGTTTCGTCGGCTGCCGTCGATAGCAGGTGGAGACGGCGGGTAAGATCAAAGCTAGCTTGATAGCTACCCCATGCAGCGGCAGCCATCAGTCCACCCGCTGCGATGTGTGGGCACGACTGGAACCGCGCCGATGAGAACGGTGAGACGACGCGGCGACATCCATGCGATGATGCACGAACATGAAGCAGCACCTGGTCGAGGCGTGCAAGGCTTCGCTGCCCGGCTGCGACGAGTGTCAGCCCGTGGCGGAATCCCCTCATGCCCTCCAAAGGCATGGGACGATGGATGTGAGAGCGCATGCGGGCCCATATGCCCATGTCGTGCGAGATGGCGCACGGCAATCACTTCGGGGATTCACAAGAAGTACAAAAGCGAAGACCAAGACGGAATCGGCTCGGACACGAGTGATTTGATCTGAGGACTGGAACAAAACAAGACATGATCGTCTGTGATGATGATATATCGACGTCTACGTCTACTGCTCAGCTCACAGCTTACATACAGTACAGGACGTTGATGCAGTGGGACCTAGGAGGCAACTGACAACTTCGAGGATGCTTGCCTCTACACCCAAACCCAGTCCAATCCAATCCAATCCAACCCAGAAAGTCTCCGACAAAAACAGCAAAATACGACAAGGGTCACCTCATGATGGGGGCGACGACGGCTTGGGACCGAAGCGGTCGATGCCGCTCTTGATGCTCGCGTCGACGCGCTTGGCCATCTTCTCGAGCGGCAGGCGGTGCTCGACACGCTGAACGGCGCGAGCGATGGGGGGCTCCATGCGCTGAACTGTGCGCTCGACGGGCGGTGTGAAGTAGGAGATGTTCTTCTCCCAGCGCGGCGCCCATTTGGTGGTCTGCTTGGACAGCCGCTCCTCGGCGCCAGGCATGACCAGGTAGAGGGGCGTCAGGACGCCGACGCCGGCAGCGCCCATGCACAGCATCTCCGAGGTGCGGGCTCGGGGGAGCTTGGGAACGCGGTGGAGAGGCATGATGATGGGGATGTGAGGTGGTTGTTGTGGGAGTGGCGAGTTCTGGTCGAGCCCCTCGTCAGCGAGCACTCCGTGAGAGCTTCGGGGTGAGGCATATAAGGTACTCACGTATGCTACAACTCAGCAGGTGGCGATGATGGCGACGACGACGGCAGTGATGCTATGGTCGTCCTGTCTTGATAAGTAGCCGACGCAGCAGATGACAGCTCGTCGGGTCGAGGATGATGATGGTGTTGTTGTTGATTATGAATGGATGAAAGGAGCAGATGCGTGAGGGGAAAGAGGGTGTGGTGACACGAGGAGTTGGGGGCTTCCTCGGCATCTTATAAGAGCCGGAAGCGGTGGTCGAGGTGGTGGTGAGGGATACACGGCTGTACATGCCGGCCACAGTCAAGCGGGCTGGCTCACACCGTACCACGCATGAAACTCGCCACGCGGACGCATCTCAGCTCAGGCACTCCGCCGCAGCACTTTATCCAGCGCCCAGCGGCAGCAAGCATCAGGCCATCCTCTTGAGGGTGTGAGCGAGCGGGGCAGGCCTGTTGCGTGTGTACCTCTGTGTCTCTGCGCCGCGACGCCCGCCGACGAGTACCTGCGTACTGTGTCGCTGCCACGGTCTGGCTGTCCTGCCGTGTAACGCGGCGAGGGTGGCGCTGGGGGAGGGCGTCAACTGATTGGGCCGATGGCACCGTTGCTGGTGCTGATGGTTGAAACTCAATATGCCGTGCCGCCTGCTGCGTCGTATCATGGCCAACGCACCGCCCAGGCCAGGGACCCAGGGGCGCCTGTTCGCCGCCCTCCTCCTCCGTCAGTGCAGCGTTGACCCCCATTCCGCTGGTCAGTTGGGGCAAGAGCCTCGTCTGGCACCTCCACTGCCACTGGCATTCCATTCCCCCTCACCCTCCTCACCACCTACAGCGCTCTCCCACCTCGCCTATTTTGCAGCTTCTCATCAACACTTCGCTCCTTCACCTCGCCGTCGCGCCTGCTCACCTTGCCCGTACCCACGAGCAGCAGGGGGCTCCTTCCCTCCCCCGCAAGCATGCCTACCTAGGCAGGTCAGGCCCCACCCCCAGGATCGGAGCCCCGCTTTCCCCGGACTGTGACTGGGTCCAGCATCGTCTAGCAGCTGGGGCGCGGGTCTGGGCCTCCAAACGCCAGAGGGCGACAGGGCCCCGTCGGGAGCGATTTCCCTTGGCCCCCGTTGTCTCCCTGCTTCTTTCCTCGCCAAAGACCCTCTTGGTGTCTCCACTGCCAGATCCCGTCGGCAGCCACGGACAAGGCAAGACGAGACGGACAGCGACCTCGACCTCCGCGGCGCACGTCCCAGCAGTTGTCGCCAGGGTTGGGGGGAAGAGTGGTGATTCCTTGCGGCGGATCCTTCCTCGACGAGGCCATTCGCAAGACCACCAATTGCGTCATCATGGAAAGGGCTGGCCGAGCGAGGCAATCCTTCAGCTGAATATGTGAAATATAGGCTGTTGTTTCTCCTGCTCCGACGATCTCGCATCGCTCGCGGCGTGATACTGCGAATCGCTCATGATCCCCCGAACCCGTCACTGGCCACGATCAAGCCGGGCGAGAAGGCACAAGGAGCATGATGATTGTTCCGAGCCACTCGCAGCATAGAAATAGCAGCCGACCATCGGCCAAGCCTATTGTTTGTCCTTGCGACGCAATGGCCTCGAACCGAATATCTGCATGGCTACATAAACAGATGGCGCAAGAAATAGAGTTTTGCGTGGTAAAGCTATAGGCAGGCCAATTGACAACACCCAAATGCTATTAAAAGACTCGTGAGAACTTTTACGTCGCCTTGGCCGTCCTTCCCGCCTGCGTGGCGAGAATCTCGCTCTCGATCGCCTCCCCAAAGCTCTTGGTTGTACCGCTTCCGCCCATGTCAGGGGTCACGATTGCGGCATTTGATCGCGCCAAGACCTTCTCGACAGCGCCGAGGAGAGCCTCGGCAGCCTCCTCGTAGCCCAAGTGTTGCAGCATCATCTGGCCCGCCCAGATCATACCCACCGGGTTCGCTATGCCCTTGCCAGCAATGTCTGGCGCACTCCCGTGGACGGGCTCGAATAGACTCGGGAACTTGCGCTCCGGGTTGATGTTTGCGGACGGCGCGATGCCTATGGTGCCGGTGCAGGCCGGGCCCAAATCCGACAGGATGTCACCAAACAGATTGCTGCCCACGATGACGTCGAACATATCCGGGTGCTGGACAAAATGCGCCGTCAAGATGTCGATGTGGTACTTGTCGACGCTCACGTCTGGGTACTTGGCGGCCATTTCGCGCACGCGAGAGTCCCAATACGGCATGGTGATGCTGATGCCGTTGCTCTTGGTGGCGCTCGTGAGCCGCTTGCGCGGGCGGCTCTGGGCCAGGTCGAACGCGTAGCGCAGCACCCGATCGACGCCGGTCCTTGTCATGACCGTCTCCTGAACGACCGATTCACGGTCCGTCCCCTCAAAGATCTTACCTCCGATGCTGCTGTATTCGCCTTCGGTGTTCTCGCGGACGATCCAGAAGTCAATGTCACCGGGCTTTCGGCCAGCCAGAGGGCAGGCGACGCCCGGCATCAAACGACACGGCCGCAGACTGATGTACTGGTCAAACTCGCGGCGGAATTTAAGCAGACTTCCCCAGAGCGTCACGTTGTCGGGGACCAGGTCGGGCATGCCGACGGCCCCGAAGTAGATGGCGTCGAATTTCAACAGCGTCTCCTTCCAGTCTGGTGGCAGCATGTCGCCATGCTTGCGGTAATACTCGCAGCTGGCGAAGTCAAAGTGCTCAAATTCCAGCGGAATATCGAATATTTGCGCAATTGCCTCGAGGCAACGGATGCCAACGGGCATCACCTCGGTGCCGATGCCATCGCCCGGCACCACGGCGATTCTGAGCGTCTTGCCAGCCATGGACGGTCCTGGCTACATACGATGCAATATCGGGCACGTGCAATCAAGCGGGAGCCCCGAACTGATCTTTTGGGCGTTTCCGATCTCCGGAAGATATTGTTTGGGCGCTGATCATGGGCGGGCGCATTTTATATACATGTAACAAGCGTGGCGTGTAACGTCGGTTAAAGAAAATGCCGATGTCGTTCAAGACTGACCCCCACGTCCCTTCGACCCTTTTCGTGAGGCCCATTCTGAATATTTTTGTTTCTTGAGATGACGTCGTCTTACATGACGGAATTAATACGGAGTACAACTCGTGCGGTATTGTTGCGGGTGGCTTAAAGTTCCCCAAGATATTGTGAACACTCTCGCTGTCCACCAGCTCAGCAGACATGGTGAACTCGTGTATTAATTCTCTCGCCAAGGCAGGAAAGTACTACTCTACACGAAAGAATTCAAGAATATTGGTAACGACATCCTGCGGCACTTGCTCTGGAATGTAGTGGCCCGAGTCAACGCTGTGGCCCCTGACTTGTATCGCGTCGTCTGTGACTGCCTGCCACTCGCCGAGGGCATCAAAGCACTTTTCTATGACCCCGTTCTTACCCCAGAGCACCAACAGCGGGCACTTGATCTTGCGGCCATGGCTCAGGTCCGCCCGTGCCTCGTCCAGGTCGACCGACGCACTTGCGCGGTAGTCGTCGCACATAGCCCGGACCGCGACAGGGTCCTCAAGCACTTTGACGTACGCCTCGAAGCAGTCCTTGTCAAAAATGGCCAGTCCGTCCTGTTGCCGTCCGCCCATGAGCATCTCGGCAAATTTCCGCGGGTTGCCCGAGATCAGCGTCTCAGGAAAAGGTGATTGCTGTATCAGGAAGAACCAGTGGAAGTAGGCCGATGCGAAGGCGAGGTCGGTCTTTGTGTACATGGCCAGCGTTGGGCATATATCCAAGAACATGGCCCTTTTCACCCGCTCCGGGTGATCGACGCATAGTTTATGCGCGACGCGGGCGCCTCGGTCGTGGGCGCACACAAAAAATGAGGAGGTAAAGCCGAGCGAGTCCATGACGGCGAGACAGTCGCGGGCCATGGCGCTCTTAGCATACGCCGGCACGCCGTTGGGCTTGGACGAGTCTCCGTAGCCGCGGAGGTCAAACGTTACAACCGTGTATGTGTCTGTCAGTTGCGGCGCCACACGATGCCATATGTGTTGCGTCTGCGGGAAGCCATGGATCAGCAGCAGAGGCGGGCGCGACGACGTGGCAGCATCGCCGCTCTTGAGTCCATGAATGATGACGTCGGGATTGCGCTGCGTGGTGACCGTGAACGGCTCGAACCCGCTGAACATGATGAAAGAGCTCAACGATATAAGTCTGTATATGGTCGACGGATGAGGATAGCAAACAGTTGTCAAGGGGCGGTGGAGTGGTGTAAGAAGTCGAGCCGTGGATCAGGAGCTGGACCGTGAGAAGTAAGCACACGTGGACATGATGTTCTCAATTCCATGTCATCGGAGCCTTTCACTTCCGGCTCTCCCCGTCGTCCCCTCATTCATGCTGACAACCGGGTTCTGTTATATCCAACCCAACGGGATCGATCGACGATGTAGACGAGTGGTGGCGCTGGAAAGTTTAGCCGACGTTGGTGGCGGAACCGCTGGCTGAGGATGCCTTGGCGCTCGGCTGAAAATTTAACCGACTGCTTGCAGGATCACGGATGCTCCAGACTCACAAGGCCGCATCCATGGTTTAAATCGATGCATCTGCATCAAACAATTGGCATCACTGCTGCCGTAAGCAGCGTGGCTGCACCCCCTTGGAAACAGGAGAGAGTCTCTCCTCCGGAGTCTGAAAAGGGAAGACCACGCTTATGGCACCCTCTCGCGGCCGAGCCGCCTGCAATGGCTGTCGGTCGCAGAAGCAAAAGGTTGGAACGCCAGCCGCGTCATAATCATGGGTAGAAATGCTAAAATCTCTCAGTGTGACGAGAAGAAGTAAGGAGATGCACCTGTCCCTAGCAGCCTGCACCACATCGCCAACTGACAGCCAAGGCCCGCCTGTACGCGATGTCAAAACCTTGGCCGGACATGTGTGTGGCCAACGCTGCGGAAGCGGTACGTCTTTTTGAAGCTTGCCTCTGCTGGCATACTCTAACTGAATTGGCGCGCTGCAGCGGACTAGCCAAGGGCTACGTCGAGGCGTTGGAGCACCGCCTGGCAGCAACCGAAGCTGCGTTTTTGCAACTTCTGTCTGTAGCTAGCGACGACATTATCGAGCGTGCCTACGAAAGCGGCCATCTTCTCCCCCACGATACCTCGGCGGCCGCAGGCCCGATCCCTTCCGGTATCCCCAGCCGGGGCGAGGTCCGGATGGCCGACCGACTTGCCCGCTGGGAGCAGTTTCCCTTGCAAACGGCTGACCATGTCAGAGAATGGGCCAAGCATACCCGCCGCTCCCCGGCAGGAATATTGTCAGAGGCCACGGGCGGCCACCTTGCCTCGTCAAGTCTGTCAAACACCCTCGGCACAGCGGAAGGTCCTGGTAGTTCCGCAGAGAGCGATGTTCCCTCCGGCATCGAGTCAACTGTGCGCTCAACACCATCTCCAGGGCGTCAGCTACGAACAGACCACCAGCACGGCCAACATGAATTGGCACCACCCCTTCCTCATCATGAGAGTGAGAACGACGACGCAGAGCTCTTTGCGCTGTCGTTTGACTTCAGGAAGCAGTACCTTTGGTAGGGTCGATTGAGAGCCCGAGAGGCGTCAATCGCCTGATCGACTCCGCACCGGTATTAATGTAATAACTCCATAATGCAGCGCTATCAACTGAAGTGGCTTCCAAAGCTCTCAACATAGGCATCCCACCCATCGTGGTTGTCGACGAGTGCGGGAAAGGGATTTGCAGACGGAACACTTCGAAAGCCATCCTGGTGAGCAAACTGGCTGGTATCGAACCCGAAGTCTGGTCCCGCATATTCCAGGACTGGTTGCCAGTACGGAGCTGACGAGGTATCTGGGGCGCTTGGGGCTTGCCACTGATGAATTGGGGTTTGCGGAGGCGCATGCATATCTTCGTTGTGCCTTCGCCGCTTACTGCTGTCTGCGACCCGTGCGGAAGCCACGCCGGTTGGCTGCGGCGTATCTGTCTCCTGGGTCGCGTTGGTCACATCAACGCTGGCGCCTGGCGCGGCGGCAGACGGCCAGCTAGTCGGTCCACCCTCAGAGCTGCTCGTCAGTCGGTTACGCAGCGTCTTGAGAGCCGCATGGCAGCGACGGGCGCTGGCCCAGTGGGTGCCCATGATGGCCAGTAAGTCAAGGTCGGCGTCCAGATGGCTATCAGATTCTCGTCAGTCATGCACGCGGAGGTTAGGCCCTGTAGGGCTTGCGATGAGAGGGCTGGTCAACATACGTCGTGGCTTTATCCAGTGGGAATTGCCGCTGGAGAGCTGCGAAGGCAATGGTCAGGCCCGCCATCCACGACGCCGAGAGCGTGCCTGGCCAGGCCTGCAGGAACGGGTGATCTGAGAGGCGTCTTAGCTTGCGCACGATGGCGCAACTTGCAATGACAGCCGACTGCAAGCTAGATCGAAAGTCTACCCGATGGCTTGGCAGAGAGAGAAAGGGACGGTTTATGAAAAGGATGAGATAGTGGTACAAGACGGCAAAGTACACGCTTAGCTCGGGCTTGGGCGAGTCGGCAACGTCTTGAAGTGCCAGGGGCAGGCCGTTCCACCAGCAGTGAATGCGAGATGTCAGCTGCAAGATCTTGTCCCATGTTATTGACCGGCAGTGGATGGACCTGTGGAAAAGGTCAAGGGCGGAGCCCAAGAGTTGCGAGTATGTGACCATGTGACCCAAGACAGACTCGCCTGAGCTACTGCCTGGGGAGCTGGGGGGACCAATGTCGAGGCGACTCCTATCGTAGTCCACAAGGAGGTGCTCGTCGCTCGCCTCCTCCTGCTGGCGATGGCCCCTGACGGGGTGATGGAGTTCGGGCTGACCGGGAACGCAGACGTCGATCTCGTCGTCTACCATGGCCACCGGGTGGCCCAGCGCCTGGCTGAGGTGACGGTCCAAGACGTAGGCGCACCAGAATATCCTCTGGCGCATGTCACATGCCTGGGGGTTCATCTGGGGGTAGCGGTGAGGGCACCGATGGAAGCCGGCGTGGTACAAGGTCCGCGTCAGCACGCCTTGAATGGTCGACGCGGCCCTCAGCGACATCTTGACCGTCAGATAGAGCTCCATGGCCAGCAGAGCTTGCAGCGACGCCGTGTCGTGGCGGCTGGAGACGTAGCCCAGGAGGTTGATGAGAGAACTGGCCGACTGGATGTGGCACGAGGGCTCCAGGATACACTCAGCCTGGCTCGACGCTGCAATGTTGAAGAGGCACTGGAAGGTGACGGCCCGACACAGCCTGCTGCGAGGGCTTGCGCTGGCGGCCTGATGCTCGTCCCGGCCTTGATCCCGGCCATGCTCATCTGGCGAGCCGAAGAACTCGGTCATCTGCTCAAACACGGACGGCCCGTGGAGAAAGGGGAACAGCGGGTGCCAGTGCTTGAAGAACAGCATGACAAGCTTCCTGGCCGCCGCTGGAGACGGTGGGAGGCCCAAGCCGGGGAGAGCCACGCCGTACGACGGCGACGATGGCTCAGCGCGCGACCATGTTGCGTCAACAAACGGCGAATCGTACGTGTCGTCGCCGTCGCCAGATCCGTCGTCGCCCGGCACTTCCTCTGCGGGCTCGGCTCCCGCGAGAAAGTTGTGCGCAGAGTCCGGGCACGGAGTGGCGTCCTCGTCCTCTGACGACGGCGCCCGAGGAGGGCATGACGACGCAAAGGCTCTGAAGACGGTGTTGACGAAGAAGGCACCGCTCGCGCTTCCGATGAACTCGCTCTTGTCCGCCTCGAGAGCCAGGAAAGACCCAACCTCGATGGTCGGGATCGGACCCGAGCTCAGCTGCGCCGCGCTGCTGCTTCCATGGCCTGCCGACATGGTCTTGATCGTAAAAGGTGATTGGTCCTCTTGAGACAGGGTGAATCCATGGGCCGAGCGGCACTGCTTCCTTTGCAACGGCTGTTTATCGGTACGGACTGGTTACGACTAAAATAGCCTAGCAGCGCGGGTTGGTTACCGGCTGGCTGGGTAATTACTGCGGGTACGCACGCATACGGACTAGCAGGACGATCTGAGATCGCGGGATGGCCACCGGGTCGAGTGTTGCGCGCGACAAAATACGGACATTGTGTAAAAGTCTAGAGGATGCCCTTTCCCTGAACTAGGTACCCAATAGGCTTATATCCTAGGTATATTTACAGAAGGCGTCACCCAGCAGCTGCTCGTCCTAGGCAAGGTAACTACACGGGTAAATTCTGGGGAAGTACTGCAGGCTTGCCTTTGGATGCTTGCAAGTTCCCAAATAACAAGGCGCCAATGTGTATCGGGAGCTAGGGGTACGGAGTATTGTCCTGAGGATTAATAAGTTCCTCGGTGCTATCGTGGGATAGCGATAGCTCAGCGAGTGTTACCAAGCTCTACCTTGCGAGGTATATGCGTGAGCGCCAGCGATAGGGGCGTAGGGAGTTTAACAAGTGGTAGCGAGGGACTCGCTATAGCTTCAAGAGATTTCCGGCTATAAATCCAACAGCCTTGTTTTAAATTACAAGTCGCTCCGTGGATGGCCCGTCAAGGCCGAGTGCGCGCTTCAGCCCTTTGCCTACGTATCTCAGTGCTGCTAATCTTGGCAGCGAAGCGGTCTGCTTCTGCGCGGGTGTCGGTGTCTCCGCTGGTGTTATTCTCGTCAACGGTGCGGGCGTCGAGCACGTCAATCTCATAAGTGTCGAGGGCGCGCCAGCCACGGGCCTCGCGCCGCTCGTTAATGGCCTGGCTGCCGGCGCGAGTCTCGCCGGAGACGACGATGGCTTCGATGGGCTCCTCCGTAATGGTGGGGCCGAAAGGGTCGCGGATGTCGACGCAACGGACGAGGACAGTGCCGCTGCAGAAGGTGGCGTGCAGCTCCTTGGGGGTGCGAGAAGTCGGATCAGTAGAGTTGCCATCGCCGGTGGAGGTGTCCGTAATGCTTGGCGCCTCCGTCGTCGGCGAGTTGAGCGCGGTGGCGAGAAAGACCATAACGGAGCGGGCGCGCTCATCCCACGACTGCAGCTCCTCGGCATACTTCTTCTTGACGAGCAGCTCATCGCCCGAGATGCCAACGATGAGCACGCATGGCTTCCCGTCGCTACCGAGGGCCTCGGCATCCGGGATGCGGAGGAGTAGGACTGCGGCGTGGAGAAGAAGCTTGTGTCCAGGATGCAGGTGGTCGAAGGTGCCGCCGAGGCAGACGGTACCGTAACCCGGGGGCGGTTGGTGATCGTCTTCCGACTCCAAACCATGACTTCCGCGAGCCTGGTCCGGTTCCAGGGCCGGAGTCGAATTGCACAGACTTAAGCCGCCCTCGACGACGACGATCTGGCTCTGCAGCAGTTTCTGCGGGCCCTCAGCTGCGGCGAGGTACGCGGAAAGCAGCTTATAGCCCGGGTCACCGCTGGCGTGGAAGATGGTCCGCCAAGGGTGCACGGTGCTGGCAAACGCGGCCAGATCGAGAACGGAGGTGCCGTTGCTTTCGGGCGTGGGCGGCAAGGGCGACACCCCGGCACGAGGGTCGTGGTCGATGAGGACGACGCGCGAGTCGACGGTGCCGGGCTCATCACCGCCGAGATCCGAGGCAATGGCGTGCTCGGCGCACACAGAGGCGATGATGGAGTAAAGCTCAGCGAGAAGGGCCTGGGCGCGAGCCCAGCGGACGGTTTTGGAGCCAGGGTCCGACCCGCCGGCCAGGACGGGGGCGGCGACGGCGACGATGAGGACGGCGGCCCGGGAGGAGGCGTGGGACTTACACTCGGCGCTGAGGCGGGTGAGGACGGCGGTTAGTGGTACGCGATAGGCGGCGTGCAGGACAGGCCGGGTCGCGGGCCGGGGCGGAGCGGGCAGAAGCAGCAGTGAGGGGGCCTCATGGCTTGGTGAGGACGAGGGCGCCATTGAGAACTGCGACGATGATGTTGAAGAGGATGTTGACGACAGGTATGACGAATGAGGGGTGGTGTTGAGTTGCGGCAGGACCCGGGACGGGGCGTAGCGCAGTGCTACCCGCGCCTCTGCTGCGGACTACGGGTTGCAGTACGGTACTCCGTACCGCGAGTCTTAAACGCTGCCGAGTAGTTGGCGAGGAACGGAAAATGTAATCATGTAGGCGAGGAATGAACAGCGATCTCTCGTGAGATAGGGGAAGGGCGCTCACTGTTACGATGATAAGTATCAGCCCGTGCAAGCGTGTTACTAAATCGACCTAGAACCCGTTACAGTGCAAATGGGCAATAGCCTAAATTGGCACGGTGGTCTCCGCTGGGCGAGGTCACTCAGATACGTGGGCTCCGCCTCTCTTGAAGGCCTGATTATCACGTGCGGCCAACTGCCCATTGTTAGCCCTGCACTGCTGCAGGCATGGGCATTTCGAGGGTTAATTCTAACATGCGATTTCAATCGTGATGCATATCCCAAGCTGGTTTCAGCTTATGGTGAAGATGTTAGGTGCGTAATTTCTGCAGCCTACTTCAACGAACGCGTTAGGTATAGGGTAGGCTGTTTGCGTACAACAGCCAGCGACGGCCCGCAAGAGCATCCGGCCAGCCCATATTAACCAATAGCCTCGCACCACCAACGCTGACGTCGGTTCGCATCGCGCAAGCATTCTTGCGATGGCCTGCAACTTCGAGTCACCATGGCCTCGCGAACCCCATCGAAGAACGCAGGGCAGAAGAAGCTCGTAACATATGGATCATCGTCGCGCCGACGGCATTCGAACCCCAAGACAACCAAGGACCTGGACGCGCCCGGCCATGCGCGCAATGCCCAGCCCCAAGCACCCGAGCTCTCGGTGGACGCAGATGGCTCGCCTCGGCTGCCGCGGGCGAGCGCTGATGGGAGGGCGACTGGGAGCAATGGGCATGCTATCGAGCAGCCGGGCGATAGGAAGCGGAAACGGCTTCATTCGACTGCATTTGACCTGAAGCCTGCGTCGCGTCCCAGAGCGGCGGATGGCGAACCGAGGGCTGCTATTCACGCGCCCCAACGAACCCACGACAAGGGCAACGCCGAAAGCCATAGGAACGCGAACCAGGCCGGCCTCACGACGGCTGGTGCGCCGTCATCCCCCGCACAACGCAGGTCTGTAGCCAAGAGCGAGTTGGGCACAGTCGCTGGTGAGCAACGAGGCCCGACTGCTACAGGGCACGACACGCCATCGACGGCCCGGCGCCGTCGGCTGATAGATGCCCTCGCCGCTCAGAGGGCTACGAGCCCAGACGAAGGGCCAAAACTCGTCGATGAAGAGGCAGGCGGCTCGACGGGTGAAGGATTTAGCCCTTCTCGGCCGCGGCAAACCATAGCCGGCCAAGACGCGCGCGCGCGTGCGGCAGATCGGCGCGGCGCGACTCCCATGAGCAGGAAAATCAAATTCACATACAGCCAATCCAGGACCCCCTTGGCCGAATCACAGAAAGGGAACGATACCGACTTGCTTGGCTTGGACGCCGACGACGACACGGCAATGTCCGACACGCAGGCTCTTTCCAGTCCAGTAGCGCCTGCTCCTGCCAGCGAGGACGAGGAAGACGATGGCGGCAATGTCAAGCCGGCCATCAAAAGCGTTCACGAGCTCCGTCGCGCTGGCGCAAACGATAGAGTTGCTGACGAGATGGACGACCTACTGGCCAGGATCGGGAGACCTGGCGCTGGCTCTTTGACGATGAGGAGGAACGCGCTATGCGAGCTGGCGTACCGACTACGAAAGGAGAGCTTTTCTCGGCAATTCCGCGACCATGCGTCTCGCGATAAAGTCGCCAAGGGCGTAGGCCAAGACGAGGACGTGGTCAGCAGCTTTGCTCTCGCAGCAGCTCTCGTTATTTTTCTCAAATCTGGCCCCGCGCCCCATTTGCTTCACCAGCTTGGCAAGGAAGGGCTGGGAAATCTGCTTGGACGGGTTCTACGAGTGAAGGAGGACATTGATACCATTGCGGCACAGAGGCAGACGAACCTGTCGCGAACGACGCGAGCTTCGCTTCACAACGTGAAGAGCACACTGGTGCAGATGCCCATCTGGCACGAGCTGGATGCCACGTGCCTTTCGCCGCGCACACTCGGCCTGCAGCTGCTAGAGTCGGTCTCGCGGTGCTCGGAAGGTGAGCTTCTAGAGCAGATGATGGCGGAGCTGGAACCAGACATCGTCGTCGTCGCTGCTGAATGCGCAGAGGAGGGAGACGATGCTGCAACCGATACGGACTACGCCCTCGTGGTCTTTTCTCTCGAAGTGCTGTCGAGTGCTGGAATCGCACCAGGAACCCACAGCCAAGGGGCACGAGCGGCACAACATCCGCGCAGCGTGGCCAAGTTCCTCGGAAGGGCGCTCCAACAGTGGCCGGAACAGCGAGGGGAACTGGCAGCAGCGACCTTAAAGCTGGCCATCAACACCACGAACACATCGGAGGGGGCGGCAGCCTTTGACGATGCCGGACTCTTGTCACTCCTCACAGACCGAATCCTGGAGGGGTTCAGGAGGGTGCATGACGCCATCGGCAAGGATGAACAGCTGCACGACGACCTGTACAATGGGCTGCTACTCATGCTCGGCGTCATGATCAATATCGTCGAGCACTGCCCGCCGGCGCGGGTCTCTGCGGGTGACAGGGCGCTGGACGAGCTGGTGACCCTCTGGCAGGGAAATCAAGAGGCTCTGAGCGAGGTACGTATGGGAGCGATGGGCCTGTGGCCTCGTTCTGCAGTTGGACCATTTGCTGATCTCTCGCGCAGGCGGACTCGGTAGACAAGTCGAGGGTTAGTGTCGCCGATGGCTACCTAGCGGTGCTTCTGGGCTATCTATGCTTGACAGCGGCGGGGAGAGATCGGGTGGACTCCCGAGTCGGCGGTGGCGAAGGCATCCACAGCTTGGTGCGATCCATCCGAGACTTTGTGGCCATGTACAAGACTGTCGACAGCAAGGCGCACGAGCTGGAGATGCTTGTCAGCGAGCTTCGCAGACATGCACGGCGCGTGTGAGAGGAGCCGCGGCTCCTGATGACTCCAGACGGGGCTGGAAAACGCGGCGACCGGACCAAAGGAACCCGCAGGAGAGGGAGTTGATCGGCCGGCTGGCGACGGCATGGCCGAGGGCGTGATGTGACATGTAAGGTACGGAGTAACGATCTCTTCAGCGAGCTTGGATGGATACCCTGGGTTGGCAGGCGCTGTTAAAAGGATTGGAGCTGGACACGAGGCTCATGGCACAAGATGGCAGGGAGGAGAAAGAAGTTTGGGCGGCATACCACGCGCCTCGCTTGTAGCAATGTCATGATGCCTCGGCTCGGTCAGCCTGCACGGAGCCCTACGGAATGACTGCGGTCCAAGCACATGCAAGGCCGCCTGGCCGTGCCAGTGAGCAGGTGGTGGTTTGTCGTGTCGCAAGGGCCTCCCGTGTACGGAGAAGCATCTCGAAAATGCGCTAAGCCAGTGCTCCGGAAAGCGATTCCCGCGGTGCGAACGGTTTTCGTGAGCCTCCGATCCCTGCTATGAAGCCGCGGTTGGTGCTGTACCTGTAGCAGTACGAGTACGATTAGCGCACACAGTACACGTACTAGTTAGACGGAGGCTTGGTGGACCTCCCTCCACTGCCGCAAGTCCGCCGTTGCGTAATAATGAGACCTCCCACCTCGAACCACGCCCCGTCTCGACGACAGCAGCACGACTTGGCATCAACACAGCAAGCAGACGTACACGACATCGCGCGCGCCCGGTATCGCCAGCGCAGCGCATTCACGGCGACAGGACCCCATCGACACGCCGGCTTTGAAGGCCACCGCAACGTCGGCGTCGCCAAGTGAACCCCTCCTTGACGTCCGCCCTCGCCCGCCCTCGGCGCAGCAACAAGATGTCTTCTCCCAAGCAGAGAAAGGTGGCCATCGTCGGCAGCAGATCCGTCGGTATGTAGCGACAGCACCGACAAAAGGCGCGCGTCGACAGGACTCTCGGCGGGACAAGGTTGAGCAGACGCATGTTAACGCAGGGAACCCGGTATAGGCAAATCGTCGCTCGCGGTGCAGTTCGTCGACGGGCACTTTGTCGACAGCTACTATCCGACCATTGAAAACACATTCAGCAAGACGATTCGGTACAAGGGGCAGGACTTCGCGACCGAGATTGTGGACACGGCGGGCCAGGACGAGTACAGCATCCTCAACTCGAAGCACTTCATCGGCATCCATGGCTACATGCTGGTCTACTCGGTCTCGTCGCTGCCATCCTTTGAGATGGTGCAGGTCATCCGCGAGAAGATTCTCAACCACCTCGTAAGTACCACCGTCCGGGCCGTGGCCGAGGTCTTCTGCTCACACGTGATGCGCCGCAGGGAACCGAGTCGGTGCCCATCGTCATCGTGGGCAACAAGAGCGACTTGCGGCCGGAGCAGCGCCAGGTCAGCCCCGAGGAGGGCAAGAAGCTGGCCGAGAAGTTCCAGTGCGGCTGGACCGAGGCCAGCGCGCGGTACAACGAGAACGTCGCGCGGGGCTTTGAGCTGTTGATTGGGCAGATTGAGAAGTCACAGAACCCGGGCGAGGCGCCCCAGAAGGGCAACTGCGTGCTCATGTAGGGGCGTGGAGGCCTTTGGTGTTGCGAGCGCTGGCCGTTGCTTGACCGGGCTGCGGGCAGCTGGCCGTTGTGCCGCGTTGTGGCTGCGAAGCCGTTGTTCCCCCCCGCTGTCTTTTGGGTTTGGGACCATCTGTCTTGGTATTGCAGGAATGGGATGGGCTGTTGGATATGCTCAATGTTCCGGGGATTCTAGACGGGAAAGGCATACATAGATATCAGAAGAATTGGATGGATGGATGCCAAGATGCTGCTTGCTGGCTTAAGCGATGCGACAACGGCTCGCGGGCTACCGGGGTAAATGTTTGCGCCGTGCACGAGCGTGCGGCGAGCAGCCGCCGAGGCGTCAATCGGCATGTCCTGTGCAAGTGTGCGTACTTGTATTGCATCCGGCAAACACCTCTCAGAAAACCATGGCCCCCATAGGCCCCGTGGATGCTCGCCCTGGCCGGTTCTCAACCGCAACGATTGAGGCGGTCACGACCCTGTGCCTCCAGGGCTGCTCGCCAGTCTGCCCCACCAGCTTCTGCCCCGCCCCCACCATGAGGCACCACCACCGCTGCCGTAGTCAGGCTCGCTGACAGGCCATCGCCGTAGATTTCTTCCCCGTCGACTCACACTCTACCAGTGACTCAACCTGCACCGGCATTGCGACGATAGATACGCACGCCCGCACCCATCGCTTCCTGTTCTTCAACTAAATCCGAGCGCACGCACGCATAGACACAGGCGCAGCAGCCCTCGCTGGCCCGATTGAGCGCGCCCCTCCACCTCGAGCGGACGAGACGAATACATCGGGACGACCCGCAACGGAACAAGCCCAAGCCTCGGGTCAAGCTTTCGCACGATGCTCGACGTAGTGGACTTCATAAAAGAGCGCGGCGGCGACCCGGAGAAGATTCGCGAGTCCCAGCGCCGCAGGCACGCCAGCGTCGAGGTCGTTGACGAGGTCATTGCCCTCTACGAGGACCACCGCAAGAGTGCGTTCGGATCACTTCTCTCGCGTTGATGCGTTCGCTTACCTTTTCGGCTCGAAATAGCCCAGTACAGTGCCACCCAGGTCAACAGCAAGATCAACGACGTCCAGAAGCAGATTGGGGCCAAGAAGAAGGTAAAGGACACTGTCTTTGATCAATCCAGGCTACCCTTGCGCTGACCATGGCAATCATCGGCGCGATTAGGCCAAGGAAAATGCCGACGAGTTGCTCCAGCAAAAAATCGAGCTCGAGAAAGAGAAGAAGAGCCTCGTAGAGTCCGCCGCGGAGAAGGAGACGCTTCTCAAGTCCAAGATTAAAACCATCGGCAACTTGGTCCACGACTCCGTCCCTGTCAGCGACAACGAGGTGTGTTTGATTCCACCTGAGACTGGCCACAAGGACTTCGTCTACGTGGCCGGCCTTTCCTTTGTCCCCTTTAGCTGACGCCGCTGGTGGTGGTAGGACAACAACGCGGTTCAGCGCACTTGGGCTCCTGAGGGCGTCACCGTCGAGAAGCGCAATGTTCTTTCCCACCACGAGGTGCTCCTGCGTCTCGATGGATACGATCCCGACCGCGGTGTGAAGGTCGTCGGCCATCGCGGCTACTTCCTGCGCCAGTGGGGCGTCTTCCTCAACCAGGCCCTCATCAACTATGGCCTCGAGTTCCTCACCCAGCGCGGCTACACGGCCCTTCAGGCGCCCCAGTTCATGCTCAAGGAATACATGGCCAAGACGGCGCAGCTCGAGGACTTCGACGAAGAGCTTTACAAGGTGGTTGACGGCGACGCCAAGAACGACAAGTACCTCATTGCCACTTCCGAGCAGCCCATCTCCGCCTTTCACGCCGATGAATGGCTCATCGGCAAAGACCTGCCCATCAAGTGAGTTCATGTAGCCAACAGGACAAGTTGATGTCACCAGGTTTCTGACCGGGCTATGCCCTTCTCAGGTACGCCGGCTACAGCTCTTGCTACCGACGTGAGGCTGGATCCCACGGCCGTGACGCCTGGGGTATCTACCGTGTTCACCAGTTCGAAAAGGTACATTCCCATAACTGCGCTTCTTCACATTGTCGAGTGCGAGTCCCTGAGGCTATGACCAATGCTGACCCACGAGGAAGATTGAGCAGTTCCTCTTGACCGACCCCGAGAAGTCTTGGGAGGCGCTCGACGACATGATTCACATCTCGGAGGAGTTTTACAAATCTCTGGGGCTGCCCTACCAAGTCGTCGCCATCGTCTCTGGCGCGTTGAACAACGCCGCCGCCAAGAAGCTTGATTTGGAGGCCTGGTTCCCCTTCCAGGGAGAGTACAAGGAGTTGGTCTCGTGCTCCAACTGCACCGACTACCAGTCTCGCGCCCTCGAGATCCGCTTTGGTGCCAAGACGCAGACGGACACGAAGAAGAAGTATGTGCACTGCCTCAACGCGACGCTCTGCGCCACGACGAGGACCATGTGCTGCGTTCTCGAGAACTACCAGACTGAAGAGGTGAGCGCCGAACAGCACCCTGAAAGCAGCTGTGTTCATTGATTGCTGACTGTCTCTTACGTGCAGGGTCTGCGCGTGCCTGAACCCCTGCGGAAATATCTCCCCGGGGCGCCTGAGTTTATCCCATTCGCAAAGGAGCTGCCAAAGGAGTCTACCTCGCAGAAGTTGCCCCAAAGACCCAAGGGGGGCAAATAGAGGGCGTCCGCCGTCTAGTCCGCCATGCCAGAGACGATGCCTTTGGAGCTTTTCACGACCCCCAGACATGTAAATGAGCGTGCAGCAAGACAAGATACAGACGCAAAGAGATAGACAAGAAGTTCAGCTTCACCAAATTGCTCATTTCGCTTCCTTGTCGTGTTTGAAGATGAATTTTATTGGCCGGGCCCCTGCCCGACATCTCGGCTTACCAGCGACAGCTTACTGCGTAGTGTGGCGCGTTTGAGGTCCATGAATGGCGATTGGAGATATGTCTGGCATGCATTAATTTTTCACGTACGGAGTAGTTAGATGTCACGAGGCTTGCCTGCCCAAATGTGCTCTGTTTCATTGACGCGGCCTGATATGGGTGGGTGCTGGTTATTGTTACCTGGAAATTTGCGGCTAAATATTGGAATACTCCGAGCCTATGCCTGGTTCGGGTGTCGGTGATCAACCCAAGTCGCAGCCCACTTCATCCTCAGTCTCACTTCCACCCACACACTCTCCCGCCCTCACTTGGGCTCATTCGCGTAGGGAAAAATAAGAGAAAACGCGCGGCTGCGGATCTACAAAGACCACTCGACCGAAAATCAAACTCCCAGAGCAAGTTGGCCACCAACCACGCGGTCCCTCTTGGATTCACGGGGTAATGGAGACGCTTCGGCGTATCAGGTAGCATTGTTGGAACCATTTGTCGGCATGCTCCTTGACGTGTCTGCATCACAACGCCAGACGGTTCTTTCCCACCTTTAGTGGCAGGTTACTTGCCAAGTGCTGTTACTGAAATATGGTGAACAACCTTTCCGGCTTCTCGCCCGACTCTCACGGCAGGCAGGGAACTGATGGGGCATGTCAGGCGTCTGCTCCCTCGCACGAGCTGCCTCCAGGACCAGACCGGCTTGACACGCTCCACGGCAAAGGCGATGGGACTTTGGGACCGGAGACTGTCAAGCGCAAGGAGACGCAGCCTGGGCCTCGTCGGCGAGACCGTGTCGGGACGGATACATCAGCGTCATCTCCGCGCTCAAAATCCAGCCACACCAAGCCACCCAAGCAGCGCTTTCTGAGCGCCTGGAAGGCTCTTTTTGAGGCATACATCGTGAGGCCGCCGCAAAAACAGCAACCCAAGCGGCGTAAAACGCATAGGACCAAGAACCACGCCGAGTTATCGGCCCGGCATCAAGCCCAAAATGATCCCGCAGTGAGAGGGCAGCAGGGGCTCGGGGTTTGTGCTGGATATACCCAGATTTTCCGCCTACAAATACTGACTTGAGGCTCCAGAAGGCCCATCTAGGAAAGTTTGCTCACGAAAAGGAGATGCCCAGCTGGCTGGTAAAGGTCCTGGAGAAGAACGGCCAGGTGTGCACTGGAGGTATGGAGCGCTCTCCGTCATGCACGGGTCCTACGCTGCGGCGGACTCCCTTCTCGGTGCCGTTCTAACCTGTCACTCACATAAACAGATGTTCTCCCCGTCCTCGAACGGCTTCTTGAACAGTGTCCGTCGACAAAATATGCCTATTTATGCCATCCTTGCGTGCAGCACGTCTCCAAACTCCGGCGTGAAGGTGAGGACAGCATTTTAAGCCCAAAATGCCCCCTTCCATGTGCAAACATTCCATGGCCGAACGAGCATGTGTGTGTGTGTGTGTGCGTTACGAAGCTAATGGCTTTCGACACAGGGGCATTTTGTGGCTACCGAAACATTCAGATGCTCGTCTCATACATTATCGGAGCTCGCGCCACAGGCTTTGAACGCTTCGGCGAGACTTTCCCCACCGTCTTCCAGATCCAAGACCTCATTGAGAATGCTTGGGATACGGGCTACAATCCTCAGGGGCGGGTTGAGACGGGGGGCATCAGGGGAACGCGCAAGTTTATTGGAACTCCAGAGGTACGCCGCGGTATCACCGATTTCGAAGCGCAGCCGCCAGTGGGATGGCAACGCGTCATTGTCTAAGCGCGCGAACTGACTCGCTTCGGTACTAGGCACATGCTCTGTTCTGCAGTCTCAAAGTCCCGTGAGTTCAAGCCTGCGCCACATTCACAGGATCTCGCTGCTTACCTACGGCTCTAGGTGCTTTGCCCGGGCATTCCGAGGTGCCGAGCGTGGAGAAGCAAGTTCATGCCTACTGCAGGCTATCGAGCAGTACTTTGAGCAAGGTTGGCAAGGGGACAGCAACGTCAAGATGCGTTCAACAGCTCTTCCCCCTGTATATTTGCAGCACCAAGGTGAGTTGAATCAGCTGATCAGAGCTTCACAAGGTGCTGCTGACACGAGGGGATTCTTGCAGGGCATTCAGTCACTATTGTTGGAATAGAGAGGCAGCAGGACAACCAGGTCCACGTCCTTGTGTTTGATCCGTCACGCGGAGACTCTCGTTCTATAAAAGGTCTCATCGGTAAGGTAGTTGACATTGGGACGCCGAAAGCCAGAGAGTTGCTGGAGCCATACCGCCGTGGCATCAAGTATCTAGGCAAGCATGACGAGTTCGAGATTCTCTGGTAAGAGATGTCAGATGCTGCGTCGTCGGCCTTGAATATTGGCATCTGGCTGACCCATGTCTCCTAAACAGTCTCAAATGCACCTCATGAGAATCATTGTGAAGGGCCGACAGCGCCATCGGGCTGGTCCTTGAACCAATCTTGCAACTTCTTCAGAGCACGAGCGCGATGAGAAATGGCATTCTTTTGCGTTCCGTCCATTTCGGCGAACCTAGCGAACGAACTGCGTTAGAAAATCTTGAGCAAACGTGGTGACTGGCTCCTAGATCGCTGTCTCGGATGAGGGACAGACGGCTGGCTTTGTGCAGAGGGGGTTGGGGGCTTTTTTTAGAGGGGGGCTACGACAAGGGGAGAGATGCATACGTTTGACCTTCGTACTCGAAGACGGGATCCCAGCCTAGGTGGTAAACGTGTCAGCCCGCCAGGAGAGCCGCTGGGGTTGGCCGCATCGGCTTACCGAAGTTGGAAGGCCCCCGAGCTGGCACGATCTTGCCCTGCGCGCATGGTACGTAAGTCACAAAGCCACCGAAGCTGGGATGCCGGCCTGCACATACCGGACAGCGACCCTGGAAGAGGACGGGCTCGTGGCCTGGTCCGGCGGAGTATCCGAAGGTGCAGACGGCCTCGGCGGACTTGTCCGCGTAGGCAGCTAGGAGGTTATTCAAGCCCTGGTGGCCGGTTTCTGCCAAGAACCACTTGCTTCAAGCAACAGCGTGTGAATACGTTGCAGGAAAAGGCGGGAGCGGAGACGGGGCGAGACCAACATGTACGGGCCAGGGAGGCCGCCGAGAGCAGTGAAGCAGAGCGCCGTATCCTCCACCAGGACGGGCCCGTTGACCTCGAACGCGCCATGCATGTCAGCCTCATCTCTACTTTGAAGGAGCCATGCTTGCTTAGGGCACCTACCGTGTCGGCGGCGCGGCGGCACTTGGACTTGGTCACCTCCTCGATGGAGCCCTGGACCTCCTCGATGTCGAGGGGGTTGCTACGGACCTCGATGGCGGGTTCGAGGATGGCCTTGACCTCTCGCAGCTTGTTGGCGTTGCCGGTTACGAAGTTGACGCACGGCGCCATGGCTGCTTATGCGGGCGATGCGACCTTGCTTGGTGAGACTGGTGATGAGTCGACGACGACGTCCGGAGCCCCTTGTTTCGAATTCGTCTACGCGGATCGCTCGCCCAACTAATGTGTTGCAGAAAAGGGGGCGGAAGCAGAAATGAAATCAACACTCATTCAGCGTTTTGCTGGTGGGCAGATATGCGTTGAATTTACACCCAGTGCGCGCGCCCTTGGGCGAGCATCCATTGACGAACATCCACCTGCGGCCGTCTTCCCCATAATACCTGCGACCCACCGAGTAGACCCCGGTAGTTGCATCCGCCTTCCCTGGAGTGATGGTAGATTGCATGTGACGGGTCACATGAGCAGTCACCTGACTGCGCCCTGGGCTCGGCGCTTTTCAGGCAGAGACTGCCGCACAACGGCAGTCCTCTCTTTTTCCTCCTTGGGTTGTTGTTTTCTATTCATCGCACCTAATTGCAGCGCAACGCCCTGCAGCTAATTGGATGCACCGTGGCATTGCAACGATGGCTCACGAAGAGGTGGGTTTAGACAAACTAGCCCTACGGGCGGGTAGCTAACCTAACCCGAGGTGGCTAGACTAGGTCCCTACCATCAAATAGAGATGTAGGAGATATATGGTCATAGCCCTTCTAAAGCCATTTAAGTCCTGCTTTACTTAGGAACTCGGCGCCGTGGTGGTATTGTGTTATAGTGTAGAGTTACAATGCGACCGATCTGTCAGCATCTCGGAAAGCTCGGCTTAGGGTCAGATCCGACTTCAAAGCTTATGGGTTCCGCCCGCAAAGGGAGTGGGCTAGGTCGTAGTCCCTAGCGACTCATCGCCGAACCGGGCAGGATACGAGCCAGTACTTTACCGACGAAAGGATATAGGTTTTCCCTCGGGGTTTTCCTAAATAAAGGTAGAAGATCTAGAGCTTACTATAGCTAGCTAGCGTAATAAACTTCTTCTTCTCTTTGTGGAAGATAAAACTAAAATGGCTGGATTCCTGCCCTGTCGATAATCTTGCCTATATCTGCATCCCTCTCACCCTCTAACACGGCCGCGAGAAGCTCTCCGCCAATCGAGGCTGGAGCGGCCCCGCGCCGTGCCGCGGCAGCCCTCTCACCGCCAAGCCCAGTGGCGAGATAACCTGGCGAGACGGCCCACACCTTGACGCCGTCCTCGCGGAGTGTCCAATGCCAGGATAGCATCGCAATACTCAGGGCTGACTTGCCGACCCGGTACGAGCTCGGCAGGTGGGCTTCCCGCTTCGGCCAGCCAGAAGGGATAGGGCCGGGCATCGGGTAGTTGGCCTGACTCAACCGCCCGGTACTCGTGAGCCCACTGGTCACAAAGATCAGGCGTGGGTCCGCCGACTTGAGCAGGAGCGGGACGAACGTGTGCGTGGTGATGTTGGACCCAGTCACGTTGACGTCGTAGGAGCGGTTCCAGGCCTCGCGCATGCTCATGTCTCCATAAACCTGCTCCGCGTCCAGCGCGATTCCTGCCCGGTTTAGGTGGCGCCCGGATTGTCAAGGGTAGCGGGGTGGGAACCAACCTGCATTGTTGACTAACGCATCGATGCGCCCATGGGCCTCTTCGACTGCTTTGAACGCCTTGGAGATGGAGTCGTCGCTTGAGACATCGATCTGCACCACCTCGACTGTGCTGCTGGTGTCCGAGGCTGCCGCGTGTAGTTTTTCAAGAGCCTCTTGCCCTTTTGCTAGGTCTCTGGTGCCCAAGAGAACGTGATATGCGCGTTTGGAAAGAAGGAGCGCCTTTGCCGTCTCCCAGCCAATGCCGGTATTGGCTCCGGTAATAAGAATAATGTTCTTGCTTGTATCAGTCATGTTCCCTGACTTGCCGTATCACTAGTTCCGTAATTCCTCAAGGCCAATGCAATAATATGCTCCGAAAAATATATCTTGGTTCGACAAAGAGCAACTAACGGTACTTTGTATAACAGCAAATCATTTACACTTGCTTGGGTTTATATAGACGAGGTTGGCTAGAAACGGCAGGTAGTAGCATAACGATCCTTGCCTTCTTCATGTTGGTTTCGCCGCTCGGTCACCAGAAATCTAGACCTTGGGTACCTGTATGGTCAGATGTTGGTCGGTACAGTGACACGGCATAGCCCCAGCTTATCTCTCCAGTAAGCCGGAGGTACCTCCCCTATTTCTAGGGCGGCGTCGGGTAGCCCCCTCGACGAGTAGGAGGGCATGAGGGTAAGAGAAAAGAGAGGAGGGGGAGGGCGGGGG
>JALHBU010000118.1:0-77606 GCA_024340005.1 Tolypocladium tropicale | reverse complement strand
GGGGGGGGGGGAAGAGAGGGAGGGGACGTGGCACGTACTTTGCCTCGCGGATGCCGTGGACGAGCTTGTACCAGCCGTAACCCATGATGGCGCCCATGCCGAGCAGGAGCATGCCGGGGCGGAAGCCCTTGGCGGGGAGGTTTCGCTGGCGCAGGCGTTAGCAGGGACTTGTTCGTTGGAGGTGCGAGCCGTCTCGTCATGTTCCCCCCCGTCGTGATGATGCCGTGTTCGCGGCCCCGGGTCTTCTCCTTCTCCTCCTCCTCCTTCTCCGCGGGACCCCTCTTGTCGCGCAATGGCCCTCCAAGCGGAAGCCGCGCGCTTTTGACAACGGCGAGGACGGGCATGGATGACGCACCTTGTACTGGACGGGCTCGTACCCGCCCTTGGGGGGCATGTCCTGCACCATGCTGGGCGGTTTCGGCTTCGGCGCTCGGGGGAGAGGGCGGTCAATGGCGCGGCGGGCGCTTCGTGAGCTCGCGATCGAACTCGTGCAGGTATGTGCGGGGAGGGAAGGGCCGGCGTGCGCGTCTGTTTCGTGCGCAGCGGCTCAATGCTGTTGTGTGGGTTGTCGCTGTCGTCGTCGGTCGTCGTTCTTCGTCCGGCTGCTGAGGCGATTGATTTGCGAGGACCTCGAAAACCGATTACATAATGCGCGGTGTGGGGCCCTTGGCCCGCCGCCGACTTCCACGCCGACGACTGGTTGTGGCAGGCCATGCAGGCTTCCGCAGAGTCCAGCCCTGGAAAACAGGCGCTTTGTCGGAATTTGCTTGTTGCAATTGTTGTTGATGGTAATGATGATGAGATGCAAGGGATTGTCATTTTAGATGGAGAAAAGCGCTGGTTCCCCCTTGAACAAGACAGGCGGCGCTCGCCGACCTACAGACAAAAACACATCGCGGTCAGACATCAACGAGCCCCTGCTGGCAGACGAGATGAACTACTCGTAGCACATTTGGACGCAGCAGACACGCCATGGTCGTCCCGCACGCACGTACCGAGATGAAGCCGATCGCCTGGGACCATCCGGTTCTGAGCATGGTTCGTGGTCCGCCAGGGAGCACAACCGGGATGCCCGTCGGCCGGCCCACGACGCGGAGCCAGGGACGACCAGATGGTGGGCAACGCAGCGCGCAATCGTGCCGCGTCGGAGAGCCCGCGGTGCTCGCTTTCGAATAATTACCATGCGGGCGCGCATGGACGACTCCCCCGGCACATCAGCCCACCCCGGCGCCGTATAGCCTCGTCGGGGCATCCCACCACCCGCCGCTGTCAATGCGGCCCCTGCCAAACCTTATTCTGCCACGCGAGGCCGTCGAGATGCTTCCTAATCCTCGCAGGCCTGGCCTAGTCGGGCGCCGTGTGGGCTGCCGTGGGAAGCCTCAAGTGCCGGTGTGGCGCGCGTGGCCAGGAACACCGCCAAGCACCCAATTTGCCTGATACGCAGCCTTTCCCATGCAATAGCCACGGCTCTTAATGGCGTCGAGTCAGTCCGAGTCTATGGCCATGCGTGCCTATATAACACGCAGTTGACTCCTGGGCGAAGGGGGAATGCTGTAGTCTGCCTCCTTTCCAACCCAGCCAGTCGCTCCTTTGACCAGTCACTCCTTGGAACACCCATCTCTTGGTAGGTCGAGCGTTGTCTCAGCAGCACCCAGAAGAGATTCTCGCGCGTGCCCTGGACAGGACTACTTCACCTCCAATTACAGTCTTTACGGGTATTTTTCTTTTTTATCTTGCAACATGGTGGCTTCGCTTCGCGTCGTCGGCGCGGCGGCCTTGGCTTTTGCCGGTGAGGCCTTCGCGAAGAAGTTCTCCCTCGCCGACTCTTATGACTCCACAAACTTCTTTGACAAGTTTGAGTTTTTTGATGTATGTCCCTTGCCATGGATCAGGCTTTGTGAAACGTCGTCTGATCGAGCCCAGAAAGGTGACTACAACTCCGGCCATGTCCGCTACCTGAACAGGGAGGACGCCATCGAGCAGGGCATCGCCGCGTACCAGGGCAACGAGGTCTACCTCGGCGTCGACCACAAGACGGTCCTCCCCGGCGCCGGCAGCCCTGGCCGCGCTAGCTTCCGCCTCGAGTCCAAGAAGGAGTATCGGCACGGCCTGATAGTGGCCCGCTTCACCCACCTCCCCAGCAACACCTGCGGCTCCTGGCCGGCCTTGTAAGTGGAAGACCTTTCTGCAACTCGGCTGCTTCTCCTCGGGCATTGTATCTAACGTCAATTAAGCTGGACGCTTGGCGGGGACTGGCCCAACGGCGGCGAGGTCGACATCTACGAGGGCTGGAACGACAACACCTTCAACCAGCCCGCGCTGCACGCCGGCAACTCGGGCACGTACGGCAAATGCGTGCTGGACGGGGCAAACCAAACGTCGTCCATTGAGACGGCCAACTGCGACAACACGTTCGAGTCTCCCCCGACCCAGTACCGCAACCAGGGTTGCTCCATCAAGGAGGACGGCCCGTGGGCCTCGCCCAACGGCGGCACCTGTGCGTTCCCGCCCCCCATCTCCGCTCCGCTCAACCCCCCCTCCTCATCGAAGTGAGAAACTTTGCTGACCGACTGGCCTCGCAGACGCCATGGAGTGGACTGAGGAGTACATCAAGCTGTACACCTGGCACCGCGGCCAGGAGCCCGACAACGTCGGCGACGCCCGGCCCGACACGGCCACCTGGGGCGTCCCATCGCTCAACCTCAAGAACGACAACTGCAACATCGACCGGCACTTTGGACCCCAGAAGATTATCATGGACATTGCCTTTTGCGGCAATCCCGTCGGCCTCGACGTCTTCTGGGACCGCGGCTGCAAGGCCAAGACCAAGGAGGCTACCTGCGTCGACTACGTGTCTAAGTTCCCCGGCGACTTCAAGGAGGCCTACTTCAAGGTTCAGGACATCCGCTACTTTGAAGCTGTGGAGAGCCCGACGTCGTCGACGACTTCGCTTGCGTCGTCGACGAGCAGCACCTCGTCCTCGTCCTCGTCTTCGTCTTCGTCTTTGAGCACCTCATCTTCGGCTTCAAGCACCTCGTCTTCCTCTTTGAGCACCTCGTCTGTCTCTAGCACATCCGTGTCTACTACGACGGCTGTCTCCGGCAGGTCGCAGTCGAGTACCCCGTCCGCGTCTCGCACTCTTGTGTCTAGCGCATCCGTGTCCAGCACCTCAATCGCGTCCGGTAACTCGCCTGCGTCCAGCGCCACGTCTGCCTTGACGCCAAGCGTCGAGGCCAACGCAACTACTACGTCAATTACTTCTATTGCGTCCATTTCTTCGGCTGCTTCCACCGCGTCTGACGCCTCGCTCTCCAGCAAAAGCACCGCCACTGTCCATGTTTCTTCTGCGCGCAACGGCACGTGGTATGGGGCCCCGACAAAGACCACGGCGCTCCCGGCCGGTATGACGACCTCGGTCGTGTACAAGACCGAGATCAAGACCGTGACCGGCTGCCCGCCATGGGTCAACGCTTGTCCCGAGGGCGTCCACGTCACCACGGTCGTGGTGCCCTTGTACACGACCGTCTGCCCCATCGACGCTGTCGAGACTGGCGTCGCGAAGCCGCACCAGACTGATAAGCAGAACCCCTCTTCTGAGAGCAAGCAGCAGACCCCGGGGGGCAAGCACCAGGCTTCAGGGAACAAAGAGCAGACATCCGACGACAAGCAGCATACTCCAGGGGGCAAGCAGCAGGCCTCCGAGAACAAGCAGCAAGTCCCGAACAACAAGCAGCATACCCCCGCGGGCAAGCAGGAAGATTGCGACGACGGCCAGACTCCCGCGGGTAAGCAGCAGACCCCTGAGAACAAGCAGCAAGTCCCGAGCAACAAGCAGCATACCCCCGCGGGCAAGCAGGAAGATTGCGACGACGGCCAGACTCCCGCGGGTAAGCAGCAGACCCCTGAGAGCAAGCAGCAGGTCCCGAGCAACAAGGAGCAGACCCCCGCGGGCAAGCAGAACGCCCCGGGGCCAAAGAACGACGCCTCTGGCTGCCCGGCCCCCAGCGTCACGACCGTGACCGTCGTCCAGGAGCGCGTCGTCACCGTCTACCCCACCGCCTCGGCCAGCTGCCTGGTGTACGCCTCCGCCTCCGGCGTCGCCTCTGCTTCGGGTGTGGCGATGCCCACGCACGGTAAGGCCGCCGCCGCCAACTTCTTCGAGTCGCACGCGGCGCTGCAGCCTACTAAGCGTGCTGAGGACGCGGTGAAGCGGTCCGCCGGGGCGCGGAGGGCGTCGGTCGCCATGTTTGCCCTAGTTGTGGCGTTTGTGGCGATGTTGATTTAATTTGAATAGTCTCGTCTGTCGAAATGCTGCATCTATAGGACATAGAACTAGTGAATGATTGCGGCTAAATCAATGTTTCTCTTGTTGTTCCCTTGACGGCTCTGTGGGTGATTTTGGATTGCTGTGGCTTCTCGAATGTTTCTAGCCGTATCCTCGCAGAACGAACTATAGTTGGTCGGCGAGATACTTTCATCTACGTGAACCTGCTATTCGCGCGTATCAAACCTTGAGCCTGCCAGCCCATTTAGTGTTTGCCTCAGTTTATCTTTGTTAGGTTGTGGATGCAAAGTGATATGGTGTAACTTGGAACCGACCACACAGCGGACCGCACCGGGTTTTCCTTACTGAAGTATGCCATAGCCGAAATATGGATGTCTTTTATTGCTTTGGATTGCTCAAAAGGCTATGCCTGTTTGCTCGCGCAGCCCGCCTCTTCTTTCATGTTGCTTCTATAGCCGCTTTTAGTATCGAACGACCAAACCTGATCTATGGAAATGCAAAGTAATGTACAAGTCTAAATAAACAGTGCCGCTCGTCTCAAGCTCCAAAAAATAGCGTTCTTTGAGCATCTATGAGCGCTCAACCCCAAAGTTCCTCGCATCCCGCCACCATCTCGACCGTGGGAAGCTTGGCCTCCAGCTTATCCATTGCCGTCCGCTCCTCAGGGGAAACTAGCCATGACTCTAGTCTTGTGCACGTCGCAGATGGCTGGTAGGGTGAGTATGCCACCGTGACACCGGAGAGCAAGGCTTCACTGGCGCTCGGGGACCGACGGGACCGCGAGTCTTTGACGGACCCAGGCTGTGCGTTCGTCGGTAGTGAGGACCGGCCGCCACAGATGGCGCCCAACACTACCGATGCCACCGAGCACAACTTCTCCCTGTAGTTGCAGCGGTCGTGGCCCGTGGGCTTGGCCATTGGTGTCCTTAACGTCGCGCGTTCTTGCGCCGTTGTAGCCCTGGTTGTTTGGGCAGACATCGCCTCATGCAGGCTCATTTGTAATGTACACGGCTGTTCCTCCTGAGCAGAAAAGCCCAGAAGTTGGGGTGCCGTGCCGCTGGACGCCTGTAGTTTGCTTTGTATGGCCGCAGCAATTGAATTTACGGCCCAATTGTAGTTCGACAACGGTGACGTTTGAGAACTGAGACGGCGTCTGCGCTTCGTTGATGAGTACAGAGTGTAAAGTTGAGGAAATAGCCCGCAGTGCGTTGTATTTGAAAAGTCAACCCTGGTATAGCATCGAAGCAACAAAGACGCATCCGTCGAGGAAATATAATCCGTCCCCTGTGCAAGATAGTATATCAGAGCACGCACATACACTCGGTCCATGATCACCGAGCTCGGCCCTCGGCCGCTATAGAGCCCGAACTCGGATTCACAGCCGTCCGCGGTCTTCACAATATTTCGAAACGGCCATCCGCTCTGCTGGCGGGGAAATTCGTCTTGCTTGATTCAGCGCCGCAGCAGCCGCTGTCCGGATGGACAGCGGAAGACCGCCAGGAGCGGTCGACGAAACACGGGGAGGCCGCCGCCGGTGGTCGTGGAAGCCGTGGAAGCCATGGAGGCCCGTTTGAAGTAGACGCGCCCAGGAACGAGGTCGGGACCTTGACCGTAATCGTTGAGGCCCGCGAGGTGTGAGACCTGAAACTTGACCCCTCTTCTCGGTCGAGTCAACGACGAATCCTGGGATGTCAAACCTGACTTGCGTCTTCCGAGCCCCGGCCACTTTTAGCTGCCCGTGCATGGTAGCGGGCGGGAAATAGAGTGGAATCGATCGTTTCAATGTGGCATGAGGCCAAAGGTTGCAGTGCACCATCGGCTCTTGACTTCACGATTCTTGCGGTGGCTGTGCCGGGGCCGCCGACGAAGCACGGTGCTGTTGGCTGCCATCCATCAGCCAGATTAGGGCGAGCGCGCACTCATTTTTTGTCGGAACAACAGTAATCGCAAGTCATAAATGGGGTCATCTCTATCACGCTCATAGTCTATGCCATGCATGGATGATCCAAAGCCCATAGTCCTCCCCTCCCTCGCCGCCCCCGTCCCGTCTCATTAAGTACACGGTCTGCCAGTCTGGGGATCCAACACCAGGGGAAAGATGCAAGAAGCAAGACTCCAAAGTCCGCGCAATGATCAACTTAACGCCAACACCGCCTCATTCAGCTCATTGTCTCGTGTCGCGTCTTGGGTGCGGCCATGCTACCTGCCCTTGACCGCCTGGTGTGCCGCCATCGTGTTCCTGTCCTTGTCCTT
Source organism: Tolypocladium tropicale (assembly GCA_024340005.1). Classification (NCBI taxonomy): domain Eukaryota; kingdom Fungi; phylum Ascomycota; class Sordariomycetes; order Hypocreales; family Ophiocordycipitaceae; genus Tolypocladium; species Tolypocladium tropicale. The sequence goes on along the minus strand of JALHBU010000118.1, from coordinate 71,068 downwards.
CGCCGCGAGACCCGGCCCGCTGTAGCTCTCGCTCAGCCGCTTTGTCACCGTGTCCGGATCCGGCTCGTCCGAGCCTACAAATGTCCAGCTCTCTTCTGTTTCGTCGTCGTCCTCGATATCCGCATGCGCGTTCTTGCCCGCCTTGCGCTTGATCAGACTCTTGGCGTACTCAAGGTCCCGGTAGATGCTCTGGATGGCATTGTCGACACCCGTCTCCTGCACGTCTTGTTAGCGCAATCTATAACCTGTAGAATGTTCGCTTCCTACCTTGCGGATCTGCTCGCCGAGCACGCGAGCCTTCACAATCATGCGCTCGTTGCGGGTCACCTCCCACAGCGCCCGGCCGAAGCTGTTGGTACCCCAGCGCCTCACCCACACACCGACGCCGAGATCCTCGACGCGGCTCGCAAAGAAGTACTGGTCGCCGAAGAAGGGGCGGATGATGGTCGGTATGCCTGCCCGCAGACTCGCGCCCGTTGTGCCCGAGCCGCCGTGATGGGCTGCCGCGTCGATCTGCCGAAACAGCCAGTCGTGCGGCGCCGACTTGATTACGTGGATCTCAGGCGGCATCTCGGGCTCGTCTGGGCGTGGCTTGGCCGGATCATCCTTGGGCGAAATGCGGTCGGACCAGCCCTTGGAGAGAATGCACCGCACGTCGGCCTTGAGCACGGCGTCGATGACCTCCTGCGTCATTTTGGCCGGGTCGCTGACGATGATGGAACCGAAGCCCACGTACACCAGCTTCTTCCCGTCTTCCCTGGCCTTCTTGATGAAAGCGTCCAGTTCCTCGGGCGGCTCGTACTGGTCGCCCTCATCCAGGAACCAGTACCCTGTGACCCTGATCCAGTCCGAAAAGTCGAGCGGCGGAGCGACGACGCTTGGGCTGAAGTTGTACAGGAACGGCACCTTGTTGGGCTGCATCTTCTCGAGGCTCGTGTTTGGCAGGCCCAGCGTCTTGTTGCGCCATCGGTTGACTTGGTGGGCCATGGCTTTCCAGAAGATGTTGTCGAACATTACATACGTCATGTAGTTGTATGCGCCACCCATCTTGTGCTCCGGCATGATGAAGGCATGCGGGTAAGCCCTGGTCCTCGTCCAAGGCATCGTGAAGGCTCTGAAGTAGGGGATGCCGAGCTTCTCCGCGATGTGGATGCCAGCCATGGCTGAGGGCGATTCGATGAGTATCTCCGCTCCCTCGCATGCCTTGTAAGCCGACTCCAGCAGCTCGTCCAACCAGCCACGGAAGGTCGAGCTGGCTTCGCGCAGGAAGGATATCGTAAACGTGCCATTCTCGATACACAAGCGCATGAGCTCGCCCGGGTCTCCCTCGACGCGCGCGAATTCGATGCCGTGCGACTCGATCCAACCCTGGAACTCGGCGTGCGTGGCAATGCGAGGCTTGTGGCCCTCGGCCAGCAGCCCCTTGCAGAGTGCAATGTAAGGCTGTACATCACCCCGAGAGCCGATCGTGAGGCAGGTGATTTTCATGGAGCTCTGGGGTTTGAAGCTCAGGAATGAACCGTCTGTCTCTTCGGGAAGGATGGTCGGCGCGTCCGGTAGGCAGGCAGTCTGCTGTGGCAACTTGATCTCGTGATCGAGAAACTCTCCCCGCCTGGCCGACTTCAGGGCATCTCGTTCGGCAATAGCCTCGTCCTCCTCCTGGCGCTCCTCCTGCTCCAGGATGCCTGCCTCTGTGAGGAACCGGCTCGTCTCCAGGCCCTGAAGCAGCGTCACGGCGCAGTCGTCCCGCACTTCCACCTGACTAAATTCGAAGAACAGCTCCTCGTGGCCGCGGATGACGATGACGAGCCCGGAGTAGCCGAGCCGGAAGCCCTTTTCCTTGTGCACTGTTTCGATATCCTTGAGCGGCAGAATCAATTTTGTCCTGGTGCCCGGAAGCAGGCTGCGGAAGCAAAAGGACCGGTCGCTGATGTAGACCTTGCCGTAGAGAGGCAGGACGCGAATGATATTGCCGTAGTATGTGGCCTGAAGCCTCTCCGTCTCAGGCAAGGCAAAATGAGCCCGGAATCGCTCCATGGAAGTCTGCACCTTGCCCTCCGAGTCCTCTTCAAGGTCGTCATCATCTGGCCGCAGACCGGCGGGCTCGTCGTAGTGCTTGTGCCCCCCTTTCCACATTCCCGACACCTTCTCGACGTACCCCATGGACTCTGCCGCAAGCAGGGAACTCATGCGCTTACCTGTCCTGTTTAGGTAGTCGGCAAAGGCGCCCGCGCGCTGAAGGGGATAGGTCCCCATCTTTGCGATGCTCTGCAATGTCGGCGTGGACGGGCGCGGAGGTTCAAAGTCAGGACGAAAGTGTCCCTGGTCAATGTGGCCGGTTGTTGCACCGTGACGCGGATGTGGGTAGACCGCATGAGATTGCTTGGACGGCTGCTTTGGCACGCGCGCCCTCATATCCATGCTCTGGCTCGAGGACGGCGAGCGCAGCAGGGTGGGGCTGTGGAATACCTCGCTGCCCCTGAGTATCTGGCTGGCGGAAGGGTCGTCCTCGATAGATGCGTCCAGGTTGGAGTAGCTCGGGTTGTCGGTGGACGACTGGAGGTTCGAATCCGAAGACTCCAGCATGTTGCGCGGCTTCTTGTCGTCGCGAGGCCTGCGGCTCAGCGATCGGGTGCCACTGAAGCTCCTGCGGGGGCTCTCCTCCCGCATCATGCTGGACACCTCGTGGCTCCGCCTCCCTATCCGGCGGAAGGCATCCAAGCTCGGTCGAGATGACACTTCCAGGCTGGCACGGGGGCTGGCGTTGGCGGAGAGGGGAGACATGGGGGATAGCGTTGCCTTTACGGCCTCCGGGAGCTGTGTCGTGCGGATCTTATCCACGTGAAGGTTCTCCCGGCTCGCATTCCTAGAGCCTCTCGGGGATGGCTGGGCCGAAGCGATGGGGCTCTGCTGCTGGGCAACGAGACTGCCGGCGGCCTGGTTGGCGGCCGAGGCATCCTCGACGAGGATTTTCAGGACATTGATTGCCTCACGCCCGAAGGAGAAGAAGGAAAAGAAGTACTGCGATGAAGATGAGTGACGGCTTCTCGGTGAGCAAGGGGTGGTGACTCTAACCTCGTCAATGGCATACGTCTCATCGTTATCTATGACACGGATCTTGCATGTCTCTGAGAACTCCATCATCTGCGTCTCCTCGACGTCGATGACGTTGTGGATGGGCAGCGAGATTTTGACGCTGTCGCCTTCATTGTGGCTCCTGAAGATGACGCGTTGGAGGCTCTTCACCCACTCCTTGGCGCTCGGGGCACTGTCAGCCTTGAAGCTGTACGTCCGGTAGCTGGTGACGACCTCGAAGTGCACGCCATCCTTATCCCTGTCGACGACACTGGCCGAGATGCCGAATCTCAAGTCGATTTGGCCGTGGGGGAAGTAGAGATTTGTGGAATCGCGGTAGTAGGACAGCACCTCGCCCTTGAGGCGGAACCAGTAGCGGTGGTACTTGGGGTTCCGCTTGCCGCTCTTGGAGAGGTAGCCGGACTTTGCAACCACGTTCTGGAGGACCAGTCAGCCAAGCGACGGCGTAGAGGGGTTTCTGGGATTGTGGGCGCCTCTTACAGCTTTCTTGGGGAGATAGGCGTAGAAACAAATATGCTTGGCGGTTATGTACAGGAAGCCCTGAAGCAGGACACTCTGCAACAGCCAGCAAGGATACTCTGCAGTTACCCAGGTGAGCGAGGGTACCTCGGATGGAGGGAATTTGAGCATGACCACGCACCTTCTATCACGCGCTCTGGCTCCTCAAATTGGAAAATTTCCATGAGCCGTTTGGCAAGCGTCGTGGCCTCGTCGTCGTCGTCATCTGCGCGGCCCAACTCCGTGGAGCGCCTCTCGAGATCGAAGCTCGGCCGGCTGGCCATCTCAGCCTGAGCTTGCAGAATCCGGCTCATAACCGGGGCCAAGCGGTTGTCATCCTCCTTTTCTATGGTAAAGGTCTGGGCTTGTGAGGGTTCGCTGGCTTCGCTCTGGTCGTCCGGGGCAGGGGCAACGGGCGCAGACAGATGGCTCGACTCGCGTTTGGCCTTGCTCTTGCGCGTGGGCAGCGTGGCAAAGGACTTGAGCAGCCGGTGCCCTGAGAGTCTCTTCCTGTGCCTCTTTTTGGAATCGTCGCCACCCGGGGAGGACGGCCGGAGAACCACAGTCTGGGACAGGTCCTCGCGCCGGCCGTGATGATGGCCGGGGTGCCGGCTGTCGTCGTCGTCGCTGCTGCCATCGTCGAAGCGCTCGTTGAAGTCGACCCGGGACCCGGCGGCGGCGATGAGACCAAAGATGCTTTGGTTCATGTTGACAGACATGGGCCCGCCGCGGGAGGAGGCGGCGGCGAGGGGAGGACCCTCATCATCGCTGTCGCTGTCCTTGAGGGGCTCCGGCAGATCGACATGGCGCGAGGACTCATCTCGCCGCTTCTTCTGGAGTTTCTTGCTCACTCGCCTGTGGACGTCGTCGCCGCTCGCGGGCCCAGCGTCGGGAGACTGGGGAGGGAACGCCATAGCCGGGGAGGTATGGCCGTGTCGCGCCGCCGATGCACCGGCAGCTGAGGCTTGGACGATGCTCGCGCAGCTGCTGACGGAGATCGCCGTGGAGCTTGCGAGGGATTCTCGAGGCGCCAAGAAGGAGGGTGCCAGGGGCCAGGCAGCAGATGCGCGCTGGTCGTTCTGGGGAGTCTTGGTCGTCTCGGGCTGGCCTTCGGGTGCCTGGGTGCGTCGAGGAGAATGAGGCTCGTCGAGAAGTAAGCCGTCTCCGCGAACTGGCGGAGCTGTCGGGGGACCCGATGTGCCCGCCTGCAGCGAGTCGCGGCTGGTTGGTCGGTGGGTCTGCCGCTGGGCTGGTAGGGATCCTTGTGGGCTCCGGGTGGGTTTGGTGCCGCGCAGGCCTCGGCCAGGCGGGCGGGCTCTGGCGATAGGCGTTGCTGCCCTCGCTGTAAATCGACGCCTTGCGGGCCTCGGAGGGGCTACCGACTCTATCGATAAGCCCCGAGCGCGGGACAACGGGCCAATGACGACACTTGCAACTGGCAGCGGCGCACCACAGGCAGCGAACGGAGGAATTACTCGTGCACCACAGCGCGCGACCGAGCATCAAAGCAGACCGCGCCTGACAGCGCGAAGGAGGCATAGCACCGCGCGGTGGGAACGCGGACTTGCAGTCATGCAGGCCCTCGTTGGTCACGTTCGCGAGGGATCACGGCCAGCGGCGGCATGTGATATGGCTGGGTTTGACGGCTCGTGGCTCCCCAGACCCACTGCTCCAGGGACCCGTCCAGTCAGACGGAACAGGTGGAGGTGCTGCCAACGGCTGCGTCGGGTTGGGGGTCCTGGACTGGCTGACTCGGGGCGTCTTGCGATCAAAGACGCCCGGCCCTAGTATCCGTCTTGCCGTCCAACAGTCCAGCCATCCAACCGTCGTGCGTCGTCCGCACTGACAGGTGCCAAAGGGACTGGACGCCAACGTGGAGAGGAATGCGCGCCCCCCCTTGTCTTGATAGCTGCCTTCCTATGCAGGCGCATCTTGACCCTTGAAGGTGACCGTGGATGTGTGGGATGGGATAGGCCGGCATTGGATGCCATGAGGCCAGTACTTGCATGATCCTGCAGCTATCGCTGCGCAGTAGCTCCGTCAGCAAGTTGCAATTGAAAGCCATATCTACCTACTCCGTACCTACCTACGAATGCTGCCCGCTTAGTGTTGGCCCAGCGATTGCTCTTGACTAGACCCATCAGGGGGAAGCAAACCATCGAGAAGCCTCCATGCTGCGCCGGGTTGAAAACCCCGCCGGGTTGAAAACCCAACATGTCTGGCGCGCCTTCGCAACGACGACGGCACCGTCACCTAGGAGCACGAGAATGACCTAATGATTCCAGACGCCCGCTGCTCTCTTGTCACTACAAGATATGCTATGAAACAGAGTCTTTGGCATCCTCCGGCCTAGACGACCGTGCATGATGCCATCCAACTGCCGACCGCCGGCCCAACATGAGGACGCACGACCCGGCCGCGCTTTGCTGCTTGAACCATCCATCCCTCGACAGAGAGAGCCGTATCTGAGCACAATCCTAGGCTCCGAGCCCCTGGTCCGCCTCGTCACGCATGTCTCGCCAGTCAGCTCAGACCACCGCCTTCCCCAGCGCCTCCTTGAGCTCGTCGTATGTCGGTGCCAGCTTTCGCAGCAGCGCCGCCGCTTTGGCTTTGTCTCCCACCGCGAGCGGATGCTGCAATGCTCCCACGAGCCTGGCCTGCCTCGCCGCGACCCGGGCAGCCTCGTCGCAGCCCACGCGCGCCAAGCACGTCGCCGCGTCGGCCAGGCGCCGCGCGCCCACCCGCACGGCGAAGTAGCTGAGGTGCGCGCGCATGTCGCCGCTGAGGCCCGCCTCGACCATGGCGGCCAGGCGGCGCGCGGCCTCGCCATTGCCCGACGAGCCGGGCGGCATGTCGAGCGCCGCGGCGCCCTCCATGGAGAGCCAGCGGCGCGCGTTGGCCAGGGAGCGCCGGATGACGTCGTCCTCGGCGACGTGCTCGACCTGCCGAAAGCCGCTGCGCATCATGAAGGGCTTGCCGTAGCCGAGCGACTCGGCTCGCCACGCCGTCAGAAGATCAGCGACGGGGAGCGTGGCGTACGGGTGGCCGTGCGGATCGTGCAGCTCGACCTCGGCGCCGGCTTCATCTATGGCCAGCACCACGACGTAGTGGTCCGCGCCGATGGGGCCGTTCATGCCGGGCTGGTATCGCAGGTGACCCATCTCGACGGGGCCGACGAACACGGGGCCCTCCTTCAGGGCGTCCTTGAGGCGCGCCAGAGCATCGTCGGCGTCCTTGCCGACAGTCAGCGTGGACTGCCAGCCTGCCGCTGCGAGCGCGGCGTCGAAGCTCGAGGCCGGCTCCCAGCCGTAGGGGTCGAAGAAGACGAGCTTGCCGCCGATGATCTCCATGCCAAAGGGGCTCGAGGTGGCGAACTCGAGCACAGCGGGCGACGGCGCGTCCTGGCCGAGCATCATGGCCAGCGAGTTGGCGTAGCAGTACGGCCCAGAGCCGACGTAAGTGAGGTGGTCTGCCATTGTGCCGCGTGAAGTCTCGGGGCTGTGTCGAGTTTGCGATGGTCCCTTGGGATTGAGTTAAACGGCTCGCGCCTCAGTCCTCGCTAGTGTTCGCGTGCCCCTAATCTTATATAGACGACCTGCTGCTTCTGTCAGCTCCTCAGCTGAAATTGCGTCGCAATCCTTGACCAGAAGCACCTTTCTAGTAGCCATTAGAGGCACGGGGCACAGAGATAGAGTGCGCGGCCTTTTGGACTTGACGAATGGCAAAAATCTCGAGGGCGGGGGCGAGCTGAAGTGAGGTGCGTCACGAACCATGGGCGATTCCCAGCCCGCAGACGTGAAGATGCTCACTGCAGCTTGCTCATGGTTGCACCCGCTTCTCGCGGACCGGTCCCATATTCTGCGCTTGAGTTTACACTGAGGTTTCTTTTCCGACAAAAACACAACCGAAACTGATTGGTCTGACGAGGTGTCGTTGCAGCCATCCATGGATGTCTTGTACGAGCTGTTGCACGGAGTAGCTTAGTGCGGGGTGTTGTCGGTGTACGAGTTCGCGCTCACGCTGTGGCACGGTAGTGCGTTACCATAAGCAACTTAACTCACAACACCGGGACTGTCACTGCAGCGCGCAAGCAATTCATGTTCCGTGTTTTCTTGTCGCGCCATACTTCTACATTGACTGCTTGACCGACGACCTCTGGCGAGCTGCAGCTGCCATGGCCGCTCCGAAGCCACTCTTCCCCGCATCCCTCATCTCCGCCGACGTCGTCTCCTCGCTGCCCAATGGCTTCACCGTCCGGCCGCTGGACAAGGGCGACTACGCCAAGGGCTTCCTGGAGTGCCTCCGCGACTTGACTTGGATGGGGGACGTCACCCTCGATGAGTTCAACAAACGCTACGACGAGATGGACACCGGCGGCAAGGGTCCGTACTACTACGTCGTCATCGAGCACCAGGGGCGCATAGTTGGCACGGGAGCCGTCATTGTTGAGAAGAAGTTGTAGGTTTAGAAGCACCCAATCTCCCGTGTCACATCGGCTGCGAGCCCTTCTGACCGCCATCAGCATCCAGAACTGCGCCATCGTCGGCCACGTCGAGGAGATTTGCATCTCCCAGCATCACCAGGGCAGGGGCCTGGGGCTCAAGATGCTCAATGCCCTGGACTCTGTCGCTAGAAATGTCGGCTGCAGCAAGAGCATACTTAACTGCAACCCGGACAAGAAGGCATTCTACGTCAAGTGCGGGTACGCTGGCAGCGGTGTGGAGATGCAGCACCAGTTTGTCGAGAAGAAAGAATAGACGATGCATTTCTGAGCGCCTCCTGGCTCCTTACGTTGAAAAGATAATCGATGTTTGTGTTCGAAAGCTTGCTGTCGAAGCCCGCTGCAGCCAGAGGATCTGTGTTGGCCAACTTCTCGAGGCGCTCCGGCGCAGGACTCGACAACTTATACACGTGTACGCCCTTTGCAACGGCCACGCCTGGCTGCTTGGCCCCGTCGTGTGGGAGGTTGGATGGCGCGTCGAGGATCGCTGGGGAGAGAGTCGCCCTGGGTTGTGCGACGGTGTTGCATCGGGCATGGTGACGGTGACGCCTATGAGATATGACGAGCAGCGGGGATAGTGGGAATATGGGGAAACCCTGCGGATTGATCGTGGCTTGCCGGACTCCGCTGTTCATGCGAGTCATTTGGTCGCATCGATGGACCAACAGGGTAAGTTGAACTCATTTGCAATCAATTGTCCGTCGGCAAGAGGTACATTATTCGCATGCTGGTTGTACTTTTCACTTTCCGTACAGGTATAACTATATAATGGAAGTCTCATCCACACCGGCCGGAGACGTGGAGTATTTGGCAATGCTCAGCACCCGGCAGCGAGGCATATCAGCGAGTATTGCCATGCCGGTGCCAGGCAAAAGAAGACAGCAATGACCCAAAAGTACCCAAGATATCGCATCCATCTACTTTCTTTCAATCGCAGATTCTTTCCCACAGTCTTTTCCATGACTGCTTCAGCCAAACAAACCGCATAATTGAAGAAGAAGAATTGAAACTCATGCGTCGCATTGGACCTTCCCTTCGTAGTCCAGTTTACGGTCGCGTGACAAGCTGCGGAAAACATGAAAATGCAAAGTGCTCGGAAGGAGTTGCGAATGAGACTGTGTCCCACAGATTGCCGCTGCTTCTCACCGTGAAGCAACGAAGAAGGGATATAGGCTTCAAATGGTGCAACATGAAGTCGGTGCCAAAAGACCCCCCAAAACCGCCTCAGCGAGTATGCCTCGACGAGGTTGCCGTACAACGCTGGCCACTCCTCTGGCTGGTCCCATCGTAGACAACATACGAAAAAGAGGGCTAACAAGTCGTGGATGCCGGTGAGGACAGCATACGTGATCCAGATCCAATGGACAGAAAACACCGCCCTCAAGCATAGGTCGCGTTGCGTCATGGGAGGCCAGATGCTCCGTTGGGCTGGCGCAAAGTCCCTGGCCGTGATGTTGAGTCCAAGCAATGTGCTCGTTGTGATGTTGGTGGCAATTCGATACATCAAGCACACGGCCAAAGCGTGAACGCTTTTCGATAGAGCGAATGAGAATCGCGCAGCGCCACTGTTTCCTTGAGCAAGGGGCAACTTGCGGATGTTGCTCCAGACACGAAAGACGGCTCGGAGTCTTCGGACGAGGGATTTGGATCCCAGTCGCATGACCTTCCTTTCAACAAGGAGAACTGATGCTGTATGTATGGTGATGCCCAGAATAAAGGGGACCGTGAATGGAGTTTCGGAAAATTGTGTCCCAGCATCCCCTACGCAGACTGGAACTGCCACGCTGAGAATATGCAGGAAGCACAACAGCTGCCTCACATGGCCTGGTTCCCGCTGGATCGCAAGGTAGAAAAACAATGAGGCTGAAATGAAGCCGCAGAGAATATAAACAGCCATTATGGTAGAGTACTGTATGTGCTGCGTGCATCAAGTACATACAGTACATGTAACAAGTATATCGAAGCAGTCGACATGTGTGAGATGCCATCTACTGTATTATTATCGTTGTGCAGGCAGCTGGAGCTTTAATCGCTCAAACTTGCCGTCGCGCAATGCCCATCTTGCACGGAGCATGAGCGAATTTAGCCTGCCCGCGGATGCCTTTTTAATTTTTACCCTCTTGAGCGTCCGGCAGTTTTTCCCAGGCTATTGCAGTATTTCTGGCAGCCGGTTCCTAGACAGAATGACATCGAAACATGGATCTTCGGTTGACTCGGTGCCCTGATATGACATCCATCCAAGCCGTAGAGCAGATGAAAACACGTCGGTCCTGTACCTACGATACAGCACATGTATAGAATCGACACGCAGACTGTATATCATACACGTGATATATAGAAAGGCCGCGCAAGATAAATACCGCACTCTGCCGTTATAAGAGGGTTGGCTGATCGTGCACGTCTCCTTATCCTCGCCGTGCGCATTCTAACCAAGGCCTAGCATGTTTCACCACTTGTAATTTAATCCAAGAAACTGACAAAAATGTGATAATTGATAGTCTGGGTTATCAAAGCTAGTCAGATCCCTGGCGCTGGGATAACTATATTAATGGCACAGTTTCATCATGTCGTCTACCACCTGGAAAGTCTTATTTTTCGCAGGCACACCACTTAGTTTGAAGAACGGACGAGTACGAACAAAATGCCTTTTGTTTTCATTCCCGCTGTCGCCGGCGCCATTGGCGCAATAGGTGCAGGCGCCATCACCTATGGCAGCGTCTGCGCTGCCAAGCCGACTTTGAAGGGTTGCCCACACGGGACCCCATTCCCGCCACTCCCTGATCCCATGAGAAGGCGTGACGGTCTTGACACCGAATCTGTCCCGCACGTTCATCTAGAGCGCGGAGACGTGGGGCCATGCAACGTTCCCAGATACAACTTCGACTTATGTGGTGATGAGATCAAGGCACAGACGATTAAAATTAAACTCTCGACGCCCACGACTGGAGGCGAGTGGCCCTTTGAAAGGAACCTTTCCAGCATAAAGGCTAACAATAAAAGCAGTGGCTCAATTTGACAATGTGCCACCTGCCTGCATGAACCTTGCCAGCGCCCTTGTGGGCTCCTGCGGCGGCGAAGGCTCCCGTCCAGTTCCTTGCGGCTCGTCTTGCTTGCAGTACACCGGCGTGTCAGAGTCCGATCTACAAGCACTCATGAAATATCTCGGCCTGAGCTGAAGTTATGAAGCGATAAAACAGCGAATGGAAAGGAGTATTCCTCATTGATAGCGGATACTGGCTAATGGTCCAACTCAATAAGTAAGGTACAACTCATGCCGGATCAAAGCAGCAGGAACAAAGCCCGTCTTATTCGACCAACGGGAAATATATTTAAATTAATGCATCATACTCTCCCTTACTTTGAAGTGGAGTGCCAAACTTTTGCTCTGAGCACCAGACGACCTGTCAAACGTGATGTTCGCGTTTCTCTACTCGGCTTGCGATCTGAGCTCTATGGCCGCCCTACCTGCTGCACTGCGCCTTTGTCGAAAGGTTGTTCATATCAGATCTACTCAGAACTTTTACCTTAGTGCATGGATGTTCCCAACTCGCCCTCGACTGTGTACCACGGTGACATAAACCAGCACTTCGTCGCGAATGTGAAGCCGGATCACATATGTTGTCTCATATGACTTCAACATGGCCGACAGCCTCTGGTTTCTAAAAAACAAGCAGCTCCTTGTTAACTTTGGGGCCTCACTGCTGATAAAATTCTACCATAAATTTCTTGTACACTGAGCTTGTCCCTCTATCCGAACAGACTTGCTGCGTAGCGTCAGAACAATCTGCGCTCCTAATGTATATTCCAACTCTTCCCCACCACCACAAGGCGTGACTTGCGGACGATCAAGGTTGACTATAATACAATAAGTGAGCTCTTGCCACTGCTGAACTGGTTGCTGTAATCTAGTGTAAAAAGCAGTGTCAGTACTGTTGGTCCTTCTTAGCTTCCTCTCCTAGCTAAAGGAGTTGGAATCCTGTTCCAGTCTTGTTCAGTCGTTGACTTCAGCAACAAAATGCACGTGATATGCGCCATATTATACATTACCACATGAATCATTCTTCTATTCATATTTCACACACGCAAAGTGCCTACTTTCCGTGCAGTGCGAGGCACAGGCCCCTCGGCGAGCCGGCTCGATTCAAGGGCGCTCCTAGTCAGCGGTCCATTCACCTCAATCATGGCGAACCAGCACACGCCGTCGCCTGACCAGGACTCAGACAAAGTAACCGCACTCGCCAACGCAATCCGGGACGTTGTTAATGCAGCGGTCGATAAGGAGCTTCGTGACGTCAGGTTGGAGCTACAGGCCGTCAAGTCAGAGCTGAGCGATGCAAAACAGCAGCCCAGAGGCCTTCAGGCCAGCGCTGGTGAAATCGCAAAAGTTTCTACAAGCGCTACAAGCATGGGACAGGGTAAGAAAATTGGGTAACCGTGAGCCCTTGGCTAATGCTTCCATTGAAAGACTCGTCTCGAGGCGAAATCTCATCCAAGTTCTCACGCGCACAAGCTGACGTCTCTTACCCTTAGCAGACCTCTTGAAGCCTCCGTTGAAAACGTCCAGCCCAGGGTTTTCCCATTTCCTCCGTCTTCCAGTCGAGGTTCGCGTCAAGATCTGGAGAATGGCAGCTCCAGGATGCCGAATAATTGAGCCCTATTTCTCGAGGCTTGACCTTTACTTCAACGATGAAACCGAAAATCTCCGTCAAATCAAATTTGTGTGGAAATATAAACCTCCCTCATTACTGGGAGTCTGCCGCGAATCACGCCATGCCATCGAAGCGATTGGTGGCTTCTTGTTCGGCATATTCGGCACTGCGCGTGGAGCATGTTGGGTCAATTATGCCCGCGATACGATCCTTTTTCACACAGATATGGCTGCACACCTGAACCGACTTCATGAGGAACTGCAGCGGGTACAGCTCATCGCTTTTTCTAATGCGCAATTCAAGACAGAAGAACTGTGCTTGTGCACCTTATCTAGCGTTCTGCAATGGGCGCCTCAATGCCGAACTATTTTCTTTGCATTCTGCACTGAGGATCATCATCATAGTCGATATGTTGTGCGGATGAGTTCACCGAAATTTGCGAAACTTACAGAGGACGACCTGGTTGGTTACTACAATTTTGATCCTAGCAGAGGCCTTCCAAGAGGACCAGTCAAGTGGCGTAACGTTCGTCGAGCAGTACTCGACATTTGGGTGGATGGGTTGAGACGTGAGGGAAGGGAAGCAGCCATAATTCCCAGGCTCGTGGGGGTAGACGCAGGTTAAGGCTTAGAAATGACGTCTGCCTATAGGCGAGTTACGGAAACAGTCTAGAAAAGCAGTGCGGGTTCTGACAAGAGAATAAATTTACATTACGCCGTAAGATCGCCTGAGTCTCGTGTTGATAAGATGTTAGCGTCGTTAATTACTGTCTGTCAGTCATGGTATAGCACTATATTGGTATGGCTACTTGGTCTAATCGTCCATCGGCTGGCTTGAGTCGTGCGTTTCAGGCATCATCGTGATCCCTGAATTCATTCCCCCTTCGCAAGCCCTGGTTCTCGTATCGGTAGAAGTCGTCAAAATACATAGCGGTGTTCAGACGTTGTTTGAAGCGTAGAGACCAACAAGGACTTTTATCGAACTATGTTGGCTTTGTCTATGCATCTTCCCACTTCTGAATGACATGACACTCGCCCAACGCTTCCTTGAGCACCAGCACCAGGTCGTCAACGACGGACAAAAAGTTGAGGTAAGCCGACACAGCAACGCAATATCGCCGGTAATGCTCATCCCGCACCAGTGCCTTGGTCAACAAGGCGTTCTGCGCGTGCCACGAGTCGAAGAACCTTCGAATCAATGGCGCTGGCAGTCTCTCCGGCAGCGGCAAACCAGTCCTCAATGACTGTTCAATGATGCCCAGCACGGCCATGATGTCCCCGATGACGCCATCATCCAGGAAGCCGACTGTAAGCACGAGCCGGTCCTGGAGATGCTTAGGAAGGGTAGAGGAGAGGCCGAGGAGCCTGCCCAACGATTGGTTCATGTACTGACACTGCTCTTGAGTCTCTCTGAGGATCCTTTGATCGAACGGGCCGAAGCTAAGCTCAATCTTTAGCAGGCTGATTGCAGCATCGAGGGACATGAGTGTCTCCGCCACATCAAGCGAAATCCGCTCCGCCACCATACCCAGCGGGCTATTTTGATCTGTGCGACCCCAGTGCGAGATTAAAAGTGCGTAGTGATCTTGCAATGTCCGTACCGTGTTCGCAAGGGTCTTGCGGACGTGCCTGGTTGCCGAAGGTGGCTTCGGGAACAATTGGACAAGAAATGCTGCCACAAATCCGATCAAAACAGTAACGACACGTTTCCAGAATGCTTCATAACCAATTCCTGGGAGCCCATATTGTTGGATGTGTCGTGTGTCGTAGCTGAAGCCGATTATGAGGGCAAAGGTAGCTCCCGCCATGATGCTCGCCTGCGCGAAAGCTGGTGGCAGGAAGATGCGCCACCACAGCAGTATTACAAGCATAACAGCCGTGCTAGCTGCCAAGCCATAGGGGTTGCCTTGACCGGAGCCTGAGCCGATATACCACGCTATCAGGGCCATGACGCCGCCAATAATCGTGCCTAATCCGCGGGAAACGATAGAGAAGACAACGTCGGCCATATACACTAGCAGACAGGTCTGCGCGGTGATGACGCCCCATATACCTTTCTCGCGGTAAAAAAAGCCCGCTGAGTTAGAAACTGAGGCGGGAATGGACATTGCGACGGTTACAATGACCATGCGGAGGGCGTACATGCCGGATGGGTTGAAGAGCCACTTGCATGTTGCCTCAAGGGCACGGCTGACGCGGGTCCGCGTAGATACGCCGCGGTACCCTCTGCTGATACGCCGAAGTCGTCGGTGGGCTTCTTTGGCTTGCTCTTCTAAAGAATCGGGGTCCAGAATATCGTCTGGATCAGTAGCGGCCTCGGTAGATGTGCCGGAGACGGACACCGACTTTCCTTTAAAGAGCCAGGAGACTGCATATTGAAAATGAGAGGGGATCCAGATGCGGTGGCTCGTTCGGGCGTTGGTGAGCTGGAGGATCTTGTCGAGCAGCTTCTCCATCGCTACCGTCATGCCAAGTATACGGTCCTCAATGACCATGCAGATGACGATCCCGCGCAGCATGGGAGGACCGAGATCTCCCGGATAGGGCTTTAGCTGACCGTCCTTGTCGAATACGTCAGCATGGGTTTCCAGGACAGCCTCAGTGGTATTGGTGACGCATGCAACCCTTGCCGAGCGCAGAGTTAAGAGCGTGCTTTGCAATTCTTGGGCCAGCTCATCAAACGTCTGTTGCGAGGGTTTGTGAGTCCATCGGCAAGCATTGACGGTGTGAATGCACTTCGCCGCGAGGCCTACGGACCCTGAACAGACCTCCAAGACCTCGGAAGTGGTGCTCTCCAGCGCCTCCAATGCACGGTCGTGCATGGCACCGTGCTCTGGATTCCTGAGGGCGTTGATCAGATGAGCGCTTTGCAGCAACTGATGCTTGCCGACCCCTTTACGGTCCTCTCCGGCAGCAGTCCCTTCGCCTGCTCCGTTTTCGGCGGCCTCCCGCATCTGCAGTTTCTCATCCTTCTGCTCGGCAGATATTCTGGCGATTTGCAAATCCAGAAGAGACAAGCTCGCTAGCATCGTTTCACGGACGAGCTCTTGCACCGAACGGACGTCGTCGGCGCTCCACCGGCCGCGTGAAAGGTCGAGAGGTAGGAAAGCCAGAACCGGCTCCATGGCCTTGTAAGCGGCAATTATTTTGCCTTTGGTCGATCTCAGCTCGCCCAGCGCCACTGTTTCGTTGGACAGGTGTCTTCGAGTCGAGTCCAATGAGACCTCCATCATTCGAATAAGCTTCTCGAGCTTGTCGAGCACCACGAACGAAGTCGACTGCGGGAAGAAGAGGATACAGCAGGCGACACCAAGACCAACGCCTGTCAAGCCAGGCTTCACGAGCACCCAGCCCAGATTGGCACTGAATGTTGGCACAGTAGGCCCGAAGAGTATGAATAGGTCGATGATGATGGTGCCCAATATCTGCGTCAGCACCAGCTTGGGGTTGCTGCACCGGAGACGGGCCAGTGCGTATATGAACAGGCAGCACATGACGTAGAAGACGGCTGTAACGCGAGCATCCAGCATGAAGCCGTTGTTAACCAGGATTTGCGCCTCCAAGGCCACGCTCTGACCTGTTTGATTGGCTTGGATGGCGGCCTGCTGCTGTAAGGCGTGGATAGTGGCCTGGGTTTCCGAGTCGGGTCGCGCGGCTAACGCGGCCTTCATCGTGAGCAAGCCCCAGGCCCATGCGAGGCACATGCCGACGACGATGGAGAGAGCAGCCAGAATATACAGGAACAAGATGCTGGCCGGCGGCGCGATGAACAGCACGATGGCGCCGAAGAAGGTGGCGATGCCGAGATGCTCGAGCGCAGGCTGGATGAAGATGAGGAGGATCGCGACCCATGTTGCAGCAAAGCAGCGGAAGAGGATCTTGAGGTCGTGGGCGTTGAAATGCTGAAGCCAAGCGGGCGGCGCCCATCGTCGTCGAGGATGCAGACGTGGTGCGCTCTTCGAGGCCGGCTCGTTGTTTGGGCTGTCGAAGCTGTCTGCATTCTCTACAACGCCCGCCGCATTATGCTCCGCATCGGCGTTCTCTGCCGCCATGGCTTTCGGTGTTCAGCCTGGAGAGCCGGTTTTCGATAGCATTGAAGCACGAGATGATAGCCTTTTGACGATCGGCAAAAGTGAGTTGCGTGATTCTTGATCGGGCCCGACAACCCGAGGTCCCCAGTTTAAAGCGTCCTGGGGCCCCATAGTCGACGTCAGTTTCCAGATGGATGCCACTATTGAACCAATGGACCTGGGACGCTGTGCGCTCACCAATCAGCACGCGACTGGAAGTGCTTTCCGAGGCCCAAAACGGCAAAGGGCCTGCTCCTGTGCATCGCGGAGCCGACTTGAAGCCAGTTTATGGAGTTTCATTCAGGCCCGCTGCGCGAAAAGCACCAAGATAATTGCTGCTGTTACGTCCGGCGGGATAAGGTGACTTTCTTCGACTCCAGTCCCAGACATTGCCGTTAGTATGCATGCGAACAGGATGATGTGTCGCGATGCGTCCTTGTTGTGAGTCGGGTCAAGTGCCGGCCGGGCTGACGAGGCTATCGTGAACCGCGGTGCCCCTGTCAAAATGTAGGCAAATTGCACTCGCAAGACCCCTGAAACGGCCTGGGTAATTTGCTGCACCTGCTCACTCAGTCACATTCCTATTTGTTGCCGTTGCTCCACACTATTTGACGCTTCGCTTTCCACAAGTGACATTCCCTTGTCGATGCCGGTGAATCGCGCGCCGACGCGGGCCAGACAACCCAATAATGGCTGATGTTCTGGGCACCGTGGTTGGCGTCGTCGGCTTCGGGCTGCAGCTCGCGACAACCCTGCAGACGTACATGGAGCTGACATGGGAGGCTGACGAGGCCCTTCGCGACGTCGTTTTCGATGTCAACGCCACGGCGTCGGCTCTGAGACAGCTGCAGACCATCATCGACGCGGACAAACAACTGCCCGATGCGCACAGGGCCTTGAAGGTTTTTAAAGACGACGGGTTGCGCGAGGTAGAGGCCCTGGCTGTCAAGTGCGAGGCGGTTTACAAGCTCGTTGTCCGCTTGATCCAAAAAGCCAGTAGCTCCGAAGCCGACGGCCGCGGAGCAGCGGCCGGCTCGGATCATGATGCTTTGGATCCGTCGTCACTGAAGCCGATGAATGCCTTTCGAAAGCTCAGATGGCCGTGGCTTGTGCCGCGCATCAACAGATGTCAGCATCAGTTGCGATGGCTCAAGATCAGTTTGCTTGTTACGCTGCAGCTGGCGAATCTGGCCCAGCAGCAAATACGGTACGTGGCGCGCCGGCGGGAAAGCACGGGCTGACAATAGATACCTCACATGTAGAGGAAAAGAGACGGTCAAATCTCAAGAGGATGACGCGTCGGACAAAGAGCTGCTTGGGAGGCTACATGCTCAGCAGATCGGATTCACCAGGCGCATGGCCGCCATTCGAGCCGGCTACGTAGAGCAGGATGCGAGCAAGCGTCGCCGTGGCGAAGAAGGCGCACCGAGGACGACATTGGACGTCGAAGCCACCTCAGTCCCAGAGAGGACAGGGGCGGCTTTGTCGAAGGGTGCCAAAGCTTTGCAGCCGACCGGTATCAACTCCAGCCGCTAAAGGACGACGTGCACTTTTTTTCGCTGACAGAAGATAATAGACAAGGACGGTTCTGCGGCACCAAAATTGCAAGATCCTGGCGCGGATGTGAGAATTGGAAGCGAGGCCAGTCTCCAAGCTCAAAGAGCTGGGATCCTGCAGCAAACGCAGCCGGCTTCGGGTTGTCTTCCCAAGCTTGATACAGCTGCTGCCAACGCAACGCATCGCCCATGTGTCAACGCGACCGTCACCACATCTAATGAGCCGCTGCAAGGTGCTATTGAAGGACGTGAAATTCAGCTCCACCAGGAAGGCAAGGAAGTGACCGCAGATGGCTCTATTTCCATTGTGAAAGGAACAGTTCGCGGCAAGCCGAGAGCCACCACTTCGCTACCACGCTTCCCTAGCTTGTTTCGCAGCCGCACGATCAATCTGTTCGGTAACGGGGACAAATTTATGCACGACTGGCCTAGTACCAACCTAGAAGCATTTGTAATGGAGGATTCCAGAATCACAAAGCTTGCCTTCGGGCACAAGAGGCTCGAGTACGGCTTGAGCCGCGTGCTCGATGCTGGGCGAGCGACCCCATGGACGCTGTATACCGACTCCACGCCCGGCCAGCGGACCGCCTTGGAGCAAATGATAAGCTTCGCGAGGCGGTCAAGCCACCATGAACGATCCCTCTTGGCGTTCCACGAGCTTGAGACGACCGGTCCTTCAACCCTAGTTTTGGCGTTTTTCTCGGTGAATGACCATCAAGAGCCTGTCAGCTTCATCAATGGCAAGGGACAAAAGTTTACATTGCCGTTCGAGTCTTGCCGACGACAAGAGGTACGTGGCCTGATTGACAACGAACCGGGAACGCGACGAGAGACTTCGCTAAAAATGATCAGGACTTGCACGATTTCATTGTCGATGTCTACCGTCAGGACGAGGAGTTGGCAAACGTACAGAGCAGGCTGTACACGCTGCTGAATGAAAAGGGCGAAATCATTCAACCATCAGTGTGGCAGGCTTGCGTGCGACCTGGTGCAACGATTACCATGTCCATGAGTTGTCCGCAAGATGGATACGCCCCGAACAGTCCCGCTTATTCGCCTCCAGGGTCAGCCTTTTCAACTCACAGTCCTTCTTTTTCGTCATCGCCGGCAGCGCGAAGCACGTCATCCTTATCCGGCAATCAGCATTCTGAGCGGAAACCTGAGAACGGACCCCTGGAGGACTTCGGCGACGACGATGTGGTTGACTTCCGTGTTGAAGCACAAAAGGACAGTCCTTCGGTGGATGAACTTCTGCGCACATTCACCAACGCTCCCGTTGTGTAGAACTGGCCATTCGAGCAAAATGTCACCTTGAGCCTCGTCACGAAGCGGACCTAGATGGCGGGAACGGAAGTTTCTTGACAAGCTGGGACTCAGACAATAGCGGGTGATTATTGTGTGTGTCGTCCGGGAGTGCTAGGTTGAGGAAGCACCGGCAACAAGACTTCAATTGAGCTGTGCTTCAAACTAAATCCTGGCAATGCAAGCTAAACTCCGTGTCCAAATACCTCTTGTCGCCTGTCCAAAGCATATCGTGACCTGAATGCCAGGCAAAAATCTTTCCTTTCTGTTCAATGACCGTCGCTCATCCGGCCGTTCGCATCGTGCGCGAGTAAATCAGTAGCGATTCAAGTCCACAGGCACAACTTGCCGCTCCCATTTCCACCTGCGACCCAGTCCAGTGTCGGGTGAAACTGAGCAACAGCTGGCACGGCAGTGATGCCCTCGCCGTCCAGCTGCGCAAGCTGGCTGCCGTCGGATGCAAAAACATCGACGAATCGATTCATGTTTGCTACGACAAACTTTTGGATGCCATCGTTCGGTCGCTTCTGCCATTGAGGCTTGAGGATGGTCACCCATCGTCCAGTCTGGTTATTATGGCGAACAGTGTGCGCAGGCTCCATGGCCTTTGCTCCAATGTCATGTCCAATTTTCCAGGTGTTTGAGTCGGAGAAGTCGTAAATTTTGATCGTGTCGTCGTATGACGTCGTTGCAACATGACCGCCCGCGCTCCAGGACGCGTGCGACACGGAGAGGCGAGACTCATGCTCGCCCAGCAGCACCGGGTGCTTCAACTCGCCCTTCCCGGCCATCTTGCGCATATCCCATATCTTCATTGTCCGATCCAATGAAGCTGTTGCGATCAAATGAGGCTGTAATGGATGCAAAGAGAAACCCCCTATCTTGTGATCAGAGAGCCTCCAGATCTCCTCAGACCGCGGAGCCCGGATATCGTAGCGGCCGACGCCGCCATCCAAGGTAGAGAAGAAAAGCAAGTTGGGCTCTGAAACAGCCATGTCGAGAGCAGAGAGCGGCATGTCTTCGGTGTCATCTGATGGAGCAAATACTTGGACCGAGACGCCCTTCTCCAGGTCCATGGACCTAATCGTCGAGTCGTATGATGACGAGTAAACGGTGTTTGCGTCAGTGGGAGAGAAGACAAAGGACGTAATGGTCCGAGCGTGCGTCTTGAATGCAGAAATTATTGGATCGGGCGGGCGAGCACTTTCGTCGTCGTCGTCGATCTCAGGAGCCGTTTGGGATCCGTCAAAAACACCAACGGCTCCCTCCTTGTCACCCGCGAAAACAATTGGCTTCTCTTCTGTCGGATGAAAGCCTAGCGCATACACACGTTGCGGTGTAATTTTAATATCTGTATCTTTCGGTCAGCATGTTTGACGGATCAGAATGGTCTGGTACGTACCATTCGGCAGCCAATGCTCGTATAAATTCAGTCCACCCATCCGCAATCGCAAGTCTTTGAGGCCCTTGTCGGTAGTTTCCTTGACATCATCTTCCGTAAATGTCCGTAGGCCAGGTTCGGCGCCTCTGATGATGCCCTTGAGCCCGTCGATGCCACTGCCCCATTTCTTCCCCTCGACCACGACGTCGCCGAGGGCCAAATCGTCATTGACGCGCCTTTTTTTCGCCTTCGCCTGTGCGATATCATTTTCAATGTCAATTGCCATCTTTCGTTTCAAGCCCTCCGCATCAGCCTCCAAGCCGGCCAAACGGGAGCTTGTCCGGGTAGGTCTCGTGGGCTCGCGCTTCACCGGCTCCGCGCGTGATCTGCGCTTGGGGGCCGAGGACTTAACGACTGGCTTCTCCGGGATGATTCTTTGAGCTGTTGTGGAAATATCTTTCAAAATTGCCCTATTTGTTGCAATGTTCTCTAATCTTTTGCGCTCAAAGGCGCTCATTTCAGCCTCCTTCTTGACAGGCATGTTGGCGGTTTGAGAAGTCTGAGGTGGTCAATTGAAGAACTGTCGATGCCGAGTGAAAGGAGTGGAGTGCGATGTAAGCTCAGAGCGCCTCTCTGTTGCGAGTCAAGGAGTGCGCAAAACCGAGATGCAAGGTATGGATTGTGTGAAAGGCGGCGAAGTCAGGTCTGCAGCTGTAGGGAGAACTATGAGACCAAAGTGATGATGCACGGCTTGTGCCAGCTGAAAGCGCTGAGAGCGTGAAGCACGCGACGTCGCGCGTGGGTTTAGATTGACTTTGGCGCGAAGTCACGCGCCGGCCACCACAGCGCGTTAATCGCCGAGCATTACCCGTCTCTCATGCCTAGCAAATTTCACAATGCTTCATCCCCTACCCATAGCGATCTCAGAGACATTCGCTGGCCTCTGAAAGATGCCGCCGACTCTGTTGCCATTCTTGTACCAGACGCGGACTCTACAGCGTGCGTCTGCCGGGCAATTCGCTTTCGCCGCGGCCCGATACGTTCACACATCTCGGAGGACCAGAACCGTGAAGCATGACAACGCCATTCCCTTCGAATGGGACCACGACGGCTCGCAGGAGGAGCTGGGCGACGTCCCCGGGCAGCAATCAACGATAACGCCATCCGAGGCGGAGGTTTTCAAAAGTATCTTTGACGAAATCGCCCAGGGTCGCATGCCGGCCGCCAAGAAACGAACCTCACCTGCCGATGCAAGCCTTCAGAGTGCATCCGGGGCGCCGGTAAACAGTCTGGAAACAGATCGCTCAAGCTCAACTGGGCAGGAAAACAGCATGGCTCGGTCCATTGTTGAGCAGGCTCGCGTGACGGAGTTTCGAGACAAGTTTCTACGCCGCTACCCGCAGTCCCTGCGCAACGCTGCGCAGGTTGCCCTGGGGTTGTATGAGTTGGAGCCGGAAGCATCTGGACAGAGCCAAATGCTGGAGCTGGATGAAGCCGACGAGAAGAAGTGGGCGGAACGTGCGCGGTATAACCGCGTCAGGGTCGAGGAGCGCGAGAGGGTGGACGCCTTGATGAATGGCTGTGACACCGATTCTGCTCTCTGGCAGGTCATGGAGAAAGAGGTGTTCTCTCTACCAGAGAAGCTGGGCATTGTTCAGAATGCCCAAGGCAAGACTCCAAGGGGACGGCAAGTTGCCCGATCGAAGCAAAAGTCGGCAACAGGCAAAACTTTGACGAGTGTTGGCTCCTCGGACAGTGCTCTGTCAATTCAGCAACTAGCCGATGAGGAGAAGCGCATCATGGACGTCCACGGGCCGCTTTACCCGCACTTCATCAGCAACGGCCTGACACTCTTCGACACCGCATTCGCTCGCCCTTCGCCCTTCGCCTTTAAGATTCTTCCACGTGTTAAAGCGCTGGGCCTGCCGTCATATGTGCTCGGCGTCTCGACGCCATTTTATTCGCGCCTCGCTCGTATGCACTGGAACCGCTTTGGCGACGCGAACTCTGCTCTCGACATCCTGCAGGAGATGAATTCAGCTGGTCTGTACGCCGACGACGAGGTCAGCGACCTGCTGGTGAAGATCCGAGACCATTTGCACGGCTGCACCTGGGGTGCGCAGGGCCCATTTGTCATGGGAATGATGGAATCTGCGCCTTACGATGCGGTGTTGACGCAAAGGCTGGAGGGCCTGCAGAAGTACGCTAAACAATCGCTCGGCGAGAGCGCCGGCGGATATGCCTCATGAGGAGGTTGGAGATGGCTCGGTCATGTGCTGGCGCCTGACAAACGAGGAGTTGTATGACTATAGTGAGGACATTCTTGTAAAAACTTCATAGATGGTACTTCATCATGCACATACTGCAGCGCCTTTCTCCAGTGTCGGAACACGAAAATTTTGCCGTAGTAACGTAGGCATAAGACGCTGCCTATAGCAGCCCGGGCAGTCCCAGAAGTCCTAAGAAGCACGAATGTCGTATCAGTTCAAACAATGCAGCAAGAGGCTTACAACATCCTTGTCTGGACATTCTTATACTAATAGATGGGTATTGTATGATGTAGATAATCCGTTCGAATTGTAGCCAGACTTATTTTAGTAACTATAGAACTTTCTTCTTCTAAAACCAGCAACGTATATGTACACTAAAAGGGAATCTAGGGATTGGTACCTCGCCACACCTCCCTATTGAAGGGAGGACAAGGGAAGAGAAAAGAACGTCATGTTTTCTCAACTTGTTTCCTCTGACTAATGGACACACCCTGTCACATTTCGATGGAGCACCAATATCATACCATAAGCGTACCTGTATCATGGTTTAAAATTACTCAAAACATAATGAGGGCAAGGACCGTAACGAAGATGCCGACGCCAGAAGCACTCAGCATTCTGGCAGCACCAGCAGTCACTGGCAACGACTGCGTTGGGGCAGTGCAGGTGCTGCAAGCCTTGGTGACAGTGTAAAGGTCAGGAACCGAGCCAACAGGTGTGGTAAAGGCATAGCTCGCAGCCGGAGGCGTAGCGGCAGTCTCGGTTTGAGCAGAGCCGCAGCTGTGGCAACCCGGAACGATCACAGTTGTAGTCTGCGTGATAATGGGAACAACCGTCACAACAGCAGGGGCCGTCTGCGTGATAATTGGGCAGCTCGTCTTGGTGCAAGTTGGAGGTGGGAGCGTGTACGTGGCAGTCGTCTCTGCGCAGCTGGGACCGGTAGTCAGCTGAGTCTCGGTCGATTGAGGACCACCAGACTCGCCGGGGCACCACGTTGTGTACGCCTCAATCGTCTCGGTGGTGACTTGGCCAACAGGGCAGTTGGTGACGGTAGGAGCGCATGAGGTGATGGTATATGTCTTGGTTGTGGTGTAGACGGATGTATATGTAGTAGCCGTTGCGGTTGTGTTACGCCAGCCGGTGGTGATGCTGCCAGTCGCATGAGTCGAAGATGGTCCCTCCGTTGAGGCGATCGTCTGGGTCGAAGATACTCCCCGCGTGGAAGAGGCTGCGAAAGTCGAGGACACTTGCTGAGTCGTTGAGTCTCCGTGCGTTGAAGAGACCTGGTGAGTTGATGTGGAAACGGAGCTGGAGGAAGTTGAGGCCGTCACCGCAGGCTTTGTAGTCGTCGATGTAGTGTCGCTGCTGGACTGAGAAGATGTTTTTGTGGCAGTCGACAAAGTCGACGACGTTGACGTGGGGCGACCACAGTCACCTACAATCTCCGGGACAGCATTGGGACCCTTGCCAATCGGGATAAGGTTACTGCCGCAGTCCGCACCCTGGGCGATATGAGCATTCCGATTGTCCCAGTCGAAGACGACGTAGGCAGAGCGAAGAAAAGTATCTCCCAGAACAAATTGGTTTCCTTCCACGCCGCATTCATTAGATTTCTTCAAAGACGGGCACTGCAGTGGATGATCTTACCGTCGTCAGGGGTAAAGCCGAGGATACAGGAGTGAGCCTGCGGTTGCTGCCACAAGAAATCCCGAAAGGCCGCTTTGATGACCGTGTTTCCAAACTTGAAACTGACAAAACCATCGGTGTTGACCAGCGAGCAGTCTACAATGTATTGGTTGTACAAGGGATCCTTCTTCGCGCCGGGGAAAGCCTTGAGGACTTCGTTGAACATGGCTCTGGGCAGTTGGCTCACGGTGGTGCCGCTGTCGAGGAAGGCAGTTAGACCGCTGGTCTTGTCGAATACAGCATGTGCCGTGCCGTCGCCAGTCGTAACAGAAATACCGTCGAGGTTAACCCAGTAGCTGCGGTCGGGTTAAACAAGGTGGTTGCATCGAGGGCTGTCACGCTCTGCACATACCGAGTGTTCCCATCGGGAGATTGACTTGCAGGTACAAAGGGGAGCTTTTCAAGCTGGCCGGAGAATTTCTTGGTGTCAATGCCTCCAAAAATAATAGAGCCGCGCTCATCATTAACGGGGCGCAGGTCCAAGCTAAAGGCTCTGCTGTTGATGAATCCCTGCTTAGCCAAAGAGTCGATGACGAAGGGGTATGGACTATCCCAGCCCTTGCCAGCATCCGGCGCAACACCCATGATGCCAGTTGGAACAAAGCTACTGTCAATGCCGACGCCGAATATCTGCTGGCTGATTCTGGAAGCTGTGTTGTCAAGAAATGTTAGAATCCCTCCGTGAACGCGCCAAAACAAAAACCATCTCGCGGCTAGCAGCTTACATCCAACAGTAACGTAGTCGTACATGTATTCGAAATCAACATGTCCGGCGTTGTAGTCTTGCTTGGACCTCTGCTTAGCATCTACCAGTGTAGTAGATTGCGTAAAGCGCCCCAGGGATTGGCAAAACTCGGGATTCACGGACGCGGCACATGTAGGGTTCACCCAAAGGAGCCATGAACCCGTGTCCAACTGAACGCTGACTTTCTGCCCAGGAGTGCCGAATATGAGCTCAATGGTGTAAAGAAACCCTGTCCTCTGATTCTGCAACCCGACATCATTCTGTCTGGCCTGGAGACCTCGCCCGGGGGAGACCTGGGAGGTGCTGACAGGGAACCGAACAAGGCCAGGAATCTCGACAACTTGGTTGTGGTCCCAAAACTCGAGCGCCTGGGTCGCAAGCGGGAGAGCCGCGAGCGACAGAAGAGCCGTACGCATAGTGAGAAACCGTCGTAATGAGTGAACGGTAGAAACGAAGGACGCAAATGTTGCACAAAAACGACTGACAAAGCCTGAAGTTGATCGGGCGTAATTCGCTCAAGAAACCCTCCAACTCTTATATGTCCCCATGGCGAGCGTCCTTTCGTATCGAACATTATGAGTGCTTGGTCATACCACTACTCCATGACATGCACTGGGCCAAAGTTGAATGGAAGGGGTGAG
Source organism: Tolypocladium tropicale (assembly GCA_024340005.1). Classification (NCBI taxonomy): domain Eukaryota; kingdom Fungi; phylum Ascomycota; class Sordariomycetes; order Hypocreales; family Ophiocordycipitaceae; genus Tolypocladium; species Tolypocladium tropicale. The sequence goes on along the minus strand of JALHBU010000118.1, from coordinate 44,674 downwards.
CTCGAATTGGCTGTTAGTTCTGCGCGGCGGAAATTAACATGGGTTGACAGTCTGTCCGATCTTACTCTTGAGCCTCTGGTCTTGCCCTAGTGCATTGCACTCTATTCAGCCACATGGGCGAATCTCCGGGGTACGCGGTCAGAATGCGGCACTTTCCAGAGCCAAGAGCCTACTGCTGACCACGATTACTGTTGAGTTGCCCGGTGGCGGTTTCAAAATGCCCCAGTGTGCCTGGAGTTTGTGAGGTCGCTCCCCGTCAACGATCGAAATGGCCTTGGACGTGCATGGTCGACACAATCAACTCTATGACTAATTCTGCTTCCGGGAGAGTGACCTTGAATCTCGCTCAACCTGTTTATTATTATTTTTTCAACCTCGTTGGGATTGGTCGTCAATCAACGCTCCGTCCGCTCCGAATCCCCTCACGGGCGTTCTGCAAGGCTGTCTCGCCATCGACCCAGCCTGTACCCTGTCACGGGTTAAAATCTATCCAGTCCTCCGCCGTCCCTTCAGGCAACATGCCCGCACATTCGAGTCCCTAGAGCATGTTGAGGGCCCACGCCTTGCCCGACGTTCGCTGGACTTCCTCGCATAACTCGTCCAGCCGGCACTCGGCGTCCTTGTCGATCTCGCCGACCCATTTGCACCAGGCCAGGTCTGAAGTGTGGAAAGGCTTGCCGCCCTCGATTTTGACCCTGTATTGGACGTTTCGTGCGTTCCTCCCGCGCTTAGCGATGCAGCTGTACCACGTGCAGGTGTTGGAGCCGGGCGGGCGGATGACGAGAAACCATTGGCGGCCTTGGCGCCGACGATCATGACCGATACCGATGTAGAGCTTGCTTTTCTCCATGTCTGAGCGGAACGAGTCGCGGGATCGCCAAACCTGGGGTCAGAGCTGGCGAGCAGAAGGACGAAAAAAGTCGGACTAAGCGGGATGAATGATGCTGGATAGTTGATTGACCGGCAATGAATGTGTATTGAAAGGAGCCAAGAAAAACGGTGAGAGAGGGATGGTATGGTTCGAGGTAGCCGTCAGTGCAATTTCGTTGCCGCTGAAGGGACATACTGCACCGTTGCACCTTTCGAGTTGTGAGAGTGAGCAGTCCCGAGGCAGCTGGGGGGAAAAGCCAGGACTGACTTGCCCAGGTGGGCAGCATCTTGAAAACTGCCTTCCTAGTAGCTCCCATGCTGATGTTTCTTTCCCTGGGAGCGTCCAGGAGAGCATCGACAAGCGCGATTGCTCCCTCGTTGCGCCTTGCTTCAGGCCAGGGCCAACACGCCATGCGGTACTCATCAGCTCCCAGGCGAAATTACGCCGTTCATGTTGCAATGCAGCCATTGGCGTTGCTGTTCATCTCGTCCGTCCATTTTGCTCTCATCACACCTCAAGCCAGGCTCCATGCTGACTGGATACTGATCCCACGAGGGCTGCCCACGCGACTCCTCTCTCCCCTCCAGCCAAGTCGCACCCGTCTGAAGCTGCAATTGGCCTCAGGAGCAGGGCCGGGACCATCGATGGATGGATGCTACCATCTCCCTACGTGCCCCGGGCTCGCTTCCTCGCCCTCGGAGCGGCACAGCCAGACAGGTCCCACTCGTCGGCCGACCACTCTCGGCGCCGCGTCGCAGCCCCACCGCAGCGACGACACGGAAGCGGGCCGGCCCAGTCCAGCTGTCCAGGGTTCGACAACTCGACGACGACGTCCATCGCGAGCTGAAGGCGCCGGGTGGAGCGGGCTGCCTGCGCGCGCGAGCCCGGCGTCGAAACAGCACGTGGTTGTCAAAAGCAATGCGGACGGGCCGACGTGGTACGGATCAAAGGTTGTGCAGGCCGGCCGTGCTCGTCCACCGCCCTGCATGAGGTACCTGGTAGGTACGTGCGAGGAGGGAGATGGAAGGTACCTGTGCCTTGGCTGTTGGAAAAGTGAAACCTCCGCCACCCGCGCACTTTGGGCCGGCCATTTTCACCTCACCATGCTTCTTCTCTCTCCTCCATCGTTTGAAATCCCAACCGCTCAGCCCGCAGTTCAGTCGGCGCCGCCGACTTCATTCCGCAGAGCATCTCGACGAGACGGCAGACCAAGGCTTTTCCACCGCCACAAGCACAATCATGGCTCCTCAGGCACGCCGAGGGTAGATTGGACAGCCACTGCCGTCACGGCCTCTAACGAGCACGACTGCGCCTCGAACTGCCGGACGAGGCCATCGTGACGGCCTCCTCCAGATGGGCGCAACGCCACACGGCCAAGAAACAAACAAACACGAACGCCATCTTTTATTGAAACGCCCCTCTCTTGCGCCCATCACGTCATCGTACAGCATCTCCAGTGCAAGGCGGCTCATGCATGGCGACTGTGTCCATAGGGAATCCTTGTGGCAATTACTCGTCAATTTTCTCATCTGCGTCCCTTCGTGTGCTCCCACGTGTTACCCCATTCTGCAGTGTGATAGTGGCTTGCTTGCTTTACTGCGGTGCAGCAGCGGGATCCATGTTTGGCGGCGGAGGATAATATCCCATGGCCGGCGCGTACGCTGGCTGCGCGTATCCGCCCCTGAATCCTGCCGTTGGTCCGTACCAGCGTCCGCCACCACGGAATTGGCCGTAGTTGCCTCGCCCTCGTGCGTTGTACTCGCCGTACCAGCCGCCGCCGGCGTAGCCGTCGATGTTACCATCAGCGTAGTAAATAGGTGTTGCGGCGTAGTTGACTGGTCCGCCTCGAGGAGGGTGATGGGGATGCCTCGATTCGGCCTTGCTTTGATTTCGAGCACCTACGGGCACTTCCGATCTTTGCTGGGCGCTTGAGCTATCTGAGCCATCGGCAGATATCACCGGGGCCCCCTGGCTTCCGCCCCCACCCCGGTGGCCCCCTCGACCCTGTCCCCGTCGGCGCGAGAAGGGGCGCCGTGCGCTTCGGGGCTTTCGATCCACCGTGAACTCGATTCGCTTGACCGGGTCCGTGACCATGATGCTGTTGCCGAGACCACACTCTTCCAGGTCACTGCTGCTGGTCGTCCACGCTTGGAACACGTTCTCGAGCCGCTCCAGCTTCTTCAGCTCCGGCATCCACATTCGGACGTAGGATCCTTCCTTGTCGTAATCGAATGCTTGTTTCACAGGGTTGAAAATACGAGCATCGCCTCGGGGATCGTTGCCGACTCCAGCCAGGTATTGCCAGTTTGCCCAGTTGGAAGACACGTCATAGTCAACCAGCATCATCTCGTACCACTCGGCACCGTATCGCCAGTCGATGCTCAGATGCTTGGAAAGGAAGCTCGCCGAGTTTTGCCGGGCTCGGTTGGACGTGTAGCCAGTAAAGAACAGCTCTCGCTGCGAAGCGTCAATCAGCCCCATGCCCGTTGTTCCGTCGTGGAACCTCTGCAAAACCTTTGAAATCTCCTCGGGCGAAGGTTCTTGGTCCGGGCTCGCCGTTTCCTTGTCTGCCGTCTTCCACTTTTTCTCGTAGCTGTCTTTTTGTGCATGCGTGAAGCCAGACAACTTGAAGAGTCTGGTCCCAAATTTCGCTGTGCACAAGCGCATGTAATCGCGCCACAGCAATTCGAAGCGTACAGCTGCCGTGCCTTCATTCTCGCCTTGGCCATACCCGTCCGCCCCTTGATAAGCTTCGTCCTTTCCATCTTCCAGTTTTAGGAGTTCCTCGTGGACTCTCCTGGCGGAGAGGCAGCCCAGGGCAAGGTAAGCAGACAGCTTGGTGCTGAAATCTTCTCCCAAAAGACCATTTCTGGTTTCCTTGTACGAAGTCATTGCGCCTGACTTGACAAGGTGGTGGAGGCGTTCACCGGCAGCAGTCTCGCCGCCACGGAACGGATGGACGGACTGTGCCCCGTCAGGGAACGTGGGGGGATTGGGCAGAATGTTATCAAGCGGCCGCAAGAGTCGAGCCTCCAGGTCGTCGAGAGTGTCGGGCACTACAAAAGGGTGCTGTTGAGGCGGTATGGATGATTCGTTTGGTAACGGAGGCAGGGCTGATTTGTCAGGACGCGGTAGCGACTTTCGAGGCCGTTCTCGTAGCGGCTCTTGCGACTTGCGATACGCCGTGAACACGTCAGGTAATTCCTTGAATTCTGACAGACCTGTGTCGAGACTTTTTTTCGGTACGGATTAGTTACGCATAAAGAGACTGTTAAGGGAAAAAGACTCACTCGTCTATGAAATATTTCTCGTCCCTCCACAACTTGAAGTCGACACCGTGATCAGAGCAGACAGTGGCGACGGCGTCTTGTTCAGCCACCTCTTCCGACGACACGTCCTCTGTCATCCAGACGCTGTCGATCTTGGCTGAATTGTCTTTGAATCCCTGGATAAGGTGGTCGAGGACATCCTTGAAATCCCCGAACCTTATCAAGAGCCCGCTGTCAAGCCCCTCCAAGCTTGCCTTCAAGTCCCAAACCGACTGGGCGATGAACTTGGCCCTGTGGGGCCCGCATCGCCAGTAGCCCCCTACGCGACTTCGAGCCTGAGGATATGGCGACTTTTCCCCGTCCTTGAGGAAGCCGGAAATTTCAACCTGGTTTGACGGAAAGACGTAGACGGGCAAGAGATGGGTGTAACCGTGGTCCGAGGCGGTAGCCAGATGGTGTAAGATGGGATTGTCTGAGACTCTGAGATCCCGTCTCAGCAAGTATACTAGGAGCTTGCCCGCAGCCATGGCCGGTCAGTGTCGAGGTGTGGCAGCCCGGTGCTTCACCCTAAAAGGTTGAAGAGGCTGGGCAATGGACTGAAAACTAGACGGTAGAGTCAAGCAAGCGGTGTGTCGTCGTTGAGGTGCGATACCCTTGAAAAACGGTCGCTTGGTAGCAGAGACGAATGGTTACCAGGTTGGTCGATGTAACCGTGAAGATGGGCAGCTCGCTCAACCAGAGTACGGCAAGTGGCTCAGCCCTAAGGAGTCAATGTCGTAATAGAGAGGACCGTGGCCCATCCCCGGAGCCGGCACGAGAGCTAAGGTCACGCACACGGGGAGAGAGGCGAGAAAGAGAGTGAGAGAGAGTCGACCGTGCAGAGACGAGGCTGGATCCACCGCTAGTTTTAGCATTCACTTGGGAGCAACGATGCCGGTGTGGGGGTACGCCGGATCAATAGCCGTCGAGGAATCTTGATTCTGATTCAGGGATGGTGAGCACCGAGTTGCAGCGACGGACAAGAGCCGAAGCGCCAGCCCACACGGCGTAGTCTCTATGTAGGTCTCAAGCTTACGGACGGACGGACGGCACAGGCGAGGCTCGGCGGCAGCCATGGAATGGGCCCCGGGACGGAAACCGAGACGAGGCAGGGCGAGAGTGGAGGGACTCGTCCGATGTGGCCTGGCTGGATGCTTGCTGACCTGGGATGACAGGAGGAGAGAACAAGGGCCGCGGGTGGTGGGGAGGACTGGCGGATCCCCGGTGTAGGTGGCCAGATTGAGCCATGAGCGAAGAGCCATGAGCAATGAGCCGTGAGCCAGCCATTGCCCCTCCGCTGCAGCCGGGGGAGTCGCAGGGGACGGGACTGACTGCCTTTGGGGCTTGCATCCACCTGGGGCCGCCGGTGCTGTGGCCACCGGGAGCGCTGGAGCTGGAGCGGGAGCCGGAGCTGGAGCTGGACGGGCTGGCAGGGCAGAGGGCCGGCCGACGAGGTATATGACGATGCGATATCGAGGCACTCTCCGCCGCCCTCCAGATCGGGCCTAGAGAGCGGGGCCACAGCAGGGGCCGGCGGGAGCGTGGACGGTGTATGGCGGACAAGGTTTCATGTGCGTACCGTGCTCGCGGCGTTGCCTCGAGTGGCCAGCTGCGTGGAGGCCTGCGGTGGACGCCTCCATCCATGCCCGGTGTTGGACGGCTGGCCATGGGTGGACGGTGGTGGGTGGATGCTAAAGTCAGGGTCCTTCTGGCGCCTTTCCAGTGCACCAGCGCGGCTGGGACAGGCCCGTGATTGGGCGGCGCCACCGCATCTGCCTGCATGGCGGCCCCCCTGAGGGGGTCTGGTCTGCCGGCCTAAGTCCATGACGACGGAGACGTCGATGGTCTCTCGGCCGGGCGGATTGTACCCGCCGCCCTCCGTCATTCTCGTCAGGCCCTGGACTGGCATCTACGAGCTGCGGGCGAGTGCGGTGCAGGCCAGTCTTCCGAGACCAACGACCGCTGAGCTCGGGGCCAGCATGCCGTCGGTAGGACCCTTGGCCAGCTTTGATGACAGATGCTTGCTAAGGTCTCGCAAGCTACGAGCATTGATACGCGGCGCGCGGACATCATTGGGCAGGACGGTAATAAGCAATATAATTCCGAGCTCCTACTGTGACCCGGTGCGCCTTGGACCGCCGCCCACCCACCCTTGCCACCATCCCGACAGCAGCGGCACCAGCCCCCCCCGCAGATTATCGGGTGTCTCGCGCATTCTCAGATCTGCACGTGCCGTGCTGCCCCTCCACCATCGCCCTGCGGAATGCACATCGCCGACGAGCCCAGAGCCCGCGACCCCAGCGCGTCCACCTCTGCCGTCATCGTGGGCAAGACACGGGGGCGACCAACAGCGCCTCTTCGGCATCGATCGAGGCAATGCGTCGTGCTACCGTGGCGCATCGTTGTCCAGGCTTCACTCGCGTGGCTGCTTTGTTCGCGGCTCGCCGCTATGGACACGACAATGAATGAGATGAAACGTGGCTACGATGGTGGAATGGCGCGGCCTAATCTCTGTCTTGTACTCCGTAGATCGCGCCACCTCTCAAATCGACGAAAGACGATCAGATTACCGAGCGGGAGCATTCTGATTGATAACTACTCTGCATCTTGCGTTAGTCGACCGCGGCGGCAAGGCCCGCTGCTGTTAGCATAAACCGCGGGATTTGGCACTTCCTGAGACAACGCGGACCAACGAATCTGGCCAGCCCCTCGAAGCACCCAAGCAACCAAGCCATTCTTGAGCCAGTCGTCGGGACAAGACATCAGTTTCGGCTTCGGCTCATACCCGCCCGAAGAACGTCGAATCCGAGCCGACTCGGCCGAGACCTTGAGACTTGCAGACGCCATGCGACGCAAGGGAGGCCGCAACTGGCAACAACGACGTTGTTAGTACTCCGTACTCCGTACAACTGTCCCGGGACACTCAATGACTGAGTAGGGCTGTCCGTACGTACGTGCCTGTACCCCAGATGCCAAGGTCCCAGCTCGTACGGGTGCCTCCTACACGTGCAGGATCAGAGTCACAGTCCGAAGCCCAGAGGCGCCCCGTGGTGAATCATCCTGCAGCCACGACGGTAGTTATACCGCTCGCACGGTATTCTGTACTCCAACATCATGTCGGGCACTCCAGTACTCTGCAATGGTGGCGGAACTCCAACGCTTTTCATTAGGCTCGTTACTACTAAACAGTCTTCCGCTGTACAAGTGATGTTCCCTTCTCTTAGGATGCAACTCTGAAATTCAAATCCGAGCCGCCGGCCCAACCAGCTCCGGTCCAAGAGGGACAAACTCGCGGGCTAGTCGATGAACAGATCCTCCAACGCCTGGTGCCTGGCACGCCATCTCAGTAGTCCAGCTTACATGAGGAACGCGGCGGCACCCGCAGCAGCACCGGCCAGCGTGAGCAGCGAAGCGCCGACGTGCCCAGCGGCGCCGGTCTTGGTCTGCGTGGCGCTGCTGCTCGAGCTCGACGCCGTGGCGGTCGAGGTCGAGCCACCCATGGTCGAGTCGCTCGACATCATCAGCATGCCGCCGAAGGGGCTGTTGGGGCTGACGTTGCTGGTGGAGGCCTTGGCGGCGCTCGTGAACTTGTCGAGCGTCTGGTCCGACGACGGGTTGATGACGCCGACCATGCCGCCCTGGCAGTGGCTGGCGTAGGAGCAGTAGAAGAAGATGGGGTCGGTGTTGTTGACGGTGACCTGGAAGACGTTGGGCTGCGGACTCGGGTGTTAGCGGACAGAGAGCTCTCGTCGTCGCGTTGCCGCGCGCCATTACGGCACTCTTCACGGTGAAACGTACAGTGCTGCCGCCAGCCTTGATCATGCCAGAGTAGAAGCCGCCCGACGCTTGGGGAGAGCACCCCTTGCTGAAGTCGCCGGCGACGACACTGTGCTGGTTCTGCATGAAGTGGTACTCGATGACATCTCCCTTCTCCGCCGTGACGGAGTTGGGGTTGAAGTCCTTGCCCTTGTCGCCGACCATGATCTGGATGGTCTTGGCGGTGGCCTCTGCCGCGAGCAGCGACAGGACAGCGGTGGTAAGGGTGGTGAAGTGCATGGTGGTGGCTGACAGGGGTATCTGGAGTGGGTAGATGAGACTGACGATGGGGTATCACGAGACAGGAAACAGGTGCTTGAGGATTATTGAGCAAGTTGTCGAGAATGATTGAGCAAGTTTCCGGAGTCGAGCTGCCATTATATATAGCTGTCGTGTCTCCCGTCCCGTCTTCAAGGACCCCAGCTGCCAAGGGGCCCGTGGCCCGTTCGTTCTCCCAGGGACCGTCGGTTACACATCAAGCCTCTGCGACCCCAAGCCACGCACTCGTCGCGGATGGACCGCAGCGCCGACCGGCCGGTGTCATGTCGCTGCGACACAGTTGGTTTCGCGGCGTCGTCCTCGTCCCGATGCGTGCGACGCCCCGGCGCCGGCCCGCCAACGACAGCGTTGGGGGTTGACGGTTGAAACAGCGCAAGGCGGTTTCAGGTCATGGCCCGCGCCGGAGCACGACGCCCTCACCGACCCTGCGCCGGATGCCGAATTTGCCATGAAACGGACGATGCACGTTCGAGCCCTTTTTTTAGGGGCTGTCGTTCTGGCCGGAGAACAATTCCGTTCTAAAGCTGGCGAGTCGATAGAAACTTCCATCAGCGGCCAGCTGCGTCGCGGAGTTGCTCCTCTTTCCTGCGGGAGGTTGAGAGATGCTACCCGAGGCAATGCTGGAGTTTACGGCAGAAACATTTGCCGCCACATCCGCTGACGACAAGGCCGATCATGTCGGCGCCAGTAGAAGCGTCGATGCGGCTCTGCGGAGGGTCGACATGGCCGGAGTTGAAGTCGAGCTTGGAGTCTGGGGAAGGTGGCTGATCGGCGCGAGGCGGAGGTCCAAGCGCGGGAATGTACTCGTAGAGGCATTATCGGAGGCTCCCCGGTGAAGCGGAAGTTCTTGCGTTGGACAGTCCATGCTCCGTCGGAGATTGTCGATGCGGAGTGCGGCGTGATGGCTCGCACTCTGAGACGCCAAGCGAGGCGTGGACACGAGCATTAAGTTATGACTTGGAAGATGCGTGAAGCAGAGCAACTGACTGACTGAGCGCGAAGGCTGGGGAGGCCTGCATTGGTTACACGTAGACTACATCTATGGAAGCCTGGGACACGCCGTGACAATGCCCCAGACCACTTATCAAGCCCTCAACAGCCGACATTCAGACGACGGACATGCGAAAGTGCAGGGTCTGCGAGCAAAATCGGACGGTCCGGGGGTGTTGCCGCTCGGAATCCAACGGCGCGGTACGGAGTACGGAGAAATAAGCCCTTGCGCTGTCAGCCCTTGAGCATTTCAACGAGCTTCATGTTGTCTGTACGAGGGTCTCGAGCGCGTGAGTCGCAGGGCTGGGGCAGACTTGGATACAGACGGGACGCTTGCTCCAACAACGACGATGAACATCGGAGACTGTCAAGCCCCATGGCCTTTATTGAAATCATCACTGACTGCCCTGAAACGTATCGCAAAGTATTAGCAGTCCCCCAATGGCGTTCAAAACGGACGGCCTAATCCGTCCGATACGGAAAAACCTCCCCGCCGTTTCTCACACGGGCTGCGCACCCGTCGGTTAACCGAGGCGAAGCGTGCGAGGCGCTCGGCATGCACCGGCAAAGCACCCCAGCCCACCACCGGCAGGCCGGCCTACGGGATCCCCAGCTGGTCTCGTCGCGCGAACGCCTTCGGCCGCCCAGCGGCAGATGCCAATCGACTTTTTCCCCCTTCCCTCCCCCTTCCCTCTCCTCCCCAGCAACAGCAATCGCAAAGAGGCAGCTTGGATCGAGTCAATTGATCCTCTCCCTTTCACGATCCGCCATGTCTTCCGCCAGCCGAAGCCTGCGCACCGCGTCCAAGCAGCTGCGCTTCCAGCCGCGCGTGGCCTTTGCCGCGGGCCGCTCGGCCTCCTTCGGCGCTGCTCGCTGCTCCGCCGCTCTTCAGTCGGCCGCCTCGCCCTCCTCGTCAGCTTCCTTTTCCACCTCTGCAGCACGACAGTCTGGAGCGCCCGTCATGGCTTCCCAACCGCGCGAGTACGATCCCGAGATCAAGGACATTGCCGACTATGTCGCCAACAAGCCCATTGACTCGGAGCTGGCCGTGAGTCCCTTCCCTGCCGCCGTCCCTTCCCCAGCCTGCCCCGCGATGCGCGACCCCGCGCGGCGCCGGTGGTGATGGCTTCCTTCGCCCCAACAAAATTCGAAATCTCCTCCTCCCGCCGACTGTGCGCGCCGGCTGACCCTGGACCAGTTCGACACCGCTCGATGGATTCTCCTCGACACCCTCGGCTGCGGCCTCGAGGGTCTGCGCTTCAAGGAGTGCGCCAAGCTGCTGGGCCCCGTGGTGCCCGGCACCGTCGTCCCCAACGGCACCAAGGTCCCCGGCACTCCCTTCGTGCTGGACCCCGTCAACGGCGCCTTCAACATCGGTGCCATGATCCGCTGGCTCGACTTCAACGACTGCTGGCTGGCTGCCGAGTGGGGCCACCCCTCGGACAACCTGGGTGCCATCCTCGCCGTCGCTGACTGGATCAACCGCACCAACAAGGCTGGCGGCAACCTCGCCGGCGGCAAGGTCTTCACCATCAAGGACGTCCTCGAGGCCATGATCAAGGCCCACGAGATCCAGGGCTGCCTGGCCCTGCTCAACTCGTACAACAAGGTCGGTCTCGACCACGTTGTCCTCGTCAAGGTCGCCTCCACCGCTGTCGTCTCCAAGATGCTCGGCCTCAGCGAGAAGCAGATCGCCGACGCCGTCACCCAGGCCTGGGTCGACGGACAGAGCCTGCGCACCTACCGCCACTCCCCCAACACCATGTCCCGCAAGTCGTGGGCTGCCGGTGACGCCTGCCAGCGCGCCGTCAACCTGGCCCTCAAGGTCATGAAGGGTGAGCAGGGTGTCCCCACCGTCCTGTCCGCCCCCGTCTGGGGCTTCTACGACGTCCTCTTCAAGGGCAAGAAGTTCGAGTTCCAGCGCCCCTACGGCAGCTACGTCATGGAGAACGTCCTCTTCAAGGTTTCTTACCCTGGTAAGCTCTACCCCGCGCGACAGTCGCGTCTCTGATACTTCGATTCGTGCAATGCTGACCCTGCTCAGCCGAGTTCCACTCCCAGACCGCCGTCGAGGCCTCTGAGAAGATCTTCCACCAGCTCAAGGCCATGGGCAAGTCGGCCGCCGACATCAAGGCCGTCACCTGCCGCACCCACGAGGCCTGCATCCGCATCATCGACAAGCAGTTCAAGCCCATGGACAACTTTGCCGACCGCGACCACTGCATCCAGTACATGTGCTCCGTCATGCTGACCTTCGGCCGCCTCGAGGCTACCGACTACACCGACGGTGGCGAGGCCGCCACCTCGGAGCTCGTCGAGTCCCTGCGCAAGAAGATCAAGTGCGTCGAGGACCCGCAGTACACCAAGGACTACCATGACCCCAAGCTCCGCACCATCTCCAACGCCCTGACTGTCGAGCTCAACGACGGCACCGTCCTCGACGAGGTTGCCGTTGAGGCCCCTCTCGGCCACCGCCTGCGCCGCGAGGAGGCCAAGCCCGTCATCCTGAGCAAGTACAAGCGCCACCTGGCCCCTCACCTGCCCGAGGCCCGCGTCAAGGAGCTCGTCGAGCTCGGCCTCGACGCCAAGAAGCTCGAGTCCATGTCCGTGGATGAGTACGTCGACCTGTACACTGTCAAGGAGAGCAAGTTCCTGTAAACGATCAGTGTGGATGTGGAAAAAAGTGAAAAGGGCAGACGGGCAGAAGAAGATGCCCCTGCTCGAGTAGGTTAGAACAGCAAGAGCTTTTAATCTATGAGAACCTTGTATCTATTCATGTCGTCATTCGAGACATTGTCTTAAGTGCCAAATGTGTCATGCATAATGAGAGGACAATTGGGCCACAGCGGTGTGCCAGAAAGCGAAGTTGGGCTCTGGATCAACATGCCCTCTCTCTTTCTTTGCCTACTCCGGCTTCCCGCCCGCCCATGCCACGGATCCGTCAACCAAGCCTTTGATTTTCCTGTAGGCCATCGGTCCATCCACGCGCCAGGTTTCAGCAGCCCCAGTAAGGTCATCGTTCCTGGCGCCCTGGAGACCGCCGCTCAAGTCCCATTCTACTTTGACGATGAGCACGCCGTCCCCCGTCGGGTCGGCGTTGTCCACACAGATGAAGAAGTGGCGCAAGAGCTTTTCGTTGAACCTGTTGCGGTAGCAAAAGCTCGGCCAGCGACGCAGCGCCTCCTCAAGGGAATACTGTATCTCGACAGGCTCACCGCGATCGTTGTAGTCCTCTGGCGGCGGGAACACGAACAGCTGCTCCCACACGTTGCGCTCCTCGTTTTTACGGTCCCAGGAGATTAACGCTGCGTCTAGCGAATCCACGCCGGAGCCGTAGGAGAAGACGGCCACGACGGGGCCCTCACGCTCCCAGGTTCGTATGCCTTGGTCCATGGCCACGACCCCGAGGTTCACGGCGTCCGTGACGTCGCACGGGACGCGTTGCGTGGCGCCAGCTGGGAACTTGAGCCCGCCATGTGTAGACTCGCCGCCGAGGCTGACGAGAAGAAGCCCGTTTTCCACCGGGTCGGCGGTGTCGGCGATGAAGAAAAGGAACTTGTGCAGCCACTTGTTGATCTCGCAGCGGCTCGGATGGAGGGCCGTTGCGGCGGCAACAACGTCACTGGAGGGAGGAAGGACAGCCTGCAGGCGCGTGTTGAAGTCCTTACGCTTTCGGCCCCAGTCTGCAAAGTTGATGGCATCAATCAAAGCCTTTAGATCCACGCCCTCAATGGCATAGATGCCAATGTAGAAGCCTTCCTCGGCGTTGCGCTTTGGCGGAACAGGGCCATCCTCTGGGGACCCAGGGTCATCCGGAGCAGAGGGTTTGGTTCCATCGTCATTCTCGTCATCATCACCTTGGGCATCATCTTCGTCATCAGTCTGGGCCTCGCCATCGAGGTCGTACGCCTTGAACTCTTCCCAATCCATGTTGGCGATTTGCAGGTTGGCAACTGCCAGGCCAGCTCGCTTGGCCTTGATGCGGATCTTGTCCGGCTTGCAGGCCATTTCATCGTCGTCAAGCGTGACCAGCAAGACTCCATCCTCGGCCCACTTCGTGCTGATGGCCACGATGAACATGACAGGGTCGTATTCCTCGGCGTCGCAGTGCTCCAGATGGTAGTCGACGATGGCCTGCAGCGCCTCGCCAACGAAACGAGGGCGAGGTGCAAGGCGCACATTGTCGTTGGCCTCGTCCACGTACTCGGACTCACACACCGATCGAAGCTCCTCCAGCTCGTCGTCGGACAGCTCGACGAGTGTGTAGAGGGCGGCTGGGTTCGGGCCCGCTGATTCCTCGTGGTAGCGGGCGATGGCGGGCACCGTGTCCGGGAGGGTAAGGTCAAGCTGATGGGCGGGCATTGTGTTCACTGCGGCAGAAGTGTGGGATCGATGGCGGTGCAAGCCGCATTCACAAGCGACTGAGCGGGAGATGTCCACAGGCCGACTGGATTGCAGCTGATCAACTGCTGCAAAAGGACTGTGGAACTCGTCTGTGGTTCAAACGGGCGAGAAAGACAAATGTAGGAGAATGATGACGACGATTGCAAGAGGTTGAAAAGGATGGATGCACAAGTATAAATGAACCAGTTGATGCCTGAGCCCTGCGCCTTGTTTGTGGCTCAAACATCGTCATCGGGTTCTGCCGGTTCTGGACAAGGATCCAACTAGCCAGGCTGTGCCTGGCTTCTAGAACAAATGAACAGAGCTAACTGCGTAACACAGTGGAAACTCAGTGGAGGAGCATGATCTGATCAGTGAAGCGGGCAAATGTCTCAATGGCCAGAAGCATGGGCGTTGTGCAGGCAGGCAAGGCAACCATCCCCAGAAGCGTGGGCCAAGGAGCATTCAGGAAGTTCGTACCGCGATGAAGAGCAGGTCATGCCCAGACCCAGGGTAGTAAGTATGGATCTGCAAAGTTTCAATGCTTAAATAGCACTCTGAACTGTCATGGTGACGTACAAATTAGATAAGTTATTGGATGTCTTAATGCGAATATCCAATCTTCGCAGCGTCGTGCTTCTGGTCAACCAACGCCTAGATTTACTATTTGAATGGGACCCTTGTGCACGCCTCTGCCACAAGTGTCGCGGCCCAAATTCATCCATCTGGACCCGGCTCACAGCGTCTACATAGGTAGATATCAGGTGTCTCGCCTCTCCGCCGGCTCGAACAGCCGAGTGGTATATCTACCCCGTGGGGATATCAGGCGGCACGCTAGAACTCTACCTAATGAAGTAGGCGAGGCAAGCTACCTCTCGTTCGCATATCCCCATACAACAGAGAGCCAACCATTTATATTTTTCATTGTGATGTAAATACAATTCATAGGAGAAAGCTATGAAACGCCATGCGGTGTCTGGGTGAGCAAGCAAACCTTGGCTGAGCTGTATCGTGCAACGCCAATGTAGTCGCGATAACCAGCGCGGGTGCGTGGCAGCAGCAATTGGCCATCAGGAACCGACCTGGCCTTGTGAGCAGGCAACCTTCTCGCAGAAAGCGGAAACTTTCTCGGTAGTCGACGCCTGTGGACCAGTAAATGCCCCTTTCAGTCGTCCTCGCGCAAGTGGCGAAAGCGGCCCCCGCCTCGGGCCCCCGAGACTCCGCAACAGCTCCCGCTTCAGCTGCGTAACGCCCAGAAAGTGGTGGAGGGGAACACAGATTGCACTGCCACCTCTTTCTACACCATCGGAACCTTACCTCGTCTCCACGCAACGCATTTCTTTCCTCATCCACCCATCCCTCTCCCGGCGCATCACGACCTTCTGGCTTTCTGCCGCGTCTGCCTCAGAACACCATCGACCAAGAGCTGGCCAGAGGCCCCCTCAATCCAAAATGGTGTCCGCCGACCGCCAGACCATCATGGAGACCAACCGGTCGCTCCGCAATATCAAGACGGTAAGCCACCGACATGATGGCTGCCCGGTTTGGGAACGAGCTGACAGCGGCTAGGAGCTGGAAAACCTGCTCGAAAAGGGCGTCATTGATGAGAGCGTCTTCGACAACATCAGCGCCGCCCTGCCCCAAGAATCGCCTCTCTCCGGCCCCCTCCGGACAGCCACGAGCAGCAACGCATCTCCGGCGCCTGCGCGCAGCAGCCCGGCGCAGAACGACAGCAGCACCAACCTGCCGCCCCCGACACAGGCGTTCCAGAACCTGAGCGTCAACTCCTCCTCGCCCGCGCCGCCGTCGTACGATGCCACGCCCGCCCCCCATGTCCCCAACCGCAACGCCAAGCCCGTCATCGCCCACGCTCGCGCGCTCTACCACTACGGCGCATCCGACGCCCGAGACGTGTCGTTCGAAAAGGACGACAAGATCGCCGTCCACGAGTACATGAACCAGGACTGGTGGATGGGCCAGAACCTGCGCACCGGCCAGGAGGGCATCTTCCCGCGCACCTACGTCCTCGTGGAGGCCGACTACCAAAAGGGCCCGGGAGGCCCTCCGCCTGTTCCCTACGCGCAACCCCAGTACGGCTACCCGAACCAGCAGGGGCCCCCGCCGCAGCAGAATCCGTACAACGCCAACGTGCCGCCCATGGCCGTGGCCGAGGGAGGACAGCCGGCTCAGGAGGGCGGCAGCAAGGCGGGCGAATATGGCAAGAAGTTTGGCAAGAAGCTGGGCAATGCTGCTGTCTTTGGTGCTGGCGCCACGATCGGAAGCAACATTGTGAACAGCATCTTTTAAGCACGAGGCGTGGATATTTGCGGTACCGTTATAGACTAGCCGGTCGGAATGTGGCGGTCCTTTGCACTCTGGCGTTGTGGTTCTGGGTCTTAGCATCAGATAATGACGTATCTATTTTCTTTGCTTTTGCCGCGACTCTCGTGTTTGCGTGACAAAAGACATCGTGGACTCTGCACAAGGAGCTCTCGCTGCTTGCTCCGGGGCGGCCGCTCAGATGACCATCGACGCTAGAATCGCCGCTGTTAAGCCACACTGCGACCGGATGCGGCGCCCCACCACGAAAAAAGTCCCTGGGCTGCACCGACCTGCGACACTCAAATTCTGCGAAGGGTGCAAGATCTCACCCGCCAATTCGACACCAGTGGGTTTGCGATAGGATTGTCGGCGTCTCAAGGACCCAGTGGCTTTGACAATGTCGAACCCCAAGAAGCGAGCAGCCGAGCCTGCGCCGCCAGCCAAAAAGGCCAAGAAGAGAAAGACCAAGTTCCAGGCGGAGGATGAAGCTCTCGACACGGAGCTCGGCCTCAACACGTTGTTCTCTCGCATGGACAACCAGCTGCTGGCGGATTACATGGCTCAGAAGATTAGCCGGTTCGGAGGAGAACTGAGCTCCGTTGAGCTGTCCGACCTGACGCTCTCCGGTGAGATGCTTGAGTAAACATTCACATCATGAGAGGCTCATCCCGCTGACCCTACGGGCTTGCAGCAAACGCGATACAGGACACCACGGCATGGCAGGAGACGAGGACCCTGGACAACCTCCCTGGCTTCCTGGAAAAGTTCACCGAGCACCCCGAGAGCCTGAAGAAGACGCCCAAGAAGAAGGGCTCGCCTCACACGATTATCGTTGCGGGTGCTGGCCTGAGAGCAGCCGACATCGTTAGGTACTTCGGGCTGCCTCCCTGTGTCACCCTCCTTGGTTCGAGCTAACGCGGCGCAACAAAGGGCAACTCGCAAGTTCTCCAGCAAGGACAATACCGTTGCGAAGCTGGTAAGTTGACAGCCCCGGTGACCAATGCTTTTCCGTAGGTCTATGCGTCTCTCGCACCCTCCTGCTCACGCCTCGCCAGTTTGCCAAGCACATGAAGGTGGACGAGCAGGTCGCCTTCCTCAAGAACACCAAGACAGGAATCGGTGTCGGCACGCCTGCGCGCTTGATGGAGCTGATTGACAACGGTGAGTAGCCTCTTTCCAAAGCAGCCCGCCAACGCGAGACACTGACCGGGTGGCCAGGCGCGCTTTCGCTGGACAACCTGAAGCGGCTGGTGGTCGACGCCTCCCATATCGATCAAAAGAAGAGGGGCGTTCTGGACATGAAGGACACCATGATGCCGCTTGCGCGCTTTCTGGTGAGGAGCGAGTTCAAGGACAGGTACGCGGACGACAAGAAGCCGCTCGCACTGCTGTTCTACTAGATACCCCAGGTGGCCAGTGGCTGGCTGCTGCAGTGCTGGCAGAAATTCTTTCTCTCTTCAATAAAATCTGACACCTACTGCTGTTTTTGTCGCCTTGTATAGTGCGTGTCGGCTTGAGGTGTCGTGGCACTGAACCGGCGAGATGCTCCCGTTGCCGGTCATCTCGGAAGGAGTTGCCTACGCAAGGTATCAAGGTTCCCAGGTCGGCTCTTGCTTTCTCGCTTCATGAACGATGGATCCAGCCGAGAGCCAGTTCCTTCCATGTGCCGGTGACTCTTCGTTTTCTTGCTCCCAACTCGTCATCCCATCTTGTCTTCGACATCATCACCCAGCCTTCACCAGAGTTCTCGTTGCACTCTTTTTGGAGCAACATCTCGCAATTTTGGACCGTTTTCCATTCATTCTCCCCTTTTTGGTGACCATTGTCAACAACGACCAGTCATTTCCGCAGCTATTCACTCCTTTCATACACAGCCGACATGAGATTCAGTCTCCTTGGTGGTCTTCTTTTGCTCAGCCTGGCGGTCAGGCAGAGCCATGCCAGCGACGTCGCACCTTGTGAGTTGCATTGCCACTTCCTCGACAATGAATTCTAGCTCACGTTCTGCGAGCATGTGTCCTCGATTGCACCAAGAGCACGGCCAGCCGGTCCGTCGCGGAGGCAATGCGAGCTGTCTGCGACAGCGTAGCGAAACAACGGGTGAGTTGAAAGACAACCCCGTCGTATCGACTGGTGCTCACGCCCGGGTCCACAGAATCTATTCAACTGCTTGCTCAACACATGCACTTCCCAGTCTTATGGCTACGCTCTCGGATACACCATTTCTGCTTGTAATGATCTCGGTGCTGGCATCAGCCCGCTGCACCCCGTCCAAGTTCATCGGGTCGACCGTGTCAAACCGCAAAGCATTCTCACCGAGCTGAGCCCTGTGTTGCCGAGCCGTCCTTCATTTGACGACGATCAGGTTCTGGCATTTGACTACAAATTCGCTGTGGCTCTGAGCTGCAATGCAGGAGCTGACGGTCTCGTCACCCTGTCTGTCGCTGCGCCGGATTCAGCTGCAACATTCTTGAGTTCCCATGGCGGGAATAGGAACCAACCTGGAAGCAATGCTGCCCAAGAATATCCGACAGAGAAGCCACACCAAAGTCAAAGCAGCATATCAATCTACATGGAGAGCTCTCCTTGTTACTCGCACATCACGTTCGCCCCCTCGCGTACCGTGCCTGCAGCTCAAAGATCAAAATGTCTTTGCGAGAGCCATTCCGACCGCACCTGGCCACAGGTTGCCTCGGCCACTGGGTTTCAACGCCCTGCTGGGCAGCAGCCCACATCATCCTCTCAGTCTTCTACGACCATGACTTTTCCTTCGTTGCCCAGCCATACGGGTGGCTTGGGGAGTGAAACATGCGCCAACGCAAGCAAGTACGCGAATATCACTTGGACATCGACACTTATCAGCAATCCCGCTGTGACACCCCAGCAATTGCCATCGATAACTTCAATTGTGACCAACTTGATGACTACTTGCAAATCTGGTTGGAACACTGGAGCTCTGCAATCGAGCTTGCCCTCTGCATCCGCAGTTCCTGGCTGGAATACTTCATTCACATACACAATCAAGTCACTCACAAGCACCGGATCCAGCTCTTTCTCCCACTTCGCGAATTCGAAATCCACATCTTGCAATGAAACGTCGAGTAATATCAGGCAGACAAGTTCCAAGCCAACCGAATCCACCGAACAGATCCAACTCTCTCACACATCCACCAGACCTGATGTCGCCAACTGCACGCTATCCAACGTAACATTCTCTCTCCCTCGCCCGCAGGATCCATCGGTGGCGGCTTCGCTGCCGGAAGCATCCATCAATGCAACTTCGATGCGTTTGACGAAGTCAGCTTGGACAACTGCCTCGATATACCTCCCCACGTCTTCAACGTTTACAGTTAGGCAGCCGATACACACAACGCTAATGACAACAACCCCTCAGGCGTATGTTTTCCCGCTGGTGCAGTACACGTACGGCAATCCCCCAATGTATTCCGGCTTTGGTACTGGCATGTCAGTATCGTCTGCACCCAGGTGGTCTTCGACAAGCACGCAGAGCTCCAAAGTCGGCCATTTTAGATCAAGAAATACCACCTCGACCAGGAGCCCTTCATCGACATGGCCCAGCATGTACCCGGAGTTGTATGGCGCAAATTCTTCCTTTGCAGAGAGCCCAACTACTCAAAGCTGGGGTTCTCTGGTCGGAGAAGGAAAAACAACCACAACACGGCCCCACCAGGTCGGAACCACCAGGCCATCCTCTCCACGGACTGCAGAAGCGACTGCTGCATTCGACAATATGAATAATGAGCTATCAGTGACCATCATATCGGCTGACTCCGATGGTGGTGTGCACACAACAGTAGTGAATGTTCACGAGGATGCACCCGAGGCAGAGAAGAAGTCTCAAGAATATTCGACGTTTGGGGTAGATGCAATCGAAATCCCTGATGATGCAAGCTCGCGGAATGATGCTTCGCTTGCGCTGGCCAATCTGAAAGCCGGAGAAAGACACTCTCCAGAGCAGGTGCTTCAAAGCACACTCGTCGCCCTAGGAGCGGAGGTGGCAGGTATACCTATCCCGTCTTCTCCGACCGTGGGTGAGAAAGTCTCATCGCCAACTGTGTTAACAGCCGGTTCCATGGGGCTGGAACCCAACTCGTCCATCATGTGTGTCGCCATGCTGGTAGTAGTCGTAGGAATCCTTGCGACAAATATGAGTTAAACGCGACAAGTTGGTAGGATAGCAGGCTTGACCAAGCAATGGGGAGACAACCGCCTGGCTGCGATTTCTTTATGGGAATATTTAGTGCTGATTACAGGGAAAATATGAATGAGGGCATGGCCATTGTTATCACGCCGGTTTTCTTTAGCTGTAATAGAGACTAGACTAATGGAGAAGATACGCCGCGTCGGCATTGATTGGAGCCCGGTGCTACCTCGCTGGGAAGAGTCGGGAGGTGAGGTGTGGTTCAATGATCAATGGACCCTGGATCTTAATGTGATGTCAGGACCCTTGCAGACGGTTGTGGCTAGCGGCGGAGCAGGGGTCGGTAGTGGCATAGCTTGACGCTGGCCCCGCCAAAATTTCTGGCAAACTCTGCCTCTCCAGAGCCCGGCGGACCGGTAAAAGTCACCCACGATCAACATCTGTTCTGTTGTCGTCGGCCCAACGCTTGAATCAATTCTACCGCTCCCTGCTTAAGTCGACCAGCAAAATGAAAAGCAAGCGCGCCCGCGAAGCCGCCGCGACGGCCGAGGAGGACAAGCACGTCCCCAAAACGGCCGAGGAGCAGCCTGCCAAGAAGCGCAAGAGAGACGCCGAGGAAGAGTCTGGAGAGCTGAAGCAGAAGAAGGCGAAGAAGGACAAGCAAGAGAAGAAGGATAAGAAGGACAAGAACAAGAAGGAGAGCAGAAAAGAGAAAAAGGACAAGCGCAAGGACCTCCAGGACCTCCCCGAGGAGGACGTCGAGGAAGATGCCGTGATGGATGACGCCGAGGCTGCGCCCGCCGAGGCGAAGGAGGAGAAGAAGTCCAAGAAGGACAAGAAGGATAAGAAAGAAAAGAAGGACAAGAAGAGCAAGAAGGACAAGAAGGAAGAGGAAGTGAATGGCGAAGCCGAGCCAGCGGCTGAGGAAGAGCCGAAGAAGGACAAGAAAGACAAGAAGGACAAGAAAGACAAGAAGGCCAAGAAGGAGAAGAAGTCCAAGAGCGACAAGGCCGAGGCGGCCCCCGCTGCCTCCGAGGCACAGCCGGCCTCTGGAGACGCCGCGCAAGAAGGAGAAGAAGGCGACAAGTCGGACCGGCACATCGTCTTCGTCGGCAACCTGCCATACACGGCCACGTCGGCGACCATCACGGCCCACTTTGCCTCGCTGTCGCCCGTCTCGGTGCGCTGCCTGACCAAGAAGGAGGACCCGAGCGTGTGCCGCGGCATCGCCTTTGTCGAGTTTGCCAATGTGTGGACTCAGCGCACCTGTCTCGACCGGTTCCACCACTCGCTCTTTGACGACGGCAAGTCGCCCGCGCGCAAGATCAACGTGGAGTTGACGTAAGTTTTTAACCCCCTTCCCCTTCTCCTTATCCGCTCGGCCCATATGCTTCGGGGGGGCTTCATTGCGCGACGTGCGTGGAACGGGACAAAGGCTGACGCTGCACCAGGGCTGGCGGCGGCGGCAAGACCAAGCACCGCACCGAGAAGATCCGCGAGAAGAACAAGAAGCTCGAGGAGAACCGCGCCAAGCGCATCGAGAAGGAGAAGACGGCCAAGGAGGAGGGCGGCGCCGGCCAGCAGCCCGAGCGCAAGCACGCCAGCATCAGCGAGAGCATACACCCCAGCCGGCTGGCTAGGAACCCACACGTTCTGAGGCATTGAGGCCTATGTCTATGACGGAGAAGAGTGGCGCAAGCTGCGTGCCTTCCAGAAGTGCAATCTTGTGCTCCTCTCGAGCTTTAATGCATATTTCGATGGGCTTGGATGAGTTCGTCAGCCAATATTATTGGGATACGCCTCCGAGGCATCACTCCGGCTGGCAGCCCACTTCAAGAAATGGATCAATGCGCTCGAGTAACTAGCTGCGAAGCGGGGCTAGTCATGGGAGACTGGGCTCACAGGCACGCTACGGGCTCGATGAAATCAAAAAGCACATGTCATAGTTGGGCAATGGGTGCGTGTCGTGTATGAGCGTGTTATCTACAGATCATCAAAAATAAAACTTTGGATATCCTTTGAGCTAGGAAGAGAGAGAGACAGAGAGAGGGTGAGAGAGATGCAAAAACCAAATCTACCAGGCTTCAGTGAGTGGCAGGTCTTCTTCCAACGTCTAGGCTTCCTTTCCTGCACGAGAGGCATGGAGAGCCGCCGCACCACGCCCACCGTAACGTTCCACGCCCCCAAGCCGGCCGCCCAGCAGAGGCACATTAAAAAAAGAGTTTTGTCTTTCAAAGGCAAGATGAATGTCAGAACCTCAAAACGGCTCTGGAGGACACAGTTGCTCGGGCCGCTCTTGTTCAACCATTCGCTGCATGTCTAGTTCCTGAAGCCAAACACCAATCGATCGATATAAAGAGGCTCTCTTCGTGGACGAATGCGTCTGGGGAAAACATTGCCGCTCGTCTTGGCTAAGTTGACAAAGTGTCGAATCCGGGAAAGGTCTGCTGAGTGTCCAGGGGGAGGTTCAAGTCGAGGCCGAGTGCCCCCCTTCGACACGTCTGGGGCTTACAGGATCGAGCACTTGGACTTCTTGAGTTTCGATGGTTGCGGGCGAGGATTCAACACGGCGCTGCAGCAGATCCTTGTTAGCACAGCCCGAGTAGGAGGGTGTGAAAAGGCGCTCACCGGATGGCTTCGTCAAAGACGCTCTTCAGATTACGCTGGGTGAGAGCAGAGCACTCGAGGTACTTGTACGCTTTGATCTCCCTGGCGCAGATCAAGGCCTGCTCGTAGGACACGGGCTCCATTCGCTTCTGTCGCAGGGACTCGAGGGTGGCGGTGTCTTCTCGCAGATCGAGCTTCGTGCCGACAAGGATAATGGGAATATTCGGCGCGTGATGGTCGATCTCGGGGTACCACTGTTGCAGGGCTTTTGTCAGCAAACTTGCTCATGGTCAAGACCGAGACATTTTCGCAGCTCGAACCTTTGCCTTGACGTTGTCGAACGACGGCGGGCTGACGATGGAGAAGCAGATGAGGAAGACGTCGGTTTGCGGGTATGACAGCGGTCGCAGTCGGTCATAATCTTCCTGTCCCGCGGTATCCCAAAGTCCCAGGCTGATGGGCTTGCCATCGACCATGACACTCGCCGAGTAGTTGTCGAAGCTGTAACACCCCCGCAAGGAGCTAACGTCAGCCAAGAGCGGCACCGGAGGATCTCGAGGGGTAGACGAACACTGTCGGGATGTACTCGCCGGGGAAGGCGTTGGTGGTATACGAAAT
The DNA here is from genome assembly GCA_024340005.1 of Tolypocladium tropicale. Classification (NCBI taxonomy): domain Eukaryota; kingdom Fungi; phylum Ascomycota; class Sordariomycetes; order Hypocreales; family Ophiocordycipitaceae; genus Tolypocladium; species Tolypocladium tropicale. The sequence continues at coordinate 21,318 of JALHBU010000118.1, read as the reverse complement.
GAGGAGGCATGTCTGCAGTCGGCATTAGTCGCTGAAGGAGTGCATGGCCGCCCGTAGCCGCCATCGCGCGAAACTAACCTTGCCAACGGCACCGTCACCAGTCACGACGCACTATGGGGAGCGGTCAGCGGAGTCAAGAGCGCGCAACGCGGGAGCAGCGACAGGGCGTGCCTTCAACGATTGGACACCGGGCTGAGCCATGTCTGCGGTGAGGCTCTTCGGCGACGGCGAGCTGCTTGCTGTATGTCGGTCGAGGCGGTGGAGGCTGGGTGGAGGGGAGCTGAGGAGGACGGAGTGGACGGGCGAGCTAGGTGCTTGCGAGCGCGATTGGGGACGGCAAGCGAAATTGAGGGATCCGAGGTTGATGTTGGCTTCTTAGAGATGCCAGCGGCGATGGCGAGGGGCCAGGAGTTGCTGGAGCTGGGAGGCGTGGGTGGGTTTCAAGGCTGCATCAAAGGTCAGAAACAGGTTGATACAAGCGGAACGGGGTTGAGCCGCAGGAGGTGCGGTGCGCACGGCGCTGGGCTCGGCGAAGGGTGACGGTACCCTGTCGGTCCTTGCGCCGTATCAACGCCTAGAGAGCGCTAGCGCCGCCTTTCTGGTGGCCGAGTGGAGAATCGCCGACGATGATGATGCGATGCTTGCGAGCGCCGGCAGCAAGAAACGACGACGGCGAGGAAGACGGGCGACGGGAATCGACTCGGGGCCGAGGATGCTGCTTTCAGGAACATAAACAATCAACACAGCACTGTGCAAAAAGGGGCGACAGGTGGTCGTGTAGCTCCGCAGAGGGGTGGGGAGGGGGTTAGTGCCGGCGATGATGGTGGCAGCAGCCCGTCGTAGTGGTTTGCCCGCTGTAACGGGGTTAGTGGGGGCTGGTCAGTGGTCAGATCGATGCTCTGTGGCGGGGGGCTTTCAACGGCCCTTTGGCTGAAGAGGGAACCTTGGAAGCAGCCTGAGGCTCGAGCCGACGGTGGCTGAGGCTGGCACCTGGCGAAACTGGCAACGCTTTCCCGCGCCAGATGGAACACTGCCCTATTCGGCCCTGATGGTGACATTCCAGAACGCTGCCCGCCATGATCCGGCAGCAGCCTGACTCATGTCTCCATCTGCTCGGCGCCCAGAAGCCTCGCGCCGCGTCGGCTGCAGCTCTGCTACAGCTTCTCGTACCTTGTTACGGTAGCTTTGCTATTTGTTTCGAACCGTTATTCTCGCGTCGTAAGTGCCGGCTCGACACCAAACCGACGTCACGGGTCGAGGCCAGCACCAGAAGAACTTCGTGTCTTGGTTCATCAGCTGACGCGAAAGCGAACAGCCTCCATCTCCTTCCTCGCTCCGCCGCTAAAGAGCATATAGGCATTCGCATCCAATGTCCTAACATGCACTCTCCAACAGCTCAGGGCTGTCCGGCGCCAACCTCGGCCACCACCACCACCACTGCCACAGATCTAATTGGCGCTGGTGTTCCTGCTTGTCACATCCTCGCGACGGGAGCAAGAAACAGGGGTGCCCCTCATGCCCTCGTGATTGGCCCGTGCCCTGTGCCTTAACAAGCCAACGGCAGCCAACGAAGCCAAACTGTTAAAAAGCCCAGGGGCGTCTCGCGTGGTTGGACCTGGATAGCCCTTGGCCCAGGCCGGCGGCAAGAGGCGAGCCACTTGACGCACCTCCTGCGACGACGCCTGCTTCACGGCGCGCGTGAAACGAAACAAAAGTCGCTCACGGGCGTCTCGCCAAGTCAGGCCCGTCTCCTGTTTGGATCGGGAAACGACTGCGAACCACGTCACGCTTCGTCGTCGAGCGCTCAAAATGATGCTCGTGAGCAAAGGATGAAGCGAGCAGCACGGAGCCGTAGTTACGATTGACACATGCAAGCCGACGGCTTTCACGTTCAAGTCCACATAGACGCCCATCCCTCTGACCTGCACAGGCCGCGGCCTTATCAGTGTGAGTGGCGCCACTGCCGTTGCAGTTTCCGCGCACGCGCCGCAGCCTAGAGGCGCCGACGAAGCTACACAGCGGGAGAAATGGAATCATCCGCCGCTAAGAGAATGACATCCCTTCCGTGCTACCCCGTACCCGGAAAAAAAGGCAAACAAGGCGCCCCGAAGAGACTCGAGTGTTTGTGCTCCGTACGGAGTACGGGGAAGGCCGCACTTGGCAAGGCTGTCTGCTCCGTGCTCCACTCGGCATAAGCACATTATCGCCCGGCACTTGCAGCGACGCAGACCCCGGAGCGAGTTCTTGGCACAAACATGGGGTCATATCAACTTTGCGATCGAGTTTGCTTCTCCGCCAAATATTTCCCGTGCAGGGTCGCTTCTCGTTTGAGGCGAGGAGGACGCAATTGACATCTTGGGGGACTGGTTCAAGCTGTGCGGACGTCTGAGCATGATTTCAACATACCGGACGAACGCCACCAAAATGTCTTGACATCCGTTATTGAGAGTCAGATCGACTCATGTTCCTCTCTTTCAGATTAAGCAACGCGACAGCTTGAATATCCGCCTTCGATACCCCGCTGGTTGGTTGCGGAGTTGCGTCCCTTCTTGTTGACCATATCGCCCCGAAACTCCGCTGGGTGGGCCGATTGACCCGAGAGGCCGGTCCGCCCGCAGCGCCGCGCACATCCGTCCGCAGCTCAACAACCGGCCAAGGACCCGGCTTTAAATTTTCAGAGATCGGGGCAATCGTCTGGGGCTCCGCGCTTTTAGCCTCTTGCGGTCCAATGCATTTGCCCGATCCGCAGGGATCTCGCGCATGTCGATATTTGCCGATCCCAGCAATTAATTCCTCGGCCGCGGCTGTCTGTGTTATACAGTCTTCCTTTTAAGAGTTGCCCGCCGGACGGAAGAGTCTAGGGACCCAGGTGCCAATTGCCAGCGCACGACTACTTGCAGCCATGGAGAAGACGGATCTCGAGATCGCAACGCCCCTCACACTTGCCTGCGGGCTCACTTTCCCTAATCGCCTCGTCAAGGCCGCACTGGCTGAGGCATGGGCCGACAAGGACAGGCTCCCGAGCAAGAAACTCATCAGGACCTATGGTGCCTGGGCGGACGGCGGCTGGGGCATGGTCCTGACGGGCAACGTCCAGGTCGACGTGAGCTATCTTGGGACTCGGGAGGACACTGCGTTCAACGACCACATCCCGCGCGACCAGCTGCTCGCCTCGTGGAAGGAGTGGGCGCAGGCGACCAACAGGCACGGGACTCCGACGCTCATGCAGATCAACCATCCGGGGCGGCAGTCCATGATCGGGGCCGGCACACGGGGTCTGTTCGCAAAGTCCATCGCCCCGAGCCCCATCCCGCTACAGCTCGGCGAAGGCATCCTGCCTCGGGCCATCAGCGCGCTCGTCTTCGGCACGCCGCGGGAGATGACTCTCGAGGATATACAGGACGTCGTCAGGCGCTTCGCTGAGACGGCCAGGCTGGCGTCCGAGGCCGGCTTCGCGGGCGTGGAAATCCACGGCGCGCACGGCTACCTGCTCGCGCAGTTCCTCAGTGCTCGCAGCAACCAGCGCACCGACGCGTACGGTGGCACACCCCAGAATCGCGCAAGGATTGTCGTCGAGGTCATCCAGGCCGTGCGGGCGGCCGTCCCCAGGGACTTCTGCGTGGGCATCAAGCTCAACAGCGTAGACCATCAAAGCCAATTGGAACTGCAAGAGTGCATTGAACAGTTGGAAGACATAACGGCTGCTGGCGTCGACTTTCTCGAAATCAGCGGCGGCACGTACGAGGACCCGACGGTAAGGCCTGAAAGATTCCCCTTGTCCCTGTGTTGGTCACCTCTAACTCGCGGTCGTTCATAGATGGTCCTCGACGGCAATGGGCCCGCAAAGGGAGCCAGGACCCTCGCTCGCGAGGCTTTCTTCCTAGACTTCGCCAAAGCCATCCGCGAAAGGTTTAGACACGTGCCCTTGATGGTCACTGGCGGGTTCCGGACCCGCCAGGGCATGGAAGCCGCCCTGCGCGAGGGCGCCTGCGACTTGATCGGCATCGGGCGGCCCGCGGTCCTGAACGCCTCGCTACCCAAGAACATGGTCTTCAACGCGGAGGTCAAGGACGGGGACGCAAATATCTACGCGAGGAGCGTCGATGCGCCATGGATTGCGAAGAAACTTGGGATGAGGGCTATTGCAGGGGGTGCGGAGACGGTAAGCAACCACTCGTTTCATGTCTTCGGCCTTTGCCATGACTGGAAAACTGGAAATGCTGACAGTTGAATGCAGACTTGGTACCAAGCGCAGATGCACAGGATGTTGACCAGCAACTTATAGTGTTACTTTCGAATCACTGGGGCTTCAAGTTGAGAGGAGTAGCTCGTGGCTGTTTGCATATTTCAATCGTGTTGATCATCATCTGTATCATTCGCTGGCGATTAGACTGGGCTAGAAGCTCGGATACCGATTTGGGAAAGACAATTGTAATGTTGAAGGCGGTAGTCAGCCGTGATGTAAGCAGGGTCCGTCGTCGTCCTGCATACCCTTGCTCTTGACCGTGACGAGATGGCTTAGTCCTCAAAGGCCTGGCGGCAGGTCATTCATAGTTCGGGTCATTTTCGAGGCAGGATGGCATTAGTACTGTTGTCCATTCCGTCAACAATTGACTTGAGAGAAATCCCAATATTTCATTCATCCCTTGGATAAGGTCACGGCTAATTCGTAGTCATTTTCTAAAAATTCGCGATGAGACAAGAGAGAAACACCGACTTTCCAAAGTCAAAGCCGTTTGGCCACCCTGATCCATCAAGCAAACACCCCGAGCTCGAGCCGCCATCGTTTTGCAGCCCATGTTAAAGTCGATGACCTAAAATACAAGGGAGATGGCATGTATCTGGGCACCCCGCGGCATATATATCAGAGGTTGTGCTGAATTGACCAGGCCGGCAAGCTATGGTGGCAAGGTACGCCAGATTGCCCGCCGTCCAGTCGCCAGCATACATGGAACAGCGGCGCAGCGTTTACTGACTGAGCCAAGGCTGTTGCGATACTCAGAGCAAGTCAGCAGTGATTCAAATGCCACCCTCAGGCAGTTGTATCACTGTTTTATAGATATCAAGGCCGCTGCTCCGTGAAATCGAGGTTGATGGCTTCCGTGTCTCAAACCACTTCGACGATTTCGATCGTCCTTGAAGCCATGTGAAACGCAGGCCCATTACTCACTCACTCATAACATCAAACAGCTCTTCCTCATCCGGTGCCACAAAACAAGCCTATCTGGCTGTCTCGGTGTTGCTAAGCATGTCCCACGTAGCAGGCTTGAGCGGGTCGTAGACGATATGGTCATCCTTGCCATCAAATCTGTGATCAAGCTTTTTGCGCCGCACATACCACATGGCCGTGCGACGAACGGTGTCCCAGTCGGAGACGCTGGAGGACAGCGCTTGGTCGTCTTCTAGAGTGCTGTTGAAGGCGTCCTCCATCCAGAGGACGCAGTTCCAGTCAGGATCTTCGGGGCGGAGGGGGACGTCCCTGAAGATCTGCTCGAGACGTGCGTGATCATGGATCTTGCCAACGGCTATGCGGACAAGCAGCATAGCGGCCCGGTCCGAGTCGTTGACGTACGTCCACTCGGGCTTGATCTGGGGAGGATCGCCGCTGAGGACGAGCTTCTCCTTGGCATGATACATGATGTGCCTGCTGCCGGACTTAGGGTGCCTTTTGGGACCAACCAAAAAGGCCCAGTGGTATCTGTATGCCAACAAGATTAAAAGCTGTCCCTTCGGGCTTTTGAGGTAGAAATCAACGGATTGGACTTACTCATCCTCTCCATCCGGCATCCTTGGAGTGCTGCCACGGACATAGAGCCCAACATAAAGACGCTCCTTCTCGAGACCAAGCAGCCGGTTGATCTTGTTCACAAGAACAAGGTTCGAGGCCTGGTCGGGAAATTCTTCCGTTGTGAAGCACATGGTGGTGTGTTGGAGCTTAAGTTGCTTTGGGCATAGAGAGGCGCGAGAAGAAGCGGTGCATCTATTTGATGGCAGACCGCGGTTGATACAATCGGCGGTGCTGAGGCGGCTACTGTGTGCTAACAGACAAGGACAGATGCGTCGACAAACGGTTTTCGTGACTGAGTGGAGAGCTAGAGAAGGATAAATAAGTGAAAGACTGCAGGAATATGACTCTCGCATGTAGAACGGAGAGAGCAGAGCAGGCGAGATGAGGCAAGGCAAGGCATGCATGGTCCAGTCACGTACAAGGTTGTGGCAGGCCGTGTAAGTAGCAAACAGCCAACAACAGCAAAAGCACCATGAAATGGGCAGGTGGAGAGTAAAGGAGGGCCCTCAGTCGCACAAGGCTGCGGCGTGCGCGTTACACCAACTGGCACGACGAAGCCAACCCTGCATCCGGCGCAGCCCATCCACGCCGTGACAGGCTGGAGAAACGAGGCTGACTGTGACTGCAAGCACCCGATGACTGGAAGGGGCTTCATCTGGCCGTCGGGGGCCCGGATGGACCTCTTCCCACTGGGCCCCCGGCCGAGCCAGGACGCCCGGCTGCTGGGTGGATGAAGCATGCTGCGGCCTTGGTGATGCGTCCGCGGCTTGTGCGCGATGTGCTGCCTTCCGGCGTCGACGAGGATCGCAGGTCGGAGGTTGAGGATTTGGGGGCCGGACGTGGAGCGCGGTGGTGTGCGACACAAGGCGGTGCCTCAATCAACAGGGACATCCATGGATGTGTGATTCCACGTCTTGGCAGGCGTTGAGACACTGAGCGACAATTAGGGGACTCGTAATCGTACTTAGGTATGCCTGCAGCCGGAGCTCATACTAAGAATGGGCCTTACTGCGCCATACGGCACGTGAATGTGAATAAGGGAACAAGAGAACCAACACGAAGACGGCTGCGTGCCTCCACACCCTCACAAAGTTCCAATCTCAGAGGAGTGGGGACTATTCATGAGTGTGAACAAGCGGCGAGCCGTCCGGGAGCCAGAACTGCAATGGTAGGTCTGCCCAGGTGGTCTGATTGACATTATGAATACACAGAACTTTGTTGAGATTTCGAGTTATGCTGCCAATGCTATCTTATTAGAACCGCGGCGTAATGAGCGTGGCGTTGCTGAACCTTCGCAATAGAAGGTTACAGAAACACAGCAGGGGCTGGCAAACGCTTCTTCAGTCTCCGCCTTGCCGCCTTGATGCAATCGGTAAGGACTTAGCGCTCGCTGCTCATTTCTTGAACGCTTCTTCCTTGAGGAGCTCATACACCAGTCGCGTGCGGTTCTGTATTACAGCAGCTAGGACATCCATATTTAACAGGAGGCAGGACAGGATCTCCTCTGAGCTGAATAGCAAGTCCGGCATCTTCCCGCTTCGTTTGCTCATGGCGCCGCAGAAGCGCACGCGGCACCAAGCAGCCCCGTTTCTGAGGACCTCCCTCGGGACACCCGAGCGGAGAGTATCAGAGCAAGATTCGATCTTCCTGAACTCAACGAGTCGAGATAGGAGTATCTCCCCGACCTTGAGGACCTAGCACTTGGACTCGCCGAGGACCATACCCTAAAACCAGATGCCCAAATGAAAAACCCGGTTTAGACTAAACCGAAGCCGGTATTCTCGCAATGTTGCTCTCCACTAGTCGACCACCAGCGCTGCACAAGGCAAATGCAGGATTAGCTATCGAGCAGCTCATTGGGATGGTGATGAAACAATAGATCAGCTCGTCAGCCTCATCTAGTCCGTCAGCCACGGGTCTCGCAGAAGTTCCTTCGCTGCAGGGCGTGCATCCGGATCCCAGGCAAGGGCTCTTCGGATGAATAGCAGAAACTTGGCATTATCCTCAAGTTTGGTTTCGGCTGCCTCAAGAGTCTTCGCCCTCGGTATAGGCACGAATTCGCCCCAATTCCCTGTGTAAAGAGTGGTTAGAAGATTGATTGAGCGATTTCAATATGGAAGGCTTCTGTTATGCATACCGTTGTCATCCCAGTACTCGAGTGCTCTGTTGCGATGCCCGTTAAGAAGCTCCGGAGGCGGTGAGCCCAGCGCTGCAATGAGTTCCGCGAAGTGAGCCCCGTCCGAGAAGCTGCCGTCTTCTTTGCGGGCGCTGAATAGTGTTCTCCCTTGGAGAAGATCCCATGCCTAAGAAGGGAGTTGAGTAGTTAGTGACGGATGGTGAAGCCAAGTTTGCTTGAGGCACATACGGTAAGCCCAACGCTCCAGATGTCGACCGGATAACTCCATTGAATGTGCAAAAGCGTCTCCGGGGCTCGATACATGATTGGCATGATGTCGCCAGCATGCGGGCCAGGGCCAAGCCTGACTTCTCCAAAATCAGAAAGCAATAGTGGTCCAGTCTTGGGCTTCATCAGGCGAGAAAGGTAGATTGTCCGACCTTCGCACTGCTTGCGAGGAACGGGACTCGAGAACTCATTCTCTTCCAGCTTCTGGAATATCGAGTCGTCGTCTGCACCGAGCAGCAAATTGCCCGGATGAACATCTGTTCACGTCTCAGTCGCAAAGCTTGGTGTGTTTCGTACGTGCCTTTGCATGTGGCGATCGTAAGGGGAATTAGTACCTACCAGTGTGGACTGATTGCACCTCGGTATGTAGGAAATCTAGCGCTTGAAGAAGCTCTTTTGCAGCCCCCTTGACAAATCCTTCGTTGAATCCGCAGCTATTCAGGAACACGGTGTCCATGTCACGAATGCTCATTTGCGAAACCTGAAGTGTAAGCACGACGTGCTTTCCATGAGGGCCGGATACTTCAAAGGAAGCGAGCAGCTTTCGGACATTTTTAGCCCCAGCGTGCCGGCTAGGGAGGGCCTTCTCGGGATGCTCGTAGAATGGCAGTTCGCGGTGCTGGACCGAGTTGTGGATGTAGATTTTCAGCGCTACATATCCATGGTCTCTACTGTAACTAGGAATTAGCAAATCATCACACCCTCCTGGCCGATGAGCTTACCTACCGCAGGTCGCGCGCAAGCCATATAGTGGATGATGAGCCGAAGCCGAGTTTGGCCACTGCTTAAAACCGATCACTGAAGATCTCGCCTAGACGAACAGGATGAATATGATCCGAGCGGTATTCCGGCAAGGTCTCCTCCTCCACAAGCCGATCTTGCCTGATAGCATTGAATCCTGCTCGAGGGAATTCCAGGGGTGCTGACCACGGACGCTGGGCGGATGGGCCGAATTTGGTAGTGGGAGATCCAAGATTCCATGCGGAAGGCGCTGGCGTCTGACGCTGAGTATGGATGGAATTAGCAGACACAAAAGGATTCAGCTTGCGAGCATGCTGAAGTCGTCGGTAGACGGCTCGGGATGGTGCCATAACAAATAGCCGTGAACATTAGAGGGATCGATCTGGTGATGCAAGCACGACGTGTCGGTGCAGATGCGAGCATCCTGGTTCGGATATTTTCCGGAGCATCGACTCCTCGTAGCCGCACATCTAAGAGTAGACACTGGCACGCCCAGATCCAACGCGACGCGGATCGCCCGATGGATGGAAGCTGCCAGGATGCGCACGTCTAGGTATGGCGAGACACGGTACCCGAGACAGAGCGCGGTGCCGCATTCTGGTGACCGATGGGGAGCCCGTGAACCTTGCAGGCCACGAGAAATGATGGAAGGATGAGAATGCAGGACTTTCCTATGATCGGGTACTTCTGTGATACACAGTCCCCTGAGTACCTTAGGCTTGTAGGTGCTGTTCATCGGGAAGCATCTGGGCACTTAGCGCGATAGGCTGGGCGGAGCCCCCGCGGGACAGGCGCCGAGCTCCCGCCCAGCTCCACCGACCCCAACGTCACTTGCCAAGTCGGGCAACACTGAACAGAGCGCGCGCAGGGTCCAAGGTTCTAGGCTACCGCTAGCCCTGCAAGGGCGCGACAGCCGCTCAAAGTCTCACTGACGCCCGCCTCTTGCTCGTTGCGAAACACCGGCATCTTTCCACTTGCTCTGCGATTTGGGTTGCGCCAAACAGACCAAACTAGTCATACATGTCTGGCTTTCGTTCTTTTCTCCGATGCGTGGCCTGGTCTTGTTTCCTCGCGGCTGCCCTGGGCGAGGCTTCGCTCTCTGGTACCATCGAGGTAGACTTGATATTCCCCCAAAATGATACAATCTACGAGCCTACCGACAAGATGTTCTTTGTTTTCGCTGTCCAAAACGCCAATCTCGCCGCGGCGTTAAACGGCCATATCTACCTCGACGTGTTTAACGGTGACCGGATGCGCGGTGACCACGCAGGACTGGCGCTGAGCCCGGCCAATCTGACGGGCAAGGACGTATATTATGTCTACAAGTACTCGGATCAGTTCAACGTTGAAGATTCCTTTGCTCTCAATTGGAGTCTATGGGGAAAGAATTGCAGCGGAGATATATACTACGGGGGGGACGACGACAAGTTTGGCGGCCAAAACATTCCTAACTTCACGATGAAAAAGGGTGGACAGAAACCTGATTTCGCGGCCGCCCACGGGGTAAACTGCTCCGACGCAACAGGCGTCCGGTTCAACATTACAGGCACGCAATCGAGAGACCCCGGATACCATTGTGCCTTTCTCTCCAAAGAGACGCCTTTCTCAGACAGCAGTAACGCATGCGCTGTCAAGGTAGACTCGGCCGCGGCCACGAGCATCACGGCCTCGTTGGAGGCCGAGTACACCAAGACAAAGTGCGCGAGTTTCCACCCGACAATCAGCTGTCCACCCGATATGGACTTGACACAACACTCCGCAGGACGGTCTAATGGGCAATATTTAAGGAAAGCTGAGATGTTGTTGGTGGTGGTGGGATGGGTCGCCGCCGCTATTGCGTTGTGATGGATAATAATGGACTTCAGCTCGCACAGGAACCAAGATGCGAGTGAAGCCCTATCGGATGTTGCGAGTTGCACCTAGTGCAGATCATATTCTCTTGCGTGAAGGACATTGAGATGGGACGCTAATGTTGTAAACAACGACGAGCAAGAGTACGGAGTATGGGACCACGCCATTCTTACCCATCACGTAGACCACCGCTTCACCGTGGCAGACATTCTCAACGCTATTTCGACAGGATCTTGTTATTTTATCATCCTGTGTAGACGGTCGTTGAGTGACAGCGACGGAACCTGGAAGTTAGCGAGGCCAATTAGCGGCCGCCCCTGTCGCGTGCAGGTTAGGTGCCTGTCACTGACGCCGCCGCTGTGGAGCTCTGTACCACCACCGAGAGGCACGCTCCACTCCCGACCGCGTACCGCGTTCCACTTACCACCCACGTTGAAGTCATCGACAACAAACCAGACGCCGAGAACAGCGACCGCCGCCTCAACTTGCCGTCGCCGCCCGTCGCGCACCACGGATCCGTGCATTTACGCCTGGCGTGAAATTTATGACATTGCGGGACCGCCCTGAGTGCAACAGGAGGGCCGCTTCGCAGCATCGTCCAGACTGCCGGCTGCTACACAGCGAGCTCGCGCCTCGGAGCCGCCGCGGGCATCGCAGGCGCACCGAGATAAAGGGACCTTCGTCGACGACACCGCCGAGCGGCTGTCCGCATGGCGTCCTCCCCAGGCAACAGAGGTGCTAGTCGTAACGGCCTTGGCGCTGGCAAAGACAGAGATGCGGCGCAACCTTCGCCTGCATTTGCCGCCGCGCGAACGCCCAACCGCCGAGCTCTCAGCGCCGAGCCCTCCTCTTCACGCCGTTCTCTCCATACGCCCCTCGATCGCAGCGCCTCGCGGGAGCTTCTTGCGTCCATCCGCCGCGGAACCTCGGCATCAGGCGGCCGTCGAAACAACAATGCTCCCACACCTCACGCCAAGGCCGCTCGCAGGGCCCTGAACCAGCGCCGCACCGCAATGTTCACCCCTGGAAAGAACCGTCGACGCAGCCTCATGGAGCAGCGAGAGACGCCCATGGGCATACTGCGCAACCTTGGCAGGGCCCTGGCCCCCAACAGCAAGGTCATCGTCTCGTCGTCCCCACGTGACAAGACCTCGAGTATCGCGCCGATCCTGGAGGAAGGCGACTTCGACGACGACGACGACGAGCTGCCTATCGACCGGCCACGCTTGTCCCTTCCGCTCGATCAGGACGATGACTCCGACCTGCAACCGCCCCGCTCGTCTGGCCTCGAGGACGAAAACTACACCTTACAGTCCATTGAACTGCCGAGACGTGCCATCAGCGAGGTGCCAGGTTCCAGGCTGTCTCGCGGCAGCTTCGGCAGCGTTCGAGTCAGTGACTTCTTCGACAACAACAACGATCTAACGGAAGGCGTCGGCCGGCAGTCGGATTTCTTCCCGGGGCTTCTGGAGGACCTGCAGGCCCAGGCTGCCGCGGGAGACTTGACGTACGACCGGTGAGTCAAGCAGCAGGTCACTATGCATTGGGGTAACCTAGTTCTAACAAGGAGCAGCATTGATGTGGACCCAGCACGGCGGACTACAATGGGTCGTGAGAGTGACTTTGACCTGGAAATCCCAGCCGGTCTCGACGACCAGACCACTTTTCTGTTATCTGAGCCCCTTGCGGAAGCTCGATCAGACTCTCCAATCATGGATGATTCCCTCGTCGATGTCGCAGCGGCAGATGGCCAGGATCGATCTCCCGACGTCTGGGTTGCCGGGGATGACGCCGACCTGGCAGAGCCGGGTAACATGACCATGGATTCGACAAGATTCGAGGACGAGGCGCCAAGGCGAGCACCGAAGGCTCGGTCACAGAAAAGGAGAGTGTCGAGGCATGGCATTGAGTATCCACCATTGCCCCCCTCCTTTGTCAAGAGGGTTGCACAAACAGCTCTTCAATCCTCTGGCCTCAGCAATCCTCGTGTCTCCGCCGATACCCTGGCCGCCCTGACGCAGGCGTCGGAGTGGTTCTTCGAGCAGCTTGGCGACGACTTGGGTGCGTACGCGAACCATGCCAAACGCAAAACGGTCGAGGAGAGTGATGTCGTGACATTGATGCGCAGGTAAGCCCCTGGCGGGTATCATCGAGTCTTGCTCTGTTATACATTCTAATACTATCATACAGACAACGCCAGGTTGGATCTGATGCTACCATGTTCTCGCTAGCGCAGAGACACCTACCCAGGGAACTTCTCCAGGAGCTGAGAATGCCCGTACCGCAGCCCACCAAGAAGCGCCGGCAAAAGCGCTCACGTGGAAGCGATGACGAGGACGAGACTGAAATCACATGAACCGCCCACCGGCATGCTTCTACACTTATATGCGCTTGCTAGCCTGCACGCGACGGGCCACGCTATTCGCCGGCTTCTTCACGACCATGTACAGCATTATACTCGTAGCCACAGCCAGGCCGTACCTTGGGCAATGTCAGACAGGGAGGCATGGTGCGGCGCGGCGCCAGACAACGGAGAGGGGATAGGGGCGCAAGGAGGACTTACCATGTGAAGATGTACTGGGCATGGTTATTCCTCAGATTGACCTCTGCGGCGCGCCCAAATGGGATGCCTCGGGCTTCATAGTCCATCATGCGCATGAACTCGGGCTCTGCCGTCCGTCAGCAGAGGAAGCGATGGAGCTGGAAAGGAAGCTCTCGGTTGGGGGAGATAGATACCCATGGTTGCCTCCACCCAGACAGGTTGGCTGTTGCTCAAGGCCGCCATCTGCTCAACGTCGGGGAAATAGAACTCGCGCTTGTCGGGTCTATTCTGTGGCGTAAACATATTCTTCTTCCACGGCTCGCGTAGTAGCCCCTCCACGGTAACCAGGCCCTGCGGCAGCGAATCCGGCCGCGTCCTCTGGTCTTTGTGCTTCTTGCTGATCCACCCGCGGTTGACCAAGACGGTAGAGCCTCCCTCGCGCTCAAGCGGCGTGACGACCATGTAGCCGTCCTTGCCGTCGCGCATACGCGGCCCGATGAGCATCTCCAGATCGTGGCGGAAGCGGCCCGTGGCGAGCACTCGGCGGAAGTCGAAGTCGTGGATGGCCGAAGGATCGATGGTCGGCGGCAGCGGGAGCGGATCACGGACAAGGCGGTCCTCGAACTTGGCAATGAGTTCCGTCTTCCAGCCAAGACGCTGGACCTGCCAGGTGCCCAGGGCGAAGGCCGTGATGGGGATGAGGGCTGGGGGCGGCAGTGGTTAGCTGGAGATTCACGGATTGGCAACGATGGCTGCACGAACCGAGCAGGATGAGCCCGGGACCGTGTCTACGGCCGGCGCGGACGATCTGAGGGGGGGCGTCGAGGATGGAGACGAAGTTGGGGTCGTCGACGGGCTGCGGCCTGTCCGATCGCATTCGGGTCGTCGAGAAAGGCCGCCTGAGAGGCGCCGACCGCCCTGCTCTCGCGCACCGGGGCGCAGCGTTGGAGAGACTGTTGCTGGCCCGTAGGCTGCGCAACAGACGCTGTGTGCAGTTCATGGCCCGAAATGCGCCGTGCTCGGTTGTCAGTCGACGGTGTGAACGGCGATGCGCGAAAGCCCGGGTTGGCCAAATTGTGACGAACGATTCGCAGCACAGAGGCGGGAGCTTCGGCGGCGGGGCCCCACCAGAGGTCCGCTGCGGATGACAGTCCCGCCCTCACCGCCTGCCCCGCGTGGCGATGAGGTCGTGTCCTCTAAGCGGCGGGCCGCCCAAAGCGGGAAGCTGAGTTGACCTCCCATCCGACAGCTTACGACTCTCAACGTCGCATTCGCGCCCCTCAGCACTTTGTCAGGACTTTCACGACGGCTTGGTGTGGGCATCTTACTCGGCTTGCATCTACGACGTATCGAAGCCCACGGACTGGTGCTCGCTGCCTCAACGAAAGGCCAACAGACGCCGTTGCTTACCGAGGCGGAGCAGCAAGGGTTGAGAGCTCATCCGACGCGGCCACCCCTCACTCGCCATGTTCTACCAAGGATCCCTCCAGGAGGGCATCTCAACCGCCGTCGGGCAGCAGAAGCTGGTGCTGTGTTTCGTGACGGGTATGCTCCCTTACCGACGCGTTTCCTGCGTCTCGGGCCGCTGGTATGCTGACCTGCTGGGCCTAGACGAGAATGAGGAGAGTCAACAATGGGAGGATGAATTTCTCCGTGATAGCTCCGTATGAACGTACTTTCCAAACTCCTAGCTGAGTGCTAACTCCCCTCAGCTGTCGGGGCTCATACAAGGCCAAGCTGTCGCGTTGCGCTTGAAGGCTGGGTCCGATGAGGCAGGATATCTGGCCCAGATCTTCCCTTTGCCGCAAACGCCTACTGTCGTCATCATGAAGCACGGCGAATTAAAAGAGTACATTTCTGCCGGGACGACCAAGGACGACTTCATTCGCCGCGTTCAGAACGCCTTTAATGTTTCGTCACCTGCGGCCCCGCACGCCGCCGACCCCTCGGCTCCAGCGACGCAAGCCGAGACTCAGTCGCCTTCATCATCACCACAGACGGACCGGTCGGACAGCGTCTCCCGGGTTTTAGCTGAGCGGGCCGCGAAGCTGCAGGCTCAAAAGGATGAAGCCGAGCGCAGAGCCAAGGAGGATCAGGCCAAGGCCAAGGAAAAGGCCAAGGCCGAAGCCGCTGCCGGACTCGATACCGACGCCGCGCGGACACATCAGCAAGCGGAGCTGCTCAAGAAGAAGAGGCACCAGGAGGCGGAGGAGCGCAAGCGCATCCTCAAGCGCATAGAGGACGACAGGGAGGAACGACGTCAGCGCGCGGCGGAGCGGGAGAAGAGTCGCGTCGATGGCCAGAAGATAGGCGACGTTGCGGCCGCTCTGGTGAACGCACCGGAGACCAAGCTGCCTTCGACGACCCGAGTAGGGGAGATGGCGTCTATCCAAGTGCGGCTATTCGACGGCTCCACCATGCGATCGCGGTTCAAGACGACTGCGACGTTCAAGGACGTGCGGGCATGGGTCGACGAGAAGAGGACCGACGGCAAAGTGCCTTATACGTTCAGGCAGCTGCTGACCCCGATGCCCAACAAGGCCATCGACGAGACGGAGGAAGGGAAGAGCTTGGGAGAGCTCGGCCTCGCGCCGTCGTCGACGCTGATACTCATTCCTGTGCGTAAGTTCGCCTCGGCGTACCAAGAAGGGTCACAAGGCGCTCTGTCACGGATCCTAGCGGCCATCCTGGGCTTCCTAACGTGGCTGATGGGGCTGGTCGGGCTCGGAGGAGGCAGGGAGACGGAGGCGGCCGAAGAATCGGCGGCGGCGGCTGGCTCGGAGCACTCAACGGGGTCAACACAGGAGAGGAATCGCCGGGTCCGAGGGTTCCAGAACCCCAACGACCAGCGGAGGGACCAACAACTGTACAACGGCAATTCGGTGAGTGGCTGACGGACCACGTTCCTGGCCCTGCTACGAGTGGGAGTGGGAGTGCTAACATGTACGTCACAGCTCAATTTTGAGTCGCGGCCAGACGAGGACGAAAAGTAGCGGTGACGCCGGCCCTTATGATGAGCGGGATATGCTACACTGTACAATACAACCCAGAGAGGCGATTGCTACGCCCAGCTGTATGCCTAAGCGATGTTTTATGCACGCTCCTTGTGAACCCCATGTCCCTGATGCCGTCTCTCGTCATGCGCGAGTCTCCAAACACCGGCACGCCGTCTAGTACGGGCTGGCAGCGGCCTGGCAGGCCTTGAGCTGCTCGAGGTACCAGTTGCAGATCTGCATGTTGCCGCCGTGCTCGTCCATGCACTTGGTGAAGTTTTGCGTGGCGGCCTGGCAGTTGTTGTTCCACTCCTGCTGCTGCTGGGGCTGGGCCTGGGCCTGGACGGGCTGCTGGGGCGCGGACTCGGCGGCCGACGAGGAGCCGCCGCTGAAGAGGCCGCCGATGGCGTGGCCGACGGAGGAGCCGATGGCGACACCGCTGGGAGATACGGTCAGCAGGGTTCTATGTGTGTATCGTGGTGTTGGGGGCATCGCGCGTGAGGAGTGCGAGACGGCCCGGGATGGCCATGTCCAGTTGCCGCCGCAGATATGCAAAGTCGACTGAGGCAAGCCAGCTGGCCATCCCCCGACCTGGAGCTCTTCCTCTTTTCTTCTTCTCCTCCCATCTCCCCCTCTCGCGCGTGCCCCCCGGGGCAGTCGACTTACGCAGCCGTGCTAGCCATCTGGCCAAACAGGCCCGGGCCCTGGCTCTGCTGGACGGGCGGCGCCATGGGCTGGGGCGCCATGTGCTGCTGGGGCGGCGCGGCCATGGTGGTCGCGGGACGGTGCTGCTGGGGCGCGGGCGCGGGAGCGGCGGCGGTGGGGCGCGAGGGCGCGCGGCCGACGGAGCGTTGGCGAGGCATGCTGGCTTTTGAGGGGGTGTGTGTGTGTGTGTTTTTGTGGTTGTGGTTTGGCGGTTTGGGGGGACGGTGAAGAAAGGGACGGGCGAGGAAGCTCGGAGAAGAAGAGTCGGCGGCGATGGCGGATGGGGACGGGCGGCTCGTCGGGGATTTGGGCCAATGGGGCCGACGGGGTTTGCGCGCGCGTGGGGCTAGGGCCTCGGTAGAGGGATGGCGATGGGGCAGGGGTCCTGCCTGCGTCGCGGAACATCGACATGGCCAGCCAAGCCAGCATGGGAGAGAGAACAACTTAAGCCAGGAATATTTCAGTAATGTTATGAGTGTACGTGCCCAGATTTCACGATCAAGTCCACGGAAACCCAAACCGAGGGCAATAAGTCGATACGTGGTCAACGCCCATCTTGAGGCTATCAAGTCATAAATTTCTTTTCACAAGTCCGTCTTGAAGGAGAATCCAAATTCTATGCGTCCCTGTCCCTCGTCGTCCTCGACGAAGCCCTATACGCCATGCGCCGCAATGCTCGAAAAATCTCAGCGCCGCGCCCGACATGAAGTCAGGACACGGCCCGCCCGGCGGCTCTGCAAAGTAGGTAGCCTCTCCCAAAGCCGTGCAACCCATGCTCCGACCCCCGGCTCGCCAAATCCCTTGCTTTCATCACCGGCTACTGCCCTTGCTCTTCTTCTTGTCCTTTCCGCCCTTGTGCGTCTTCTTCTTCTTCTTGCTGCCGCCGCTCGCCTGCTCCTCGCCCGCCGACGACGCCACGTCCTGCGCGGGCCGCTTCTTCCCCTCCACCGACTTGAGCAGCGCCTTGGCGCGCTCCTCGGCGATCTTCTCGGCTAGCCTGTTGCCGAGGGCCTTGTTGTCGGACTACCAGGGGAGCTTGTTAGCATAAGTTCTCCATAGACATAGCACCGCGGAGTGGGAGGTGGAAAGGGCCTACCAAGTCTGCCTTCAGGATCCGCGCGGCGGCCTCCTGGTTGACGGTCGTGGTGCGCTGCGCCTCGGGCTCTTCTATGGCCTTGATCTTGGCAAAGTACTGCTGCACGCGCTTGAGCTCGGTGAAGACGGCATGGTTCTGGGCGTCGGTCCCTTGCAGCCGCAGAGATGCTGAAGTGGGTTCTCGTTAGCAAATCGCCCATGGCCTCGACGAAAGACGCAGGGATCTTACAGAAGAGCAGAGACTCTATGGCGTAGGCCGTCAGCGAGAACAACTTCGCCCTGTCCAGTAGCGGGAGCTGAGAGGCCTGCTCCTCGAGGCCGCTCAGCAGCGGCTCCAGGGCGTCCTCCAGGCCGTCGAGCTGCGCGTCCAGCCTGTCGAGGTCCGGCGTGATGTCCTTGACGTCTGTCATTTTCGTGCTCGTCTGCGTGCACGAAAACCGTGGCAAGGGACGTTGGGTGGATGACTGCGCTCACTGACTCTTGTCGTGAGCGATGAGATTGTCGAAGAGATTTGGCGTTTTGCTGCGGCGAGAAATATGCTACTATCGGGGTGCGGCCGCCACATCGACGGCTCGACGCGGGCTGCGGCTTTGGACTTCCATCTTAGTGCCCGCAACAGCACTATTGGGGCATATGGAATCCAAAATCAATCTGTTGACACCCAAAGAGATTTGCAGCTAATTTTCCAATATCCCCATGACATTTTTCAGCCGTTCCAAGACTCGGACAGGTATCACAAAATGAGCTCATATCAAGCAACGGTCGGAAGACACGTCACTCATCTGGATCTCATGAGCCTCGGCCGGCGATAATTGCCAGTGGCACCATTCATTCACATTTCAGCCAGGATCTATTCTATGGGAGGTTACACAAGGACTCGAGTCTAGCTCCTTCTGTCTTGGATATATTTTTACACTACATTCGTATCAATGTTGTATCAAAGCGGAGATGCCCTTCACCCACCACCACTACGCCCTTCACCAGCACATAAAACGAGAAGAGTCAAGGGTGGCATATTCCGATTTTCGACCTCCCGACATCCATCCTGCATCCCCATTAGCTGCTCTTCGGCTTCACCGCCCCCATCTCCGGGTAGTCGGGCAGCGTCCATTTCTTCCGCGGCCCCGGCGTCATGCTTTCCAACAGCCTCAATCCACTATCAAGCCTGAGCCATCGAGTCACCCGCATGGCCAAGTTCATGATCCACAGCACCACGCGCATCACCTGCACACCCAGCTTCGTTTCCGCAAAGGCCAGTCGCGGTATCCCCGGTGGCAGGGTCTGCACGTCCTCGACAAACGGCCGCAGCACCGCGTCGTACGCCGCCAGCGCCCCCGGCACGTCTCCCGGGTGCCGCGACATCTCCCCGGCCAGCACGTACGCCCCGACGAGCGCCAGGCTTGTGCCCATGCCCGTGAAGGGCGATGGCGCGTAGCAGGCGTCGCCCAGGAGCACCACGCGCCCGCGTGACCAGTGTTTGCTCCTCACCTGGACGAGTTCATGGGCGTAAAAGTCCTCGGCTGTCTGCATCTCTTTGAGCAGCCGCGGCATCTTCCATCCGGGGTCCTGGAAGATGCGCGCCAGCGTCTCCCTTTTTGTGTCGTTATCCTGCTTCAGCGCAGCTCGTAGCTCGTCAGCATGCGACATGTTGAATAAGTACGCTTGGCCGTGGTGCGGCGAGTGCCAGCGCGTCATAGCCCACCGTCTCTCTGGCATGTGGAAGACGGAGGCGACATTGCGCGTGTCTTCGGGGTGCCGGTCGATGCCGTAGTAACAGGCGAAGGCGCCGCCGAGCGTGTGAATCGAGTCCTCAAACCCGGCGGCGGCGAGCATCTTCTTCCGGATGCGCGAGCTCTGGCCGTCGGCACCGATCAGCAGGTCGTACGTATCAACGCTGCCGTCCGACAGCGTGGCCCTGACGCCGTGCCCGTTGTCCACATCCTCGAAGTCGTCGACCGTCACGCCGAACTTGTAAATCACGGCGTGCTCCGTGGTCTCAAACAACAGCTGGCACAGCTCGCCACGCATAATTTCATATTCGGCCGACAAGCTCTGACGCTGCCCGGACGGGGCTCGTTTGAAGAACACCAAAGACCGGTTGGAGCTGTCAACAAACTCCGTGCCCGTTTCGTCGACGCCGCGCCGCCGCACCTCGTCGAGGATGCCCATGCGCCGCACCGCTTCGATGCACTGCTCCCGGAGGTCGATCTGCTGCCCCTTGGCGCGCAGACTCGGGAAGCGCTCAACAATCGTGCACGCGTGACCCAGGCGCGCCAGCCAGAATGCGACGGCAGGTCCGGCGACACCGCCGCCTGCTATGAGGATGCGGAGAGGCGCCATGGTTGCGCAGATGGCTGATCACTTAGACAATGACTTGAGCAGGTGTTTCGACCTTGTAGCTGCCCCAGAGAACGCTTTGACTAGCCAGGCAGTTGGCCGGCATGATGCCTCATGCTCCTATCCCGGCTTTTATATGAATTCCCAGCATCGTCACACCGCGTTGTGATGAAACCCCCCTCTTCCCGTCAGTCTCGTGCGTGTGGTGACGACGACGCAGCAACGACGGCTCGGTGATTCGGGGTGCTCAATTGTCCGTCGTCACCTTGATGCTACCATTCTGCATAGAAATCGTATGTCCGATCCTGATCGTGGAGATGCAGGCGTATTACGAGCGTAACTCCCGTCGCTGTAAGGCAATTCCCCGAGCTAGCGGCTTCTAATAAGCCGAGTTCGGGTGGCAGCCATCCAATCGGGGCATTCGCATGAGACGCGCAGACACGATGCGGCTGCCGGCCGTGTGGGGGATGCAGCTTGATGCAGACTAATTAAAGCTGCAGCAAGTTAATATACGAATTCGGCAACAAAAAAGGAACTGCTTACCCACTCTACTGCCATGCCAAATAGAAACACAAAAGGTCGCTGAGATTTATCATGTCGTTGTTCGACTCAAAACATCAGTCTCGCATCGTGCAGTAGCACTCGTACGCACCGGAACTGAAGTCGTTGACACAGGAACCTTCAAGTTGAGCTCCTAGATCCAGTTTCCACGAGGCCAAGACATCAGTTGTCCGTGGCATGAAAGGAGGTATTCCTTATTCCTTTTTTTTTTTTCATTTTTCAACGCTTTGTGGGAAGGCGTCCACATTCTCGTATGCTGCCGAGCCGGCTTCGGTCCTTGTACCTAAGTAGACTTGTGCCA
>JALHBU010000117.1:0-186220 GCA_024340005.1 Tolypocladium tropicale | reverse complement strand
CCCTCCCCCCCCGAATCCCGCTGCGGCTCCCTCTGCTCCGACTGCCCAGCCAGCTGCTCGCCCGCCCAGGAACCCTGAATATGACAAGCTCCGACAGGGGGACAGGGGCCAGCCCGGAAAAGGGTCTGCGGGGCCACAGGTCACTGCCTTGTACCGCGCATCCTGCCCATGTAACTCTGTGGCTTGACTCGTACTTGGCGACGCCCCCTCTCCCTCACACTCCCTTTCTGCCCTTGCCTCCCTTTGGCCAGCCGATGCCTTGAACTGGCTTCCCCTTCGTTCCCGGTTGCGCGCGACTGGCATGCGCCAGCCAAGGCGAGGATGGCGGACGGTATGCGTTCCAGTTGTTGACCGGCAAATGTGGCCACCGAAAGGCCCTTTCCCTTTGGGCCGAGGCGTTGCCCGACCATGGAGAGCTTCACCTTCTCTCCGTGGGTGCACGCGGGACGCTAGGTATCGCGCAATCCGCCCCCCCGTGGCTGACCTGTCTGTCCCTTCGTTGCCCCCGTCCGCCCTATCCCTCGCGGGCTTAACTCTGCTCCTGTCCACCCCGTATTGTACAGCCACGAGTACGAGTATTACTCGTCCTTGGCAAACCCCGCGCCGGGTCGCCCCTCTCGGCCACTCGGACGTCCCTATGCACAGTCGCCAGCATCCATCGGCATACCCAAGGAGTTTACGAGGAGCGCAACTACGGAGTACTCGTACCTTGTACTCTGGGGCCGTCAGTGGAGCTGCTAGCGGCACCGCCGTCTCGTCTGCGTCCGAGCAGGCGGTGCTCAGGACCCTGATCTCACCACCAAATTCTCGATCGTGAGCTCGCTCGCAGTCCTGCTGTGTGGACCACGCGGGCTTCGTCAGGGCAAGGGACCGGGGAATTATTCCCGTAGCCTCAATCCTCCGCGCATGAATGTCTGCGCTGTCGCGGTGACGTCAGAACCCAGCGCTATTGCGGATGCCTCTGTAGACCTGCCGGTGAGCTTGTCGCGACGAGCAGCTGCCTTTACGCCCAGCGGCCTCGAAAACCCACAGGTTCGTGAGACGCACCCACGCACGCCAACGGGGCCCTCTCGGCATTGACGCCAGCCACGGGTACTGTGCCTTGTACCGCTGGCGCCTGATCAGCGCGCTGTCCCAGAGCACACGAGTGATTCAACGAGCACAATAGCGTGACCTTGACTTGCAAAGGCACCCGCGTCAACCGGCCGGGGCAGGGTTGGCAAGCCTCCATGCGCCTCCGCGGGCGGATTCTTGCATACGTGCGTGCTGGTAACGCCTGGTCGGACCGTCATTCGGCGGCATCACCAGGCCTCCCCAAGGTTTCGGTTTGCAGAGAAGTTTGCGGCCGGTTGGCCGCTGGCGGCAAGGTTGGTCAAGGCTCAATCCGTTCCCCTCCGCCTCGTACACAAGGCGGGGCTCGGTGCTGCAGATGGCACACAGCGCCTTCTTCAACGCCCTCTCCGCCATGACCCGCGCCTCTTCGTCGCCAGACGTGCGGCTTCGTACGAGCTCCTCGCGGGGCTGGCTTTCAGCGCACGAGTACCCGATATCCTGGGTCGCTGTTTCGAGGGCAGCGCCGGCGCTGACGCTGACAGGGCAGCGGACCTTGGGGCGGGTCGCCTGGGGGGCGTGGGCTCCCTGCTTCGTTGCAAACGGGCAGTGGGGAGCTGACGCCTCGTCCAGATCCAGGGTCGCGCCAGGGTCGCGCCCAGGGTCCAGGTCCGTCTCGAAGCTGGCAGCCAATAATCGGGCAGATCGAACACGGTCGAGAAGGGCAGGTACTTGGGGTACATGGCCCAGCTGGGGCGCCGGCCAAACCCTCGCCAGCGCCACCCAGCTCGCCTCGTCGAATACCTCGCCGCTACCTGCGTCACCGGTGCGGCATGCGATTCTTCCACAAGGCCATGGTGCCGTGGATGCCTTTTCCCCCGCTCCGGGCTTAAGCTCATGGTGTGTTTGACTTTGCGCCCTGCCACCAGTCGGCTGCTATCGACAGCGCAACGCCGTGCTTTTACTGGGCGGCGGGGTGTTTCCTCCGGAAGATCGCTTTGGGGCTGCGGCGTGCTGCCTGCGCGTTAGTCTTGTCCTGACGTCGACGTCCGAAGCTGGAGCTATTATCCGTCTGGCACCTTTTTTCGGCTCGGTCGGTCTGCCGCCTGACCCTGGCTCGCGACCACGGAGCCACGACCGGCGGCCCACGTTGACGTCACTTCACCGGCAGCCGTTGCGCGAGTACTCGAAGCCCATGATTGCGCGGCCAAGAATCATGCGAAAATAATCGACGATGGCATGGAAAAGATTTCATGCAATTCCGATTTGGTCCCACGAGGGACGCAGGGTTGCACCACCTTGCCTACTACCGTCGCTGGACGGGATTGACTCGTTGGCAACGTGTTGGTCGAGCAGTTCGGCCGACAGCTGCAACTTCTCGACACACCGGACGTAGTAAGCAACTGGTGGGGAAGGGCAGCGGGATGAGTGGCTGCTGAATTTGTCCTGTCAGGGCCTTCCGCGCCCCCGTTCCTGGCGGCTTGCTGAAGATGCTCAGCGACGCCGCCCATGTATACGAACAGATCTCCTTGTGATCAACAACACAGCCAGGATGAGAAGCGCATGAGCACACGTAGTCGGCCCGCCGGTGCACGCGGAAGCCCCAAAACCGCCGTCTTGCTCTCCCGGCATCGTATATCCCAAAAGTCCATTACTCATGGTAGTGGCCGAGGGATAGGCATAATGCCACGCCTGCTCCGGCCTCGACGGAAGCACAGAGCGCTTTACGGGGGCTAACGACCCCTGACGAGAGAGGCATCGCGATGAAAAGACCCTTGGAAGCTAGAAGGAAAACCTCAACAAGGGCAACAGGGGGGCGCAAGCTGCACTCGCAGCCGTACGCGAAGGGAACCAAGAAAAAAAATATTGCGTGGACGTCGACCGTATCGGGCAATGATGGTCGTCGCATTAAACAAGGCCTGCGGTGCTAGCGATCCTGCTCGCGACCGTGGTGTTTTCAGAAGTGCTCATGTGCCCTGAAAAGCCGGAGGGCAGAGCCTGAGGGGCAGCGTGGGCATCGAGGGCATCGTGGGCATCGAGGATACGCGTGGAATCGAAGGTCGTCGATTCGATTGCTGGGGCCCAGCATCGAGATTGCTCTCGGGCACGGCCAATGAGCAGCGGCTGCGACGCAGGCAGGACCCGCGGAGGCCCCAAGGGGCAAGGCGCGAGACGCGCTCCGCTCCTGCCCGCCAGCCCGCAGCCCGCAGCCCGTCGTGACCCCTGTAATTGCCTACAACCCTGCCATCTGTGAGGCAGAAACAGAAGGGACGACATGATGCTTGGATGCGTGGATGCCATGCGTCGGTCGCCGCCCCGGTCGCGATTGACGCTGTTGGACCGGAGAGCCCAGCAGGCACGAGTCACAGACGCCGTATGGGAAAGTAGGTGAGAGACGCGCTTGAGACGGCACCTGCTCGCACGCCGCTCCTCGCTCTCGTGAGGGTTAAGCACAACCACGAGAATTACATTACTCCGTGCACGCTCACGATCGACGAGACACCCTGGTGTGGATGCATTGCGGCAGCGCTGATCTGCCTCTCCGCCGTCGGTCCTCTCGGCGAAGGTTCCACCAGTTGTTCTATTCTCGACGCCGACGATGGACGAGGTGCGCCCGGACGGGCCCCGACACGTTTCGAGCGCCGAGACACTTCTCTGGGGCCAAATTTCCGGCCTGCTGGGACATTAAGAGATCGGTGATGTCGAAACGGAGAGAGTGGAAGTGTTTCTGGAAGCATTCGGCGTTCTCCTCTCAACGGTCGAGCAGAGCCATCAAGAGCAAACCCCCCTGCCGAGCTCATCAACGTGAATAACAAACAGCCCGCTGTTACAGCTTCCGGAAAGGATACCACTGTTCTGGCCGACAGGTCCATTTTGTTCACGCAAACTTTCCACCATGGTGAACCTTCGCTCCGCCCTATAATTACCGGCATGCTTAGGTTAGCCCTCATCCAACCCTGTTACTGTGCGTTGAGGTCCCTTGCGGCCGCACCCGGCGATGCTTTCCTCGCCCTGTCGCCACACAACTTTTTTTTTCTTATTTGGCTACCACGAGCAGTCCCTACCGCCCATTGACGGTTGGCATCTTGACAGCGCATGGCCGTGCACCCCTTGTCGCATCATGTCTTGACCGACTGTCCATCTCCCGCGCACCCTAGCTCCAGCTAGTAGTCGTCGCCTATTCGCTCCCCCACAGTGGACATGAGGGCGGCGCGAGGGCCCCTGGGCCATGCATCAACGACGTCATCGGCGCGGAATTTGTCGCCAGGAACACAGCGCCAAACAGGTTACTGGGGCTGGGCGCCCCCCCGTCGTAGGAGCGCAACAGCCTGGACAGGCAGCGATGGGGGCATGAGAGGGTCCCGATTTGGGCTGGGCCGAACGTGGCGGGGCCTAGAATGCCACGTTCAAGCTTCCTGGGCCCTGGTCGAAGCGAAAACTTCCAAGACACAAGTTCGAAGCCAGTGAGCGAAAGCCGCAGTGACGTAATGCGGCTCTGCCGACGGAGGGACGATCCGGAAGTGTGCGGCCAGGGGGCTCTCACGATGCGGCCCTGCGGAGCACGGATCGTGGACTGCTGCCCCTAACTGCTCGATCGTGGTCGTGTATGCCGTGGAACCGCGTGGGTAGGGAGGAGCCCACGGTGCCTTGGCCGTGCTCGACATTGCCATGTCGAGGCCCGAGATGCCCATCCACCGTGCCCAGAAATGACGTGTCGGCTTTGGCAATGCCCATAGGGAATCCCCATCGCCATGTACGCAATCCCTTAGGCAAATATAGATGTTCGATCACGGGGATCTCGATACTGTGGAGTAATATGTGAACTCGTAGAGCCATCTCCCTCTCCCCTCTGACAGCAAAGCAACAGTGATTGATTCAAGTCGTCCCCATGCATTTGCGCTGGGCGATGCTGTGGAGTACAGTCCGGGTTCATGAGGATGAGTGAGTCGTGTAGAGTCATCTCGTCTCTTCCCCCTTGACAGCAACGCAAAGATGCTTGAACCAAGTCGTTCAATGCTCATGCGTTGGGCAACGCTGTGGAGAAAAGCCAGGGCTCATGGAGATGAGTGAATAATTACGAGTACTCCGTAGAACGATCTCATTCATGCCTGACAGCAAAACAAAGAAATTTTGGTTCAAGCCGTTCCACGCTTTGTGTTGAGTGTTGAAACCCGTTTCCAAGCGTTTACCATCGAAACCACACTCTCACGGACGCGCACGTGGATTATCTTCTTGAACCCCATATTTCGTCGTGTTAGACGCAGCGTGACCGATGTCTAAACCGATATTTTCTTCATCTCACTATCTCATCTTGCGAATAACGCAGCTCGTACTCGTGGCTACCCTGGCTGCGGGAACCTCGCACGCCATGCGCACCCAATTATACATGCACCCCACGCAACCAACTACCACCACCGCAGTGCTCTCTTCTGTCCGCCAGCCCCCCCCTTTTGCCGGAAACGCCTTGTTCGCCGCATGGTCTATAGCCGTCTTCTGATGTTCCAGGTATCATCGTGCCGTACGCGCCAAGCGACGCGGCTGATGCTTCGTAAAAAACTAAAAAAGAAAAACAAAAGGACAGAAGAAAAGGGGGCCAGCTCCAGCCCACTGTCCACTAGCAGTCACTCTCTGGCCGCACCCGCCCGACGCGGTGCCCAAAAGCAATGCCGCGCACCAGTCCGGCTCTTAGGGCTTTGGCCTCGGAGGCGGCGCCATCTTGGAGGCACCAGTGTCGACCCGTTTAGACGGCGGCAGGTCTGGGACCTTGAAGCCGCCATTCGCGCTCGAGCCGGACCCGACCTGCGTAAAAGAACCGCCCTTGAACCACCGGTCCTCCTCGGCCTTGCGTTTCCGGCTTAGTTCTGCTTGCATCTTGGGGTCGACCAGTTCCAGGCCCTGCACAGGAGTGAAGGTGATGGACGACGTGGTGCCGACCGATCCTCCCGCCGTGCTGCCCACGCCCGCCGTACGGAGACCCTTGCCTCCCAGGTCCATACCGCCAGGTTGTCCGAAAGCGCCAATGCTGGACGCGGCGCCGCCTCCTGCGCCAATGCCTCCCCAGCCCTTGTTCTTGGAGCTGAGCTTGGCTCGTGTGCGGTTGTCGACCTGCAGGGCTCGGATCCGGCCGTCGTTTTGCTGTCCGATCATGCCCATGCCCACGGTGCTCTCGCCGGTGCCGTAGCCGACCTCCTTCTCCTCTTTGCCGAACACCATGCGGTTCTGCGCCTTGCGTAGGTCGGTCATGGCCAACGCCTCCTTTGCCTTCCTAGCTCGCCGGCCACCACGTTTCCGCGAGGGCTTCTCGTCCGGGATAGGCAGAGCCCGTTGACCCTTGTTTGGCGGAGGCTCCGTGAGCTTTTCCAGGCGCTCGAGGCACGCAGACTTGAGGCTATCGCCAGTGCTACCATCGGGGCTGGAGTGAATCCTGTCCACTCGGGCTGCCAATACCAGCTTAGCTGCCACAATTCTCATGGCCTGCTTCCTCAGATCGCTTGGAATGTGTTGAATCATCTCCGAGTGGTACAGGTATCCTTGCTGGCGGATGCCGATGTTTGTGGCCAGGCCCGCCTGTCTCTTCTTGGAACCCCAGGAAGGGAGATTGCAGGCTGGGGTCTTGGATAGGCCCGTCAGGCCGCCGGCTGCGTTGAGGAGCTGCGCGGCCGTGAGGGACCCGATGAGGGTCGTCAGGTTGGGCGCGAAGAGTGTCATTCGTGACTGGACATACTCCATAAGCGTGTGCTTGGCCTTGTGAAGTGAGATGGTCATGTCGCAAGCTTGTCGCACGCGATGCAGCTCCTCGTCGCTCATTTCCACGCCCTTGGACGTCGTCGCTTCCACTGTCACAATCATGAGAGAAGGCCCATCCAAAACAGCCTTGAGCCCCATGCCCAGAGGATTGTTTGTGGACGTCTGAAGAGCTTTGATGCTGTCCGAGTCCAGGGGCCCGTTGCCGATGATGGCGACAACCTTGGCATACTCCAACGGTGTGGTAACGAGCCTCTCAAGCTCCGGGAAACGAGTCGAGTAGTGATCACGTATGAACTTGTGCACGAGGGCTACCTCGCCGTCGATCATGGTCGAAAGGCTGTTCGATTGCGTAAGAAGGCTGTATTCGGGGTGGTCCTCGATGTTTCCGATGACCGACGTCTGTGTCGAGGACTGGGCTCGGTAGTGGGCAATTTTCTGTATTGTTCAAAACAAAACGTCAGTGATTTCCTTCTCCAGAGAGCTGATGCTAACGCGCCGACAGCTGGGAGTGAAGTCTTGGAATGGAGAAGAGCTTACCTCGAGGACCGGCTCTAGAGTCTGCATCAGACTGGCAACGCTCCGGACGTCCTTGACGGCGCCAAGCTGCATCTTCTCTATCCTGGCCTTCGTCGCCTCGGCATCTTGCAGGTCGGGCAAATCGTTTTGCTCGTCTGACTCTTCATCCTTGACGCCGTTTTCGCCATCCACGTCCATGGCATCGCGCTCGCCATCTTGGTTCTCGCCCTCGGTGGCCAAGAGGCCGTCGTTCTCCTCCTCCCCGGCCTCGTCGCCGGAGCTCCCGAAATCGTTGAGCAGTTCGTCTGCGACTGTCGACATGGCGGCGGCTTTTCGCTCACAGCTCGCGACGCGATGGAAGTGTCACGGCGGCGAGAGATGGCGAGTTGTAGACTGCCGGTGTCGAGGAATAATTTGGTACTAGGCGGCGAGGCTGAGGAGAACGCCACTTGCGCGACCTGGTCCGTGCGCTAGCGGCAAATCCAATCGTCGACCAAGCCGCGCGACCTAAATTTTGAGCCTCGCGAAGCACCACCCGACATCCAACCAGCACCTTGGCTCCCTCCCCCGGCCTCCCATCATCGAACCTCGTCCCTACGCGTCTGAAGACACCTCTTCGCAATGGAGTCGGCGAGGGGCCCTCCGAGGGTCAAGAACAAGGCCGCTGCGCCCGTGCAGATCAGCGCCGAGCAGCTTCTCCGCGAAGCCGTCGACCGACAGGAGGTCTCCCTGCAGGCGCCGACGCAACGATTCAGCGACCTCGAGGAGCTGCACGAGTACCAGGGCAGGAAGCGCAAGGAATTCGAGGACTACGTGAGGCGGAACCGCGTCAGCCTCCACAACTGGACGCAGTACTCGTCATGGGAGCTCGAGCAGAAGGAGTTTGCGCGCGCGCGCTCCGTCTTCGAACGAGCGCTCGATGTGCTCCCCCACAGCGTCCAGCTATGGATTCGGTACATCGAGGCCGAGATGAAGTCGCGCAACATCAACCACGCCCGCAACCTGCTTGATCGTGCCGTGGCCATACTGCCCCGCGTCGACAAGCTGTGGTACAAATATGTCTACATGGAGGAGATGCTGGGCAACATCCCCGGCACCCGGCAGGTGTTTGACCGATGGATGCAGTGGCAGCCAGACGAGGCGGCGTGGAGCGCGTACATCAAGATGGAGAAGAGGTACGGCGAGTTCGAGAGGGCCCGCGACATCTTCCGGACCTTCACCATGGTCCATCCCGAGCCGCGCAACTGGATCAAGTGGGCCAAGTTCGAGGAGGAGTTTGGCACCAGCGACCTGGTGCGGGAAGTGTTCGGGGCTGCCGTGGAAGCCCTGGGCGACGACTTCGTCGACGAGAGGCTGTTCATCGCCTACGCCAGGTTCGAGGCCAAGCTCAAGGAGTACGAGCGCTCCCGGGCCATATACAAGTACGCGCTCGACCGCCTCCCGCGGTCAAAGTCGATGATCCTGCACAAGGCGTACACGACCTTTGAGAAGCAGTACGGCGACAAGGACGGCGTCGAAGACGTGGTCCTGTCGAAGCGGAGGAAGCATTACGAGGAGCAGGTCAGGGAGAACCCCAAGAACTACGACGCTTGGTTCGACTACGCCGGGCTGGAGGAGTCGTCCGGGGACGCCGACCGCATCCGGGACGTGTACGAGAGGGCCGTCGCCCAGGTGCCGCCGACGCAAGAGAAGCGGCACTGGCGGAGATACATCTACCTCTGGATCTTCTACGCCATCTGGGAAGAGGTGGAGGGCAAGGACGTGGAGCGGACGCGGCAAATCTACAGCACGTGCCTGGGCCTGATACCGCACAAGAAGTTCACCTTTGCCAAGATGTGGCTGCTCGCGGCCCAGTTCGAGGTGCGGCAGGGGGAGCTGACGGCGGCGCGGAAGCTGCTGGGGCGGGCCATCGGCACGTGCCCCAAGGACAAGATCTTCAACGGATACGTGGACCTGGAGCGGAAGCTGTTCGAGTTCGTGCGGTGCCGGACGCTGTACGAGAAGCACATCGAGTTCAACCCGGCCAACTGCCAGACGTGGATCCGGTTCGCGGAGCTGGAGCGCGGCCTCGACGACCTGGAGCGGACGCGGGCCATCTTCGAGCTCGCGGTGCAGCAGCCGCAGCTCGACATGCCCGAGCTGCTGTGGAAGGCGTACATCGACTTCGAGGAGGAGGAGGGCGAGTACGAGCGCACGCGCGCGCTGTACGAGCGCCTGCTAGACAAGACGGGCCACGTCAAGGTGTGGATCAGCTACGCGCACTTTGAGATCAACATCCCCGAGGAGGACGAGGAGCAGCAAGAGGAGGAGGAGGCGGCCGTCAGCGACGAGGCCAAGGCGCGCGCGCGCAAGGTGTTTGAGCGCGCGCACCGCAGCATGCGCGACCGGGACCTCAAGGAGGAGCGCGTGTCGCTGCTCAACGCGTGGCTGTCGTTTGAGCGGACGCACGGCGGCGCCGACGACGTGGAGCGCGTGCAGCGGCAGATGCCCCGGCGGACCAAGCGCCGGCGCCGCCTCGACGACGACACGTTCGAGGAGTACGTCGATTACGTCTTCCCCGCCGACGACCAGCAGGCCAAGAGCCTGTCCAACGTGCTGGCCATGGCGCAGAAGTGGAAGCAGGCGACGGGCGGCGACCTGTCGGGGCCCGGGGCGTGAAGAGAGCCGGAGCCGGGCTTCGTGGTCGGGCTGGGGGCGTTTGCTGCTGGTCGGTGTGGGCGGGATGCTTCCATCTACGAGTACGGGTATGGGTATATGGATGAAGGAAGCAGCATGGTGAAGTGCCGGGTTGGGCCGTGCAAGGTAGCCAATCAACCAAGTCTGTCACTCAGTCCGTCAATGCGGTCCGCTCGTAGCATTGTACGAGTAGCATGCTGATAATATCGCGCCATCCCACCCGGCGGCGCCTCCGACTGCTGCTCGTGGCACGTCCGATGGCCTGCTCGTCCTCGCCAACCAACACCAGCCCCAAGACCCAGCCAACAGCCCAGCCACCCAGCGGAACGGGAGGCTCGGATCGCTTAGCACCTTGCCGCAAAGTCGACAGGCCCTGTCCGGCCGGACACGACGGAGCACGACAGCTGGACATGGCACGCCACGGGCTGGGGGGGGCTGACAGGGGCCGCCCAGGGGCTTTGCGGCGCGTGATGTCATGGACGTGGGGTGCCCGGAAACCAGGTTTGCCAAGTGGGCGGCCAGTCCAGCCAGCCAGCCATGCCGCGACGTCGTCGTCGCAGCCACGCACATGCAAACCCGGGCAAGCGGACGCGCATGCGAGGGGGCCAACGCCAGCGCATCATCTTGTCATGTCTTGTCATGTCATGGTCATGGTCGTCATTCATCTTGCGTCGGCCTACAGCCCGCCTTGCCCGTCTCCTCCGTCTATGTACGGCTATAGATAGAAAGCAAAGAGCCAAGACTGCGAGTACAAGCTGGTTCATCCTCATCATCGCGGTCCAACGTGAACCAACAAGACGGCAATGGCATGTCGGAAAAGCCACCACCCTCCCTCCCTCCCCCCTGGCCAGAGGGTCGCAGGCCGCTCACCGCATCCCGAGCCCGATCCGAATCCTCGATCCTCGATCCCACCGCCGGGCCCTGCATCTGTCTCCTCGCACCCTGCAGAGCCGTCTTTTCCGGAACCCAGCCATCCAGCCAGCCAGCAATTATATCCCTCCCCCACGATCGATCCCACCCCCCGGAGCCCCGTCATCGTCGTCGGCCAACGCATACCCGCCGCCGTGTAGCCGGTTACAAGCAAATTCCCGCGGTCCCTTGCCGCGAGCCGCCCATCTCTGCTTCGCTTGCAGAGTGGCTGCCCCTTGTCCCACCCCGTCTCATGCGAGGCATCGAGCCCACGTTTCCCGGGTCGCCGAGATCCGCTTGTGGGTGCCGGTTTGTCCCCTCGGGTATTGGTAGGGGCGAAACGGCATTGAGCCACTTAGTAGCGACGATGGTCTGTCACAATTCATTTGTCATTAGTCATTCCTCTTTAGTACATGCGTGTGCGGTGAAAGAAGCGAAGCAAGCTCGTGTGACGGAAGGGAGCCGCGGGGGACATCTGAGGCTTGTTCTATCATGCATCTCAGGTCTCCCGCGTGAGAGTCAAACCACGCAGCACACCAAAGCCAGTCATCCAAAGCAAGTCCTTTTCCGCTGCGTTTAAATCATGCCAATTTTGTCTTACTCACGGCTCTCGGAGCCACGCCATGATGCCCCGTTCGACGCAAGGTGCATGCAGCTCTGTGACGAGACGTAGCTTCGTCCCAGAGCTATGCGAACTGCGTCGAACATGGCGGCCGGTACTCTTGCGAGTGACCGTCCTTGGGCGTTGCCAGGAGCATGGCCCAGAGTGTTGGAAGCAAGGAGCGCCGCACGGCAGCGCATCGTCCGCTGCACCCCAACGACGAGGTGTCAGCGGTAGTTGCCCATGGGCGGTGCTGGGAGCCTGCCGGTGCCATACGGATTGTCGTCGTAGTATCGTGGTCCGTAGCCGTCGTCAGACCCGTAGCCGCCGTATCGCGATCGTGGGCCCGCAGGCAAGCTGTCAGCTCTTCTGCTGCCGCCGCTGCTGGGCTCGCGCTTCTTTTTGCGCTTCTCCTCGCGTTTTTCGTGGCGGCGCACCTTCTCCTCGCGGAACTGCCGGCACTCGTGTGTCATCTCCTTGGCCTCCTTCATCTCCTCAATGGCGCCTTTGATGCCCATGGCGGCGATGCCGACCGATGCCGCATCTTGCATGATGGCCTTGGTCTTGAGCTTCTTGGCCTCGGCCGGGCTCAGACGCCCCTCCTTAACGGCCTTCTGCCGTGCCCGCCTCTTGTCCATGCTCTGGTAGACTCCGTGTACTGCGTGGATGGTGGCGACGGTTGCGAGACCAGTGGTCAATATTTGCTTACCTCTCATCTTCTTGGCCCTCTTCTCATCCTCGTCCGAGTCCCCGAGATCAGACTCCGACCCGTAGCCGGACCGGCTGTTGCCTCTCCGGCGAGACGAGTCCCGGCGGCCGTCACGGTGCGAGCGCTCCGACTCGTAGTCGCCTCCGCGGCTGCGACCGCCGTATCGGCTGTCTTCCTCGTACATGTCGTCCGAGTAGCGACGCGAGCGGCGCGAGCTGCCGCGATCGTCATAGTCGTCCTGATCGCGGCGTCGGTGGTCGTCGACTGCCTCTACGGCGCCGCTGCCGATACCGAGCTTGGCCAGGCTGTTGCGAGCCTTGTCGACGACGCTGCGGCTCCGGCTGCGCTGACGACGGCGATCCGGAGATGGGCTTCTCGAGTCGTAGTCGCGCCCGCGGCTTCGGGACCGCGAGCGATCAAGCATCTTCTTGGCTCCCAGAGCGCCGAGTCCAGCCGTCGCCAGAGCAGCGAGGCCGGTGGCGCCGCCGCCGCCGCGGCTTTGCGACCGGGCACGAGAGCGAGAGCGGCTTCGCCCCGTCAACTTGTCCTCCTCAATGTCCTTCTTGGATCCGTTAATCAGGCGGTTGCCGACCAGACCACCGATGACCGATTCGGCAAGGCCGAGCTTCCCATGGCTCTCGCCGTGAGCGGCGTCAACCGTGGCAGCACCGGCGGCGGCGGTGAGGATGCGCTTCGTCTTCTCGCCCTTCCAGCCGCCGGGTTCCTTGGCCACGCGGAAAGCTTCGGTGGCGCCGGCCAGAAGTGACGCCATGGCGGCCTTCTGGATCTTGTTGGCGCCGCCCCCGCCGGAGCGCTCGCGGGAGCCTGCGCGAGAGCCGGCCCGGCTACGGGTGTCGGAGCGCTTGTCGTCGCCGCCGCCCGTGAGGGACTTGACGGCGGCCCCAAGGCCGGTGGCGGCAATTGCGTTCTCGAGGAAATTCTTGTGGCCCTTCTTCTCCTTGGAGCCCTCCTCGTCGTCCGAGTAGTACTCGGTCACCTGGCCGTCACGGCCGCGGTGGAGGATGTAAGTCGCCTTCTGGTCCCGCTTGGCCTGCTGCTTGCTGTAGAACTCGGCTCCCTGGTAGCCGGCGAGGGCGCCAAAGCCAGCCAGGGCAACCGTTGAGAGCGGGTTGCGGTGAATCTCGGTGCCTTCTGACTTGGCCTCGTGGCGATCGTAGAGCTCCTTGCCGCCCGCAAGGAGGGCAGCCCCGGCGACGGCGGCAATGATCTTTTCCTGCTTGGACATGCTCTTGTGCTTGGACGTCTTGCGCTCCTCCTCTTCGTAATAGGAGTCGCCGCGTCGCAGGTAGCGGCTAGAATCACGGTCACGGTCACGTTCGCGGTCACGGTCGTAGCGAGCGTCGTAGCCGCGGCGGTAGTCGTACTCTTCCTCGTAGTAGCCGGGCTCGGCGGAGCGGGTGCGACGCACATGGCCTCCGGTGGGCGGGGGAAAGTCGCGGCGGATCTCCTCCACGGACAGATCGCTGTCCTCGCGGGGGCGGGGGACTAGCTCTCGAGTTTTGACGTATTCGCGGGTGTCGAGAAAGCGAGGGTCTCTATCATCGCGGCGCTCCTCGCGGCGTTCCTCGCGCACGTAACGGCGGGGGTAATCCCGCTCGTACGGGTCGTAGCTGGCCATTCCAGCGACGGGGGATGGGGGCGTTGTCGTTGTCGTCAGCGAAGAGCAGAGCAGAGCAGACGCGGCTTCGGAGTCGTATCAAGATGCAACGGGCGCTTTGGCGGCAAAGTATGATGATGAAGTTGTCGAGTGGTTGGGGAGCCGGACAAGCGTTGTGCGAGCCAGAGGATGACGACGGCTGGGAGGTGGGCAGAGCGGCGACAAATGGGCATCAAAGACTCACGCTGAGACGCGGGGCGGGGCAAGACGTAATGGACGGCGGGGGTTTCCTTTGAAACCAGCCCGGATCCCTGTCGTGCTTGCTGCTGCCCGCTGCCTTACGAGGGTCACTGCGCCGGCGGCTTATAGGTTGGCTACAGGGCGTTGCTGGCGCTGGACGGCCGCCCGCGACAGCGGTTGAATGCCTGGCGAGGCGGCCGGCAGCACAGCCAGCGAGTGATCCATGGCCACCTCACCTGCTCGCAGGTTGCCTCCCAATTCCTCGAC
Organism: Tolypocladium tropicale; assembly: GCA_024340005.1. Taxonomy (NCBI): domain Eukaryota; kingdom Fungi; phylum Ascomycota; class Sordariomycetes; order Hypocreales; family Ophiocordycipitaceae; genus Tolypocladium; species Tolypocladium tropicale. Next base: position 171,886 of record JALHBU010000117.1, on the reverse strand, counting down.
TGCGCCATGGCCTCGTGTGTCTCGCCGTCGGGGTTGCCGAGCTCGCTGATGGCCCCTTGGCCGCTCTCCGCTTCGTCGTCTCGTCTCTTGTCTTCCCCTTTGCCCTGCGCTGCTACGGGTCGGCCCTTCATCTGGTTTGGCCGCAACGAGCGTCCCTTGGATGCCCAAAGTCGAAACAAATTTGTCCCCCGATGCCCGATGCTGGGCCATACGGCAAGGTAGTGGCGCTGGTGGAGACGACGCCGTCTCTTTGTCCTGCTGTGTCGCCTGGACTTCTTCTGCCGAGCAGGGCTCGCATGGACACGCTGGCACATCTGGCAGAGCCCCATCCACGGCTTGCTCCCGCAGGGCAGTGCTTCCAGACCGGACCAGACCAGACCACCACCAGAGGAGGGGAGCATGACCAGGAAGCGGAAACGCAGCGACTCGTGCTCCGTAGATGTTCAGGTCCTCCCCAGCCACAACGGCGGCCCCACTATCGAGGGCCCGTCCGCGACACTGATTAGCCCAATGACCCTTTCGCACCGGCCCGTCACTAGGGAGCCCCTCCAAGCCACGTTCTCTGCCGTCGTCCACCAACCCAACCACCCGCCACCCACCATCCACTATCCGCTCTGCCCTCTCAAGCCTCTCCACCCTCCACCATTTGCGAGTAGGCACTTCGTACGCGCCATCACGACGAGGCAACGGTGATGTCACTCAAGCTGCTGTACCACAGCTGGGGGGCTGCCACAGAGGCCACGGGCACGCGCCAAGCAAACAGCGGCCTCCCTCCCCAGCGAAGAAGCGAATGACTGGCTGTAGGAGCCAAACAGGCCCATTGAACGTAGCCTTCGAGCACCTCCCCTCAGCTCATTGGATCCACGGCGAGAGGCAGCCGACGCAGCAAACGATGAATTAATGTCCTGTTACCATGTCTCACATCCGTTCAACCTCCCCTACTACTACCAGACGAGGCTTGCAACACGCAACACGACACCCACAGACGGTCCGGCCATATTCGCACTCACATTTATATCGCCGTTGCTGCTTCTCCTCACCCAGCCCCACGCGGCCACTCCCTTCCGCAGTGAAGCATCGCGACTAACCCATCCGAGCAGCCGCCGTTGCTTCGTTGCCCGCACTCGGCAGGTCTGAATGTCACCGTCGCCTCCGCGTTCCCTCCGCGAGCTGCTACACTCGGGCGAAAAGGCGGGGTCCCCTCGCGGGGTAAGTCAATGGACCTGCTGCGTTCAGGTACTTCGAACGGGCTGTTTCGTGGCCAGCCCGTCAGCCCCCGAGGCTCCCATCGACGCACCTTCGCTCCAGCCCTCGTCGCCTCGCCAGCTGTGTTAGCCTTGGACTCGTACCACCGCACGCCTGAGTGACACGACGTGCTCACTTAGGCCTGCTTGTGCAGCAAACGATATTATCGAGCCTGCCTTCGTTCGTAGCTTCGCTTGAGCCCGAGGTAATACCTCTCATCCCTCCGGCTCATCACCTGTAATATCGAATCCATGAATGGAAAAAGAGCATTGGTCCATGGTGGGCACTGGCTGCTCTACACGCAATGCATTGTTCTCTTCTTGCCTGCCTCGTTGCAACCTCACCTGTTCGTGCTGGCGTGCATCTTTGTACATGTACGGCTGCATGAAAGCTGCCTCGCCACCGGGGGCGCCTTTCTGTGATATATAGACTGCGCGCCTCGTATTCCCCGACGTCTTCTTTGCTGTACCCTTGCCCGCTTTCCAGCCGACTTTTCCAATCTGAAACGTTCGTTTCTTTGAATCTTCTCGACGGGTCCATTGATAGCTTCGCGTCCAACACCATCCACACCCAAGCAAAGAGTCAACAAGATGCTCCCCATCGTGTCTCTCGCCCTCCTCACTGGCCTTACCACTGCCGCCGACGTTCAGGCCCGCCAGATGTATGCTCTCCCTTGCATGGTAATTGGCCACCTGTCAATCGTTTGCCGCTGACAGAGGAGCCGCGCAGCTCTGAGCTCTTCTCCATACCTGGCCAACCTAGCACCAGCGAGGGTGGTCCCATCATTTCCTTGACCATCATCCCCTCCGCTACGACCATCTCCGGCACCGTCATCACGGCCGGGCCTACCCCCACGGGCACGGGCATCGTCACCGGCACGGATACGGACACAGACACTGACACGGACACTGGCACGGAGACGGAGACGGGCACGGACACAGACACCGGCACGAACAGCGTTGCGCCCACGACCGGGCCCTTCGTGTCGGCCTCGACCACGGGCTTCAGCAAGTAAGTTGCCGCTCCCCGCTTCAGTCGATGGACTGGACATCAGCGAGAATGCTCACCCCTTCGTAGCTCGACGGTAGCCACGCGCACCCAGACCGGCCTGACCAGTACCGGCGGCTCGCCCAGCTCCCCCCCGACCAAGGCCACCACCGCCACCACCGCCGTCACCTCCAACCCGGCTGCCATGGCCACTGCTTTTGCCCACAACGCCGTGGCCGGCATTGTTGCCCTGGCCGGTCTCGCCGTGGCCCTGTGAGCTCAGCCCCGTCTAGCAATGAGCTCGGCGTGCAGGGCAGAGAGAATGGATGTCTTTTGCCGCCTTGGTCTGGCACACGTAGCTTACATGCTGCGTCTGCAAGATGACTCGTCTTGTCTCACTGAGGCTGTATGGCACCGGGGTCAAGTCGTGACCGAGCCTGCATCGGATACGAGAAATGCAACATTGCTTCAACCCAAGACACTAATGACCACCTTTTTGACTATTGGAATCCTTAATCGTACAATTCAACAATGCCGCAGCTACATCGTACCAGGCTGTCTGTCTACCGTAGCATCAATTGTAAATGGGCATCCATTTTTGCCCCGTTGGAATAAAAGAACCCCTCAAAATGCATCCATCAATGGAAAAAAATAAAATAAAAAGAGCACCTCTGCCATTGCCAAAATCGCATCCCATGTGCCGTTTTCTTTAGCTGTTTTTGTCATTGTTCAAGTCGCTCTTCGCCAAATTTTCCTCACCCTGCCTGCTGCTTTGAAAATACTAGTTCGTGGGCCTCATGAGGAAGCACGAGCAAGTCCTTTACTTCGCAGTTATGGCCAAGTTCTCTGAAACGTCGAACGCCACCATGATCCACGGTCCACCGTGCATGGCGAAATCCATGAGATGACCTGGCCGTGTCGTGATGTCTGGCAAGGCAGCGATAGTTTTCCAAATCCAGTGCCGCTTTGTTCTCTGTCTCTTCTCAGTCAACGCAGCCGGAGCGAGTCCGGGCGGAAATCAAAGGATGCCGAGGGTCTTGAGCATGGAGCCTTCCTCTCGCCCTCCACGAGCTCCCAAGCACCAGCTGGCTCAACAGAACCTCCTCGAATGTTGACACTCGATGTCATCGTAGTCCACTCAGGCGCTGCAGACCACGATGCCTGCGCTCACTCTCAACTCTCTCATCAGGCACGCTGCTCAAAAGGCGTTCATTCCTCTGCCGAAATTCTTCAAAGCTCTCGTGGCTACCAGCTGGCTGCCCTAGGTTCATCCTCTCAATATGAGATTCCGGGGCAGTCCAGAGCAGTCAAGGAGCCCGTACTGCCCAGAATCAGATTGCCCTCCGTGTGCGCCGTAAAGGTAGAAAACCGACTCCGCATACATCGTCCAATTCAGAACCGGTGAATAAGATCGCAACTCGTACAAATTCTGGCCAATGGTGGATGACCAGCCAGTGGTCGGCCAAGCTGCGCTGGCGACTTGGGAAGGAATTCGTGAACGGCATCTCGCCCGGCCTGCCAAAGACCAAAATGACAAATTTTTTTTGGATCCAGGTCCGACTGCGTTGGACCCAGGCTTGCCGCTCGCCATGGGAGAAAAAAAAATGCAGCATCCACCTCACGAAACACCCCCGTGCCCTTTTTGCCCCAAAAACTTACGACTGGACGGCCGCGGGTCCTTCGGCGTGGACCCCGTTCGGCAGAGCGTTCGTGGCAGACTCATCGCTGTGCCCATTGACTGCGTCTGAAGCAACGACGGCCTTGGAGCTCGCACCCTTGGCCGCGTCAACTTCCTGGCCAGAGCCGACCGCCGTACCAAGTACGGTAGAGCCCGACGGGGAGAAGTCCGGGACTTCCGCAGAGAGCTGGCTGGTCGCTCCATGCCCGACTCCGCCGCCGTTGACCATGCCGTTCATTCCGTGACCCTCGGCGAGCGGCTGAAACTGCGGCTCACCCTGAGCATTGTAGCCCAAGGGCGGCGACGCGCCGTAGGGAGCCGGGGCGACCCCATTGAAGTGGGGCCCAAAGTTGTATGGGCGGTTCTTGAAAGTCAGGTGTGAAGGTCCATTATTGCGAGCAAAATCATCGCGTTCCTCCATGGGCAAGACGAAGCTCTGCCAAGCCGTCCTTCGGCGAAGTCGTTCAATCTCGTCTTCGCCAACGACAAAGTCGAGCTCGGTCGACGTCTCGCACACGGCCCGGATCATGCCCATGTCCGACGTAAGCTCCCTTATGCGCTTAAACGCCGCGACAAAGTGCAGGTTGACGAAGCCTTGCGAATCCATCCGCTTGCGCAGATACATGTCTTTGCAAAGGTTCTCGATGGAGAAGTAGTACTCGATCTGGTTCTTGAGCAGCGACATGACGACGTTGTCCCAGTACGGCTGCGGCTGGAAGGGTACAGCCGACAGCGGGGCCATGGGATACTCGTAGGGGCCGAACTGCGTCTGGACAGGCGGCAGTCGCGTTGCGCCGTTAGGCAGCGACATGCGGTGGAAGTTGGCACCGGCGGCATTGCGACCTCGCCCGCCTCGCTGTGGAGGGGGCATGAACATCTGGTTGTGACCGCCTTGCCTCGGCGGCGGGCTGTAGGGGCCCTGAGGCCTCGTGGGCATCGGCCCCGAAGCGAAAGCAGCGGTGTTGTGCTGATGTTGCGAGTGGGAGCCCATGGAGTGGTGCCCGCCTCGGCCACGGTAACCTCCGCGTCCTCTCTCGCCGCGACCCTCTGGGCGGTCTCGAGCGCCATGGCCCTGGTCCTATTGAATACTTATTTAGCATCATTCCCAAAGAGACAAAAAAAGCACCCGGCACTCTGGCTTGATGCGCCGATTCCCCACTTCCCGCCTCCCGTTTCTTGTGGAGGAAAAATCGTGCCGAAAACGCGCAATGGGTGATTCGGGGATACCTACAGTCGGATGGGCGGATGCCGCGTCCTTGGCTTTCTCACCAGCGGCGTGACTTGGTGCCTTCTTCTGATCCTTGGTGCTTGAAGCATCTATCGAAGCGCGCTTCGCCGTTGGCGGCAGGGAGGCTGCCCGATTGGAGGCAGCACTGCCCTCGTGAGACCTCTCTCTGGACTCATTTGGCTTGTTCGTCGACGCAGCTGAAGCGAGCTTATCGGCGGGGTTGGCACCAGTCGCGACCCTCGTGCCGTTTGCACCTCTTGCACCACCTCGGGGCTTAGGGTTGCGCATCTGAGGAAGTTGGGTCTCGAAGCTGACGGTAGGCACGTAGTCATACGTAACCCACTTCTCCTTCTGACGTGGCTTCGCCTGCGACGCATCGTCTTGAGCGTCCTTGGAATCCTTGTCCTGACGATCGACCGGAGTCGTGACCGGCTTCTTCTTGTCCTCCTTGAGGGCAGTCTCGGGAGTGGGCCAGGAGGCCGAGTCACCGACCGGGGGTGGCATCTCAGCCTTGCTGTCCTTGGCCTCCTTGTCCGCCACTCTGGAACCTCGGCTGCCATTTCGCTCCGGGCGGGCAGCGTCACCAGACTTTCGTGACGGCTTCACACCGTTTGTGGCTGCGCTGTCTCGCGACGCAGAGGTGGCGTCCTGACTGGGCTTGACAGCCTTGTTGGCGTCTTCCGCCGGGATCGGCGCGCCATTGGCCACGTCGTCTGCAACGTCCGTGGCTGGCTTAACCTTTGCCTGTTGCGCCTCTTTTCGCTGTTGCCAGATGTTGACCGAGGGGATCGGAGCCTCGGCGAGTTCGATCTTGGGTGCCTCTGGAGCTGGCTCCTGGTCCTTATCGGCATTTGACGCTTGGTCATTTGCCTGCTTCTCTGAAGCCTTGGTCTTCTTGCCCTTCCGTTGCTTCTTCGATTCTTGCTCATCGACCGACCGCGTGGCAGTGCTGGAGGACCTCGTGCCCTTGTCAGCTCGCCGCCATGGTCGATCTAACCGGCCGCTGTCGTCGTCTCGCTTCGACTCAGACCGCCTCTCGCTGGCGGTCTCGGACCGCAAGTCGCTCTCTGAACCAATATTGGCATCAACATCGTGCTTCTCAACGGCCGAGGATTGGGACTCGGCATTTCGAGGCGTGTCGGGCGAGTCGGCCACAGTCTCGGCTGCTGAAGCAGCTTTGGTCGTGGAGGAAGCAGGCTGGGAGCCCTGGGCTGGAGCGGGCTGGTTGGGAGAAGCAGCGGTCGCAGGGGACGCGCCCTGGCCCTTGGCCGCTTGGGCATAGGAAAAGGTTGTGGGAGCCGCCATCTCGGTAGAATTGGATTCGGCTGCAGAAATCATGTCAGGGTGTACCAATGCAACGAAGCCTGGTCAACACAAGGTAGACGAGGCGTTCTTGTGTTTCGTGGCGTGATGCCGATGCTCCCCAGACGGGGCAAAAATATGTCGACGGCAATGAGGTGGACGGTGAGTCTGCGATGAGATACCAGTCCGTACTCCGCGGAAGTGTCTGCGCGTCGAGGGTCCTGACGGTCCCAGACAAAGCTTTCGAGGCAACGTCGATGCAGGCGCGGGAAGGGGAAAACCCGATCGGTCGGCCGGTCGGTAAGCAGCCGCGGCCTGAGAAAACAGGCAAAAGACGACTCGCAGGCAGGTATCGCTGGGTGCAGAGGGAGGCACAAAGGGCTTCAAAAAGCACGTGGCCCTCAAGAGGTTACGCGGATGGCCCAGACGCAACGACGAAGAGAAGAACGGCTCGGGCGATGCGCGGTGAAGGCGAGATTGAGGCACAGCGAGGGGGTTTGAAAGGTTGGAGGTCAGCTGGCACTCGGGGAGCTGGGTGCCGCGACAGAGGAGCTGCGCTGCTCACGCAGGGACGAAGCGCAGCCCCGGAAGCGACGGGAGGAGGGGGAAATGCAACAGGACGCGAGCCGCGGCGGCAGTCCTGAGGAATTGGCTGGGTCTTGCGAGGTGGTTGACGGAATGGCGAGAGAGGGCCAACTGGGCAGGGCAGGTCAAGGTCGGGGAGGTTATTTTTGCGTTGTGTGAAATAATAAATTTTTTCCCTTGCCGGCTCTTCCCCCTCACCCGCGGCGGTCTTCCCCCGGAGTGGGCGGTGGTGGTCCCAGCCCAGCGCCTGGGTCCAGCGAGGCCTTCGGGGCGGACAGTGGTCGGGCCAAGTGGCCCCCAGCGGGTGGTAATGCTGCCACGGCCAGTGGATGGGCCCCCCAACTAGCACCTTGGGTACGGAGCACAACGGGCCTGGTCGGGCGGGTGCGGCAGCAGGAACCGCCTGTCGAGGGCAGTTTCAGTGGAGACGCAGGCGCCGCGGGCGTGACGAGGGTCTGTTAGTGCTGGCGCGGTGGGTGGGCATCGCGTGCGCTCTCTCCTCCACGGTGACGAGAGGCAGAAAAAAATGACTCCATCCAGTCCACAACCGAGCAGATGGATGCATTTGTTTCATCTTCAGCCGGCATCTACGATGGCTCGCCTGCGGGAGCACGGCGTCAAGGCTAGCTGGTAGGAAGACAGGTACGGTGTATCGTATGCCGCAGCGGGCTGGGTGGAGATTGTGCTGCGACATGCGACAGCAGCAAACACAGCGCCGAGCATGACCTCGGATCGCGGGCTACCGGCTATGAGTATCGTACGCGTACCTCGCTCGCCGCCTTCCCTGCGGTATGTGCATATATCTAGTCCGTATAATCCGTACGGAGAGAAGAGCCCGCATCCTGGTTCGGCAGGTCCTCGCAGGCAGTCGAGAAATGGCCAGCGATGTCCCGTTGGTCTTGGCCGGCTTCCAGCCGTGACTGGTGATTGAGTGTGTCGACCCACGCTGTTACCGCACTCGTAGGTATGCGCCCCTTGGCGCGCTAAAACGGTAACCTCGCGTGGGACCTACTTTATCCCGTAAGGGCCTCGGAAGACGGCGAAGCGGATGAACTGCCCTGGTATGCCGTCTGCGGAGCGCCAGTTCTCCATTGCCGCGGCTCCCGCCTGTCCTTTGAGCAGCGTTCGCCGTGTACTCCGTACTCGTACGAACATTGGGACCCTGGGCCCGTAACCGCGCGGCCAACTCTTAATAGGTGCTCGTACCGACTATGCTGCTCGGGTTGTTCGTGCAGGACTGCTCAAAGCCGACGCCGATATTATGACACGTAGTTGCCTGGCCCCGGCACAAGCAAGCGACGATAGGCCACCAGACACCGGGCTGCCTGTTACCAAATGCCGTACCTTCGTGATCAGTAGGTACAGTGCAGCGTCCTACCCAAGCCCAAGGCACCTGGATGGATTAGCTCCAGGCACCGTGACGGCCGTAGCCCCTTATCCACCGGTCCCTGCCACTCTCGGCTCTGCCCTTTCATGCGACTATCTGTTGGCCGCGATCGACATTAAGGCGTCTGACATGATTCAACACGCCGACGCCGACAGTCCGTCGCCCGGGATTGCCCCTCTTCTGCCGCCGTGCAACAGCAGCACAGGATGACGCATTGGCAGCCTAAGCCAGGCGTGGTACTTGCCGGCCTACCATCCTACCTCCGTATCCCCCATCCCCCTCACGAGCGGAGGGCGAGCCCGCGATCCTGCATGCATCACGCGGCTCGCGACTGGTCCAGACAGTCTCAGCTCTCCAAGTATATACGGCAGAGCGCAGGACCTTGCGGCCGCATTTGTCATTGTAAGGTTGACCCCGCCGCCGGCTGGCGCACGCTTGCGAGATGATCGTAGACATCCCTCGAACAACTAAGACCAGGTGTCCAGGCCGCGCACACCCTCGCATCCCTTGAACCAGGCATCTGCCCGTTTGCATCCGGTGCCTCTACCTACCATGCTACCCACTGCCTACCGTGCTGCTTCTCTCGGGCGAGCGGCCAGGTCCCTCCATGCCTCCCTCCAACCCAGGCACCCGGATGCCCCGCGGTCCCTGCAGCGGGGATGGCCAAAGCACCTCGGCTAACGCCGTCCGGCGGCGTTTGCAGGAGTGCGAGGCTGGGGGAGAGAGGTTTGCCAGCGCCCGCCGTCTAGGATCGAGTGGGTTTGGTCAATCAGCGTTAGCCATAATACTCCGTAGTTGACAGTCTTTGCGTTGCCCAATCCCATTGTTCCCTTGTAGCTGGATGCACGACTGGGTAGCCAGCAAATCAAAACGCATCATTAACCATGGCATTATTTAACTGGTGGTATGTATGGATACATTGGCTTGTTCTTTATTTGGCGGCTCTCGCGTCGACAGCCGGCTCCCTCGCGAGTTCACGGTGCTCCCAACTCGGACAAGTCTGGGACCTGCCGGCTTGGCGCATGGTGTAGGTGAATAGTACAATACAGCAACTGGTCTGGTCACCTCAGTTTATTGGGCTATGCGCCCTGCTTCACCCCGACATCCACGACGTAGCTTGTCTGGTCCCAAAAGACGCAGCCAGGCGGAGACCAGCAGAGCCCATGGGGAAGTAGCTTATGAGATACCATATCAAGCAAGCCATTTGCACCACGGCGGAGATTAGCGTCAAAATGGTGCTGTGAAGCTGCGTGAAGAGTCAGTGGCATGTTCTGTTGGCGACTCGTGACTTGATTCCAGACGCACCTTGAGCGCAAAGATGAGCGTCAGGATAATGGAGCCAAAGTAGGCTGCGGTGAATGGGAGTCTGGGCGTCGAACATAGGTGATAGACATAGTTCAACGGGCCCATGACCGCCGCGAAGGACGCCAAGAAGAGCAGAGAACCGACAGACCAGCTGTTAGACGAGCGTTAGTTACAACATGTACGTGCCTTCTGAGGGTGGACAGAGCGGGCGCCCTCGGACGAATCACTTCCAAGCGCAGACCATAAAACCTCCATGATCACTCTGATGTTGGGGGCAACGGTTATGCTGGTCACGGGAGAGGAGGCGGGGAAGGGAGGAGCGAAAGGAGACAGCAGATAAGATGCAGACAAACAACGGCAGAGGAGCCGGGAGATCCACTCACAGTATGACAAACTTGCGAGGTCTCAGCGAGAGGATCGGGAATAAGGTGAAGCATATGACGAAGCAGGCGAGGGCGGCGAGGTTGCAAGCCCCAAAGATCAATAGGCGGTCCCATCTGCTAACTGCAACCCAAGTCAGCCCTGTCACACCACGAGCGCAGCATCCACATCACATGCAGAATCTAAGGTATGGCTATCGATGCATGCACATGTCCCGCTGCAGGGGTGCCGCGAGGCCTATGCTGCTCGATGTCGTCAGGTTGACTCACGCACGAACCAACCTTCCTCCTCCTCTCGCCGACTTGGCGCCGGCAGAGGTGCTCCGGCACTCTCGGAGGTGGGAAGGCGCACGTATCCACGGTCCCCGAAGGGGTTCAGGCTCCTTATGGACGACAGCAGCCCGGACTGCTGCGAGGTGTTGACCGGCTCATCGCTGGAGCGCCGGCTCCAGCCGAGCGAGTTGATGGAGTCGCGGAACGAGTTGGAGGCCATGGCGACGTCGGGACGGGAGCTCAGGCTCGCGGAGAGCTGCGCGACGGCTGCTGGGACGATGGACGCCGTTCGCGGCGGGCAGGGAGAGGAGGGGCGACGGGTGCCAGAGGAACGGCCCTATTCGAGGCGCGGGAGTTGCTCCACTCTGGGAATGGTCAGTCAAAGGGAGTTGATATAAAGAGAGGCCGCGTCAGGTTGAGCTGCCATCCCCCGTGGACGGCCCAAGGGGGGGGCCAAGGAGAGCGGTGCGAGCCTACCAAGGCGCCGGTTTTGGGCAGGCTGCGCCACGCTGCGCCACGGAGACAGAGGGCGACTGGGTCGGGCAATGGCGCCCGCGCGTGCCGCTCAGAAAATGGGAGTGCGAAGGGCGGGAGGATATGAGACGAGGCCAGATGGATCGAAGCTGGCGTGCGGGACGAGACGTCGATGGGGAGGGCAGGCTGGGGGTGTGATGGGTGGATGGAGGTCGATACGCGCTCGACGAGGCCACATGATTGGCGGCTGGGCGGGGGCCTACGAGTGCGTGGGTGGCAGCCGTGCAGAGAGGCTGCTGCTAAGGACCAAGGCAGGAGGCCCGAGGCGGCCCCACTGCGGACGGACGACAACTCCCGTCGGCTGGCAATGGAACTTGGTATTCCCCTGCCTGCGACAGGCTGGCCGGATGGGGCGGGTGAGTGGGCATGGGGCGAGCCCGAGATGCAGAAGCTCGCCTGGGTTGCGCGGGCGGCAGAATTCCATGGCACGGCGGCACTACTGCTGCGCGCGAGAGCTGCATACAAGCCGGCTGCCCGCCATGTGGAGCGGACGGACGCAGCGAGGGCATCATGCATCGCCGCCGGGGGGAGGGCTGACCTGGGGGACGGCCGTGCCTTACATGACCCCGTGGCCCGACGCTGGAGACGGCCACGCATGACCGACGGCGCGCCAGGCCGCGATTCCATGATGCGGCGCTATGGCAAGGCCGGCGTCGAAGCCCTCGCGAGGTTGTGGCTTGGTGTCTTAAATCCGGAGTCACGTTCAGCCTGTCTGCTCACCCCCAGCCCGCCGTGGGTGGGGGAAAGATCGTGATGGATGCGACCACCACCCGCGCTTTGCGGCCGCGGCAAGTCAGAAGACGAGGCGCGCGGGACGGCGAGGCTCGTACCGTCGCCGCTGCGTCGTATCCTCGGTCGCGCAGTATAAGATGTGTCGTCCCCGGGCGCGCGGCGTGCCTAGACGTCGGGAAGAAAGTGGAAGAAGGCCGACTGCTGCAGCCTTGAGTTTCCCCCCGTCGAGATATCGTCATCGCCTACCGACAGCCCGTCCTATTTATAGGACTACTTCGTATCCTGCGCAGCGAGACACGGCGACGCCAACGAGTCGTGCAGCGCCAGATTCACAAGACATCAACAAAGAGCAGCATTCTTGCCCCTTCGACCGGACTCTTATCGCCGTTGGCTTCGATTCGGTAGCTTCTGCAGCAATCCTGGAGCTCATGCATCCTCGGGCGCGGCGCGACCTATCACTTTACACCGTCCACCAGCCTGCTACCACCACCACCACCATCGCCTCGACTATTGCCCCAGGGTCATTAACTACCGCTGCGCCGTCCAGACATCTGCCCGCTTGGTCGGACCCTAGATCCTGCCGGACCAGGGCGAGACTCCAACTCACTGCGCCCCAACGCCGACCTGCACATCGTCGTCGCCTTCGTCGCTTCACCGTCTGCGACAGCACCCCGTGCCAACGGTCCGGAGAGGACGCCTAGCCTGCTGCTGTTGCTGCTCGACTTCTTCGACTTGCGCAGCATAGCCACCGTGAAATTCGAGGTACCCATCAGCATCGCAGGTTCTTGCCCGCCTGTTGCCTGCCAACCTTAGCGTTTCAACCCACGCCAGCCTCACTCACCAGACAGCCCGTCCGCCCTCCCTTGTCCTTGTCTCCCGCCGGAGCCACCGACGACGGACTTCGTGGCCTCTTCTTACACATAAGCGCACTGTGCCCGGAAGCTTCAGCCCATTATCGACTCTTCAACTACTTTTCGCCCGTCCCGGAGCTTTCCAGTTTCTACACCTTTAGTAAGGCCCATCCGTGACAATCTCCGTGCAACGCACAGCAGGGAAACGGACAAAACACACCCCGCTACTACCAACGGGGGGCAGTATCTGGTGAGTCGTCGGCCTCAGTTCCAGTCGCGTCTGTCCCCTTCTCCCTCTTCACTGCTCGGCATTTCACTGGTTGCGCGCGGCCGCCGCCAAAGCCGCCACACCAGGCGGCAAACCAACGCCGATCCCTTGCCCAGGCCAATCCCGTCACAGCCTCCCCTCCCCTCACGTTGCCCTCCCGTCCGCTTCCTCTCTGCTCCGCTCGTTCGCTCGCTAGTCTGCGACCCTACCTCGCGGTTCTGTTGCTACCCTGCCGCTGCGGTTGCTCGTCGTCTCTTGCCTTTCTCACGAAGCCTGGCCGCTGGGCCATCAAGTGCAAGCTGCTAACGAGAGACAACAACCAGCAGCAAGAGTCAACGTCTCCTCCTCACACCCACCCGCCGTTGGCTACCTACCTGGCCACCCCTCTTCCCCGAGCCCGACCGGCCCGGCCTATCCAGCATTTCCGGGCAGCCTATCGAGGACGCCTCCTCCACCTAGGACCTGCGCTTCAACCAGAAGCAAGTGCCCGTCACCGCCTGGACCCTACCTAGCGCCGACCAACCTAAGCACTTCGACGCAAGCCCGCCTTCAGCGACGAGTGCGCGCCGCCCGCCTCGCCCACCGCCCGCCTTGCCCGCCGCCCTCCACTGCCATCGCCCACCGACTTCTGCCACCTTCATCCTCTTGCGCACCAGCGAGTCAACGCAACGTGTTGCGACCAAAACCCACCAAACCGTCGCTGCCCTCAACCTCGAACACGGCCTGTGCCGCAGTCGCAACTTGCTGCGCTCCTGCGTCCTTGCATCGGGCCCTCTACTCCTTCCTGGACGATACGCTCGCAATTTCTAGGGAGTCTGCAAGTAACGGCCCTCGCCCTCCGCCGACAGCGCCTGCCACCTACCTGCCAGCCCCAGCCAGGTGAGTAACTTTGACGCACCGCAATCCGACGCCTGTTACCGCTTGTCTCAAATCTCCGTCTGCCTCGCTGCCTCCGATGGCTTTGTCCTCGTCGCAGTCGAGTTTGCAACCCTTTCTCTCCGCTCCTCTCGCTCTGTCGCACCATCGTTCTTCTCCCGCGCCTCCTGTGTTCAGGTAACTGACTGCGCTTGATGCAGCACACGAGCGGCCTCTTTCTCCAGCGCACCTACTCTGAAAACACCCTTCTGGCTACTACAGCTCGCGCCTGCGCGCGCAACCTATCTCAGTACCCGAGCCCCCTGAGTCGAACCATCTTTTAGACGAACTTTGTGCTCCGCTACCTCGACGCCGGCCTCTTCTGGCTCGTAATCCATCATCATGGCCCAACATGGGTTCAGCCATTTTGGCTCTGCCGCCGGCGGCGGCAATATCGACCCCAACGACCTTGCCATGGGCGGTGGTTACTCCCCCTCATTCAACACAACCAACAACAACAATAATAACTTCAGCTCCGGCTCTGGGAATGCACCCAACGGCTTTTCCAGTGGTTCCGCCGTGTTCGGAGACGATGAGCTGCTTGACGGGCTAGCGAGCCCTTCCGAGGGCCAGTCGACGATGCACGGCCAGGATTATTCCGGCATGAACATGGGCTTCTCCCAGGGCGCTTTCCAATCGCACCGAGGAGCCGGCTTGCAGATTGATCCCTCCCACATCAACGGCTTCTCCAACACACCCGATGGCGACCCGATCCAGAGCCCCTACGCTGCGGGATTCAATGCCCAATTCCGACAGATGCAGAACACCCACTCCCTCGGCACCTCACTACATTCGCCCTTGTCCTACTCAGGGTCTCCGCTGGCGGGGGCAGACATGACTGCAGACGGGAGTGACCCCAACTACCTTAATGCCAAGGCGAGAGCCCGCATGTCGCAGCAGATGCAACGCAAGGCCTCCAACACCCGAAGTCCTATGACACCCAAGACCAACAGCATCCACGGCATTCCCATCGGCTCTCAAGGCTCACCGGGTTTCGGGCCGCAGCCTATGCGCCATTCTGGCAGTCATGAGAAGTCGCCGTCGGGTCAGTGGGTCAATACCCCGACCGGAAGCATCCCGGCTTCCTACAACTCTGGTTTCTCGTCCCCGATGCAGCAGGGAATGGTCCCCATCAACGAAGTCATGCTCAAGGGAGGCACATCCATGCCGGCCAAGCTCGGTGTGCCGCCCAATGCCGTCTCCACGCAAGAGATGAAGCGGAAACGACGACGCGAATCCCACAATCTCGTCGAGCGTCGTCGCCGTGACAACATCAACGAGAGGATTCAGGATCTCAGCAAGCTCGTCCCCTTGCATCGGCTGGAGGATGACAAGATTCGTAAGCTGATTCAAAACGGAACGCCCTTGTCTCCTACCCTCACTGGTATGAGCAACCCGTCGCAAGCTACATCCGGGCTTGCCGGACCCGGCGCTCGCCGGGCCGCTGGAGGCAGTACTGGGAACATCACCACTGGTTTACCCATCGAGGAGAAGGACAAGGGTCCCAACAAGGGCGATATCCTCAACGGTGCCGTCAGCTGGACCCGGGATTTAATGTGGATGCTCCATCTCAAGCTTCAACAGCAAGAGGAGTTGATGAACACCATAGCCGAGCTCGGCGGGCACTTTCCATTCGAGCTCACGGAGGATGAGAGGCGCATGCAGACTGAACTTATGGATGCCATCTCAAGGAATGACACGGGCAGCTTCTCGTACTCCCGGACTGCGGGGTCTGGCCTGCGGGTGCCAAATCACACAGACTACAGGGGAGATCCCATGAACAGCCTGGCGGCTAACATGGACGCCATCGGTCTTACTCCAGATGAAAACGGCAATGGCATGGGCGGAGATATGGGAGACACGGCCCAGTTCTGGAACGACCCAGATGACGACGGTAGCGCCAATGCCGAGCTGGAATTCAAGGAAGAGGATGAGTATGACATGGATCTCACCCACTAGTCAATGTACTCTCAGCCACTTCGTTGAACACCAGCTCATCTCTATCTTGGCTGTCGCCTTCCCCTGCCGTCTGAACGGCGGATCGCCCCAAGGGCGAGAGCTGCACATTCTCACCTGCCTCCTTTCGGCATCTCTCAGCTGACTGGTTTTCCCACATCCCCCCTTTTTTTTCAGCCAATTTTTGCTGTTTTCACAATCTTCTGTGCGTCATGTCACTTGCTTTTCATCCTGCTATCTAATGCTTGGGGAGGGATTTTGCATTCGGGATTTCCCCTCCCGGCCCGGCGGCGTTCAGGGCCACTTACAGCCTGGCGAGTGGTGGCCCTTTGATTTCATCGAGACGTGTTAATTTGGAGCAGACATCGGCATCGGGCATGGGTTACTATACAAGGGGCCTAATCTATACAGCGGGGGATATATCTTTGTTACTGCCTTCTCTCCTTTCTTCTCCTTGCTGCTACACGCTTGTTTGCCTTCTCGCAGTTGCTAGCTGGTCTATTTGTTTTGCGATACCTTGGGTGGCTCTCGAGCAGACGCCACCTTTGCTTAGGCATCAAGCCTAGCTTGCTGATTTCGGTTTTGTACGGCGGGTGGACTGCCCCGTGTTACTTGATGCAAGGCGCAGGCTGGTGGTCCTTGCCTTTACTGGCACCATGCATCATATCTACCTAGTTACGTTTGTGCTTATCTGGTGTCATCGTGCCATCAGTGTGTATTGACTCGTCCCCTCGTCTTCCGCGCGGGCCGTGGTTAATAGCTACTCTCCTCTTGACGTAGCTCCAGATAGCACACGCAGAACAATACATGCAGAGTCGGGGTATCCGCTTCTGAACACGCTCACGTTCCTGTGCAATGAAGTGGTCGGGCCATCACCAATGCCGTGTGCAAAGCAGGTATTCGCTCATGGCCGTGAGCAGGTTCCAGACCTCTTTGCGTTTCATGTCCTCCTGCAAGGCGATGCGCTCGAGGGCGCAGCGGCCGTCAAAGTACTTGCACATGAGCTGCCAGACGGAGCGGGCCTTGTCGTCTCGGAAGCGGCGACCGATGGCGGAGAGGTAGCGCGACTCCTTTCCAGTCGCTTTCTTGGCGTCGAAGATGATGTGCGGCGACAGGGTGGCGAGATGGAGGGCACCGTTCACGGAGGGGTGGGCGGTGGCGACGGGGACGGTCTTGCGGGCGTGGGCGGTGGCCTTGTCGGCGGCCTCGCGGGAGGCTTTGATGGCAATGCGCTCGAGTCGGGCCATTTCGGCGGCGTGCTCGGCAGTAGGACGGACGTTGGGGGTGATGTCCTCGGTGAGAGGAAGAGGCTGGTGGTTGAAAGACTCGCCGGGCGGCTTGCTGGTGTCATTGGTCGGGGACGAGACTTCGTCCTTGTCCCGCTCCTGAGCACGCGCGTCCTCGGCGGCGGCGGCAAGCTCCTCGGCCTCGATCTCATAGTCGACCTCGTAGAGAATCTCGGGCCAGACGACGACGTAGGCAAAGGTGCACAGCTGGGTGACCCAGCCGCCGCGCATGAGCCAGGCGAGCATGCGCAGGTAGAGCGGACGGTGAGCCTTGCTGGGGCAGAAGGCCTTGTAGGGCTTGGGGCACATGGAGAGCTCGGCGAGGAAGTTGGGCAGCGGCGGGGCGACGGGGAAGGCGCGCTGCCATTCGTGTGAGGCTTCCGGGAGCCGTCTGAGGTCGCAGTTGGGGGAGACGACGTAGGTGTCCCGGGCGTGCAACGGGGGGATGGCGATGGCGCGGCGCCAGAAGATGAAGTGCTGCGCATACTTGCGGACCTGGCCGAGAGTGAGGACGTTGCTCTGTCCGACCTGATAGAACCTGCCATGAAATCGTTAGCTCTATTGATATGCATGTTATGCAACGGCCCCGGGAATATACGCACGACATGGTTGGCTTGGCCAGCCGCACAAACTCAATCATGGACACCGTCGCCGGGTCCCGGTCGCCCTGGAGCTCCGCTATGATCTTCTTCTCGTCGTCCATGAGCAGCAGGGCAAAGTTGCGATCCAAGAAGCCGGGCTCCTCCAAGGAGTCCTGGCTCAGGAAGGCGTTGGCTGTCGTCAGCCACAGACCACGCTGGCCCTTGTCGTGCTCGGCCGGCACGTCGGACACGAAGAAGGGCGCCGGGATCTGCACCGAGGGCGTGAGGACACCGGCCGCCGTGTCCAGGTGCAGGGTAGCAATCTTGTTCTGCGAGACGGCCTCGTAAATGTCGTGGAGGGAGCCGGCCAGCGACGACGTCTGCAGGAGCTCTTTCCACAGGGCGCTCATGCACTTCTCTGCGTTCGAGTCAGTATCGGGGGCAATGTGAGGAGCAGGGTACGACGAACTGTCTTCGCGAGCCTTGTCCTTTGCGGCCAATATGCGCTTCGATTCCTTCCAGACGAAGTCGCTGTGCTGCTGGCTGTACTTGTAGGCTTTGTTGACCTTCTTGACGATGTTGCTATACAGAGCGTCGACGAGCTCCTTGACATCGTTCTTCTTAGGGTTGAGGATAAAGACAAGGTTAAACATGGTCATGGAACTACGCTTCTCATCATCTGCATCGTCTTTCTTGCCCTCCTTTTCCTTTTCCTTGGCTGCTGGCTCGGGCGGTTTTGGGGGCTCCGTCTCGTGCGGTGCGATATGCTCGTCGGCAAGCCTGGCGGTCGACGCCTGAGACTTGCTGGCTTTCTTGAACTTTTTCCACTTGCCATTTTCGGGCACGTGGATTGGGTAAGAGATGCAGAGGAGGGGGTCCAGAGACAGCTGGAAGAGCGTCTTGTGGTAGGAGCGCGCGGGCGTCAGGATGCCGGCCAGGTCGCGCGTGGGGAAGCCGGCGACGTGCTCCCAGGGCACGATCTGGGTGCCCGACTCCGTCATGAGATGCTCATCGTGGTGGCGGAGGTGGTCCGGGATCTCGGCCGGGCCAATGTCGCGCTTGGAGCGCAGCGAGAGGCGCTCGAGCAGAAGGTCTTCCTGGTCGCCGCCCTCGGCCGGCTCGGGGGCGCCCGTGACGGGCCGGACATTGGGTGGGTAGTGGAACACAAAGGCGGGGCCGTCTCGGGAGCGGTTGATGACGAGGGCGACGGCCAGGAGGTTTTCGGGGTTGATGCAGGACAAGGCCATGTCGGCGCGAGGTTACGAGCTGCCTTGTCGGAGGGCGCGCATTGTCCGGACCCACGGGGCTCAGGATGCAGGCCAACGACGGCTCTGCGAGGGAATTACGCGGAGCTGCCGCTCAGATGCTGGAAGCTGGCAGCTGGCAGCTGCGCATTCCGTCTGGTCGCGCGGCGTGCTTCTCGTATCATGAGCTTGGGGTGATATCATGCAGGCAGGCTCGGGAGCTCGCGACAGGTGGGGCGGGGGATCCAGGTGAGAGCAGGTGAAGGTCGGTGAGGAACAAATGGGGCTAGGCGACTCTCGGTAAGCAATGATCCATTGCCGGACGCCACCCTCTCCCCAACACCGTGTGAAGGAGTTTGGTCACAACTGCCTTTACAGGTAAGGATGCACACTACGAGTACCAACGAGTACGACGAACTCGAGCTGGCAAGTCATGGGATGGCGTCGATCAGCGCAGCCTGACAGCGCGAAGTCTGCTAGCCGCACCTCGGATCGCTCTGTTGCGGTGCACTTTTCATCGGCCTGCACGCTGCAAAGGTTAGAGGCAATTACCCACACTTTGCTTTGGTGAAGTTACGAGTACGCGCCCCCCCCCGGGCTGACGGACGCTCACTTGGACTGTTGGAGCCCTTACGATTCTCTGCTCGTATTTCGCGGACGCGCATTCCATTTCTCTCCGCAGCAACTGTCTCTTCGACCGAGAGGCAGGCTTGGCCGCCGTCGTACTCGTATGGAATGGCCCCGCCCTAGACATGGACGAGTGGTCGGTACCAGTATTGCCTAGCAGCCAAAACCGTCCAACTCCGTTTTCGTACGCCTCAAGGACGTGTCACGTACTCCTCCGTACGAGTACTCGTACCTCGACAGCAGCCCGCCTTGGCAGCCTCGGGCTCGCACGGGACCAGGAAAGATGCGAGTCGACAGAGGGTCGCTTTCTGTCGGGCGCCCAACCTGCGCGCATACGTCATGGCCGCATTACCCCTCATCGACCCTACCAGCGTCGCCGCGTTCTTGTCGACCCGCGAGGTTGATGGCGGGACAGCACGCGTAGCTGTACGAGTACGATACTCGCGGAGCGTCTTGTATCGATCGTACGGACGAAAACGCTGCTGGGCGGGAACGGCGGCTGTGCACAAATACGATTCTCATCTGCGCGGTGGAGACTGCCCGCGTCGCCCGTTGCCCGTCAGAAGCCGTCCATTCCTCTTCAGTCGCTGCCCCTCCAAGGTCCGGCTCGCCCTAACCGCGTCCGGCTTGGCGCCTCCCGGGCGACGGGCCTAGAGTTCTCGAACTCAGCCCTTTTTTTTTCTGAGCCGGCGTTTGCGCTACTGCGTTGCCGGTACTGCTCGTCCGGCCGTGCCTGGGGGCAATACGAGCTGGCAGCAATTTGTTCAGGGCCCCCAGGGGCAACGGGGCCATCCCTGGGCCCTGTCCCGTGCCCCTCCACCCACAAACCCTTTGCGGTCTCCTTTTCCGGCTTCGCGTGATTGCACCGGGCTTCGGTACGAGTTGATCGCGGCCATCTGCGCTCTACTGGCGGCGCTGGGCAAATGAGCGGACAGCACCGAGTAAGCGACCCCCTTTTTTCGCAGGCCCGATTAAATGAGCCGTTCCGGCCAACAGACAGCGAGCCACGCCAGCCTTGTACGAGTACGTCGGCGAGTAGAGACCAGCCGGCAGGGAAATCCTGGACCCTCCTCCCAGAGCCGCTTGCGCTGGCTTCGCTTCCCCTGGGCCTTCACATGGCCGCGGCGCTCCCTTTCACTGGCCCACTCGCTCCCTCATTCATCATCCGCAATCGTCTCTTCCCCTCGCAGCCTACGTCTGGGAAGGGCAATAGGTCGTGTGCTTTTTTTTCAACCTCGTTTTCTACATCTGGCCCCGGCTCTGCAGTGACCAAAACCACCGACGGTCCTTGCATACACGCTGCTGACGCTCACCTCGCCGCTGGCTTGACGCTCCCGTAGCCCCTCGCACGCCTGATCCTTTCCCTGGGCCATGACGAGCCCCTGAGCACTCTCTCACGCGACTCTCAACGTACTCAACGCTGCCTCTCTTCTTCGTCCAATCCTCGTCCCACTCGCCATCATCACCATGTCTCCCGCCGCGTCAACATCCAACGGCGAGCACCCCCACGTGCGCTTCATCCCTCTGAGCTATGACAACAGCGACTCCAAGCGCTCGGCTCTGAAGCTGCTCCTCACCATCATGCCCCAGTGGGCCGCCGACGAGCAACACATCGACTTCGTTCGCTTCACCGATGGCATCACCAACACCCTGCTCAAGGCCGTGAACCGCCGGCCTGGCCTGTCCAAGGCGCAGATAGACCGCGAGGCCATCCTCCTCCGCGCCTACGGCAACGGCACCGACGTGCTCATCGACCGCGAGCGCGAGGCGGCCAACCACGAGCGCCTCATGCGCTACAAGCTGGCGCCCGAGCTCCTCGCCCGCTTTGCCAACGGCATGATGTACCGTTTCGTCCCCGGTGCCGTCGCCCAGCCCAAGGACCTCGCCGAGCCAGACATCCTGCTTGCCATCGCCAGGCGGCTGGCCGAGTGGCACGTCACGGTCCCCTACATGCCAGACTCATCCGTCAGCCCAGCCAAGGCAACCAACGGAGCCGGAAGCACTGACGACGCCAAAATCGCCAACGTTGCCCCCGGCAAACCGATCCCCAACATGTGGACGACGATGCAGAAGTGGATCCTCGCGCTCCCGACAGACACGGAGGCGCGGCGCGAGAGGCGAGACCTCCTGCAGCGAGAGCTGGAGGAAATGGTGCAAAAGCTCAGTCAACGTCCCGGGTTGGGCCACGAAGGGGTATGAGACACCGCACACGTCCCCTTTTGACATGGCTTTCATGCATAGGATAGCGGCTAACCGAGAATGCAGCTGGTCTTCGCCCACTGCGACCTGCTCAGCGCCAACGTCATCATCCATCGCGAGGCGGGCGCTACCACGACGGTCAGCTTCATCGACTACGAGTACGGCACGCCATCACCCGTGGCTTTCGACGTGGCGAATCACTTCGCGGAGTGGGCCGGCTACGACTGTGACCACTCAGCTGTCCCGAAAGAGGCGCAACGGCTGCTCTTCATCCGCGAGTACATCAAGACGTTCGCCAAGCTGTCCGGCAAGGCCATGGACGAGGAGGAAGAAACGCGCAAGCTCATGCACGAGGTGGACGAGTTCCGCGGGGTGCCCGGCCTCTACTGGGGCATCTGGTCGGTGATCCAGTCCATGATCTCGCACATCGACTTCGACTACGCGTCGTACGCCGAACTCCGACTGGGTGAGTACTGGGCATACAAGGGCGAGGTCGACGGCAGCCGACAAGCCGCTGGCAAGGAGATGCCGCTCAGAGAAAAGACGTGGGCCAGCCGCGAATGAGCTCAGAGATCTTGGCAGGGGGCGAGCGGAAGTTTCACACGGCGACGGCGACGGCCGCAGGCAGCAGCATCGGGCAGCTGTGCCGCGCAGAGAGGCGTGATGACCCAAATGTTTCCAGCGGGGCGCCTCCGAGGGTAACAGCAAGAGGGGGGAAAGCGTGGCGTTGGTATTTAGACATCAACGGGCTGCGCGTCATGAGACAGAGGACAGCTCAACCGCCAATGATTGGAAATGGCCAGGAGACGGGCCGCCATTCAACATGAGCATCTGGCACTACGCAAGGGAAGACATCGATGTGCAGCGGCACATAATACAGAGCAGGCTTCAAGCAGCACGATCAGGCGTCCCCGGGAAGCGGCACACCGGCCCGTGTAAACGGGTGGCCGGCGGGGAGAGGTCTTGGGGGTTGTTGACTGCGAGGGTCCATTTGCGTCAGGCTTGGGTGGTTCATACTTGTCAGCCGGTTTAGAATACGAGTAATAATATCATGCGTCTCTGTTTGCGAAGCCGCCAGCCACCGATGCGAGAGCCGTGAGTGGACCGAGGTTCGTCTGAAGTCGTGGCGGGTCACGGGCCGCTGCTGCTGCTGGTCTCCGCCGGGGGGTCTGACCCCAAGTCGGTCGAGCTGGCGGGTGCTGGAATGGCGGAGAGGGCGAGCCTGCAGATCTGGCTGGGGATATTGCCTACTGTAGGGGCATAATGAGCCATTTCAGGGCCCTGGATGGCCCTGCGAGGCAGAAGCGATAGGTGATTGGAGCGCTGCAGCTGCTCGCTCGCTCGCGTTCCAAGTTTCGACGGCTGTGCCACCTTCCCTGCCGGATCCTCCCGGCGCTGTTAAGGCGCGACCTGGCGGCCGCGTGGCGGATACATACCCCGGCCGCAGCGCCTGGCGGCATTGGCACTGTGCCCGCGCGCGGGGCGCAGCGGCCCTCCACAGTGCGTGGCCGTGCAGGCGGTCCTGAAACAGCGCCTCCCGCCGGTACCGCCCGCGTCGCTCGTCCCACTGAGCTAATCTCACCGGCGACCTCGCAGCTCGCACCCCACCTTGTCCGTGACATCGACCTGGACCTGGCCGTTGCAGAAGCAGTCCGCCCCCAGCCAGCCATTGGGTCGGGGGGAGACAAGAGGCAACACACGCACGCACGCACGCGCGCGCTCGCTCACTCACTCACTCACTCACCTGCTGCTCGCACAACCGCCCGCCGATGAGTGTCGTGCAGCCCGGACAAGCAGCGCGGCCCGCCATATAGCAGCAAACAGCCGCCATCTCGCGACCTGGCCCGCCCGAGGGCGACGACCATGGACAGCGCCGTGGCCGGCGGCGTCGACATGTGCTGAGGCTCCGAGCCGCCAGAGCGAGCGCCCGAGGAACAAGAAGCACCAGCCAGCACCAGCAGCTGAGGCAGAGGCGGCCGCTGGAACCCACCAAGCGATGACCATAGAATGAGCAGCAGGCCATCATGTCAGCGCCCGACTCCAGAGCCGACATCGACGGCGCCATCCGCGGCTTGCTCGACCAGCAGGCCGACATCCGCGCGAGACTGGCCGTCTTGGTCGCTGCCCAACATGGCCTCGACCTACCCCAGGAGCTCGATATGCTGCGCCACAAACTGCGTGTGCTCAGAGGCCTCGTCGACCATCACGGTATGCCCTTGCCCCTGCGAGCTTCCATGGTCACAAGAAAGTGGTTTTTTCCTCTTCTTCTTGGAGATATCATCTGTCCTTGTGCTGACCAATGTTGCGCGCTACCGATAGGCCTCTTGCCCCATGCCCCTGTCCTATCCCAGATCGAGGAAGCCCGCGCTCTGCAGTATCATTGCGAGTGCCTCGAGGCAGCTTGCTTGCAGCACAGTAAGCTCATGACTAAGTCATCGTGTGCAGGTTGCAATCCTCGTGGGCTAATCTATGACTTAGACGTCGACGCTCTTGAGCCCCTGAGGCGGTCATCCACAGACGCGCCACACGGCTTTGCTCCATGGCTCGACAAGCACATCGAGCTCCGCGACCAGTCCTTGAACTCCATGCGCCGGATGGAAGGCGATCAGTCGCTTTTCAACGTGCCTCATCAGTCTTCAGTCAAGTGTTGGAATGAGCACTGTATCCACTTCATCTACGGCTTCCCCTCTCATCGTGAGCGAGACGACCATGCCCAAGTGCACGAGGCACTGGCAAAGAGAGACTCTGGCTTCTCACTGGGCAATTCGCCGCCCTTACCTGTCTCCGAGCATTCATCACTGCGTGTGGACCCCTTTGAGCCATCGAGTCAATTTGCCTCCGGTCAGCATGCGCGCCAAGCCTTGTCTGTACTGCCCCCTCTGAGCCTCCCATCTCAGCCGCCAGAGAGCAGCAACTCGGCTGCAACAAGCACTTTCTATGAGGGCCGCCGAGGGACCCGAAGGAGCCCAGGCAGTTCGGACGTGGAGCCTCTCCTGCCGCCCTTGAAGAAGACCAGACTCAGCCAACCCCGTCTAGAATCTATCGGAGAGCTGCGGCTGCTGCGAGACAAAGGACCATGCCTGCGCTGTAGAGTTCAACGCAAAGAGGTAAGATGGTCATGAATTAACGCCCTTTGCGGATCATTCGCTCACTAACTCATCACCCATCAGTGCGATGAGAGCCAGCCCTGCTCACACTGCGCTGGCGACCCGCCATGTGGCCAAGAATCGTTTTGGGCTCATGTCGGCTGTTTCCGCGACTCTGTTGTTTCGTTCGCAGACGTGTTTCTCCCAGGTGTGTTCCAATTCCAGATCGATTTTTTCAACTTCAAGCAAACTAAAGTGAATCCAGGGCCACTCTCGCCGCGGCAGACTCGCACTCCGATACTATCACCTCTCACGCAACGGCGGAGCGTGAATGAGTACTTGAAAGCGTGTTCCTCCTTACCAGCTCACATCGAGGACGCTGTTCGAGCCACCCTGGATTTTGACGACGGCTTTTGGTGGTCTGCGCAGCTCGACTCGAGTTACGCGGCGAATGATACCACATCTGGCTACAGCCGAGATGCTCCGGACCACCCGCCGCCGATTCTCTCGGCCCTTGCTGGCAGCTGGCAGGCTCAGCAGACGTCGCACGATCTGTTCCACCTGCTCAAGGTCAGCGGCGGCCTGTCGGCGTCCCGTGACGCCGAAGAGACGGCATATCCGGCGCTGTACAACGCTAAGCTGCTCTTACGTGAGGCCGCTGTCTATGGCGTATTGCAGCCGCAAGCCAGCATTCGACTGGGCTCGGATCATTCGCGTCAGCCGCCACCAGACAACGCCGACTTGGACGAGCACGTTCGGCTGCTCCAGGAATGCTTGCTGCGCTTTCTGAAGTCCATGGAATCGCTCGTCTCTCAAGGCTTCGGTATGGATCCGTCCAGGGTTCTGGCTAATACCCTGGCCTTGTGCATATTCAGCGTGGTTCGAACCTTGCTTCTTGATCTGGTCTCGCCGTCTTACACCTCGGCTCAGCAGCAGTCCGGTTCGCTGAGAGGGGACCCCGATCAGGCCATGCACAGCGCATACAAGGCCCTGGTGAAATTGTACTCTTCGTCGTGTCCCATGCTAGAGGACATCTCATATAAGAACCTGACCGATCACGAGAATTCCGTATTCGCCGCTACGAATCACCTTTTGCATAGACAAACTTGGGAAGACGATCAGATTGCGTCCAGTGCCGACTTCTTGATCAGGCTTGGCGATGGATCCATCAGCGAAAGGTTCGGGTTCGTTGGGTTCCTTCGCCAGCGTCGACCCAACGGATTGCCCTGGGCACCCACGTTGACGCCGCTCCTCCACGCCGTCCAAGCACCGCGGCGGTCGGCGCCCGCAGTACCGAGCCTGGCTTCTATCCAGCCTTGGCGGCCGAGCGCACAAGATGACGGGGGTGTCTTGCGCAAGACGGGATCTGGTCTGGGCGCTGCGTCTGAGGTTGACCACGAGCGGATGCGGAGGCATACAGTGGGCGGGTCTCCCGGCTACGCACATTCGCCCGAAGTCTTTCTCCAGTCTCCCGACTCACCCTCGAGATTCAGGGTCCCGTATCCACGACCGGTTCTCAGACGCGTCTACTGTGATAAATGCAATGAATACCCGGAAGGCTTTCGCGGCGAGCATGAGCTGCGCCGGCACACCGAAGCCAAACACTCAGCGATGGTGAGGCGCTGGCTGTGTTGCGAACCGGAGAACGTGGCCGAGCACTCGCTGCAGCCCGTCGTTGCTCTGTCGGCGTGCAAAGCCTGCATGGCGCAGAAGCAGTACGGGGCGTACTACAACGCGGCGGCGCATCTCCGGAGGGCTCACTTTCATCCTCAGCGCGGGGGCAAAGCCAGCGGCGACTGGCCGCCCATGTCGGTCCTGAAAGATTGGATGAAGGAGGTCCGGCAGCCCCTCGACGGCGGAGACAACTGTGACAGCGGTGCCGAGGACGAGGACATCGACCCGGTGGCCGAGCCGTCCTCGTCGGCCGGCCGGCACGCTGCAGAATCATCGACGCAGCGCTCGTTCCCCGTCTCTCCGCTCCGGGATCCATGGCATCGCGACTCAGTCAGTCAGGCAGGTCCTCCGGGGCTTCCGGAAAACCGCAGCCGATGCCCGCACCCGGACTGCGACCGCATCGTCAAGGATCTCGCGGCGCACATGCTGACGCACCAGGAGGAGCGGCCCGAGAAGTGCCCCATCGCGTCGTGCGAGTACCACATCAAGGGCTTCGCGCGAAAGTACGACAAGAACCGCCACGCGCTGACGCACTACCGCGGCACCATGGCCTGCCCCTTTTGCCCCGGCATGGGGTCCCCCTACGAGAAGACGTTTATCCGCGCCGACGTGTTCAAGCGGCACCTCGCCACGGCGCACAACGTCGAGCAGACGACGCCAAATACCCGAGGGGGCGGCAGGCTGCTGAACCTTTTGCCAGACCCCAGCCAGCAGGAGCAACAGGGAGGTGGTGGCGGAGGAGGAGGGGGAGGAGGAGGAGGGGGGGGAGGAGCCGGCGGCCTAGGCGGAAGCGTGGGAGCGCGCTGCTCCATCTGCCAGGGCCGCTTCGCCGGGGCGCAGGAGTTTTACGAGCATCTGGACGAGTGCGTCCTGGGCGTCATTATACCCGCCGGGTCGGCGTCGACGTCGACCGTCGACGACCAGAGGCAGGCGCAGCAGGATGCGGACGGGCTCGACGACATTAGAAAGGGCGTGGTGGGCTCCGTGGCCCACGCCGGGCCCGAGGGCTCGCGGGCCGCCGACGAGGCCGGCAAGGGCGTGGCCGGGTCGAAGAGCTTCCCTGCCACATAGACATTTTTCTTACCCCCCCACGACTTTGCTTCTCCACGCGCACGTACACGATGGTTTTTGGAATCGCGGGTGCAGAAGCAACGTCCAAGAGACGCCTGTAAAGTCGGGGCCGGCTCGGGGTTCTTTTAATCTTGGGTTTACTTTTCACGTGCAAATGGTCATTCAACTTTCAAACTTGGTGTGTCTTTTTGACTCTCTGTCTCTACCTGGTCCGCCTCGGATACCTCCAGGAATGAAACCCCCCGATCCTCTTCCACTTTTTCTACGCCCGAGAATTGCCGGACAAGTTCATGGTGGATGGTCATGGGTATGCAGGACCATGCTGATATGTATAACCGCCGACAACTATGACACCAAAACGTGCTGTAAACCCGCAACGCCCCCCCTTTAACGCCGAATGACAAAATTCATGCAATGCTCATTGTCCAAATGCCGTAAAGCGCACTCCAGCCGGACGAAGCTAGAAAGCGCGCGTCAAGAACGCCAGACCTCACTTGGAAGCGGACGCCTCGGCCTCGATCGTCTTCTCGCTGAGCACGCCGCCGCCGCCACCGCCACCGGAGCGGATGTTCTTGGGGCTGGAGCGCTTGAAGTAGTTGTGAATCTCCTGCGAGAACTCGCCGTCCTCGGGCATACCGTGATCCTCGGCACCGGCACCCTCAGTCTCCTTGGGTCCGCGGGCAGCCTGGACGGACTCCCACTCGGCGCGCATGTCGTCGATCTTGGTCTTCCAGTCGAGCTCGGGGTCGTACGTCTTGCCAACGCCGCGCAGCCGCTCCCAAAGACTCAGGTGGGCGGGGTTGACGGCGACACCATGGTACTCGTCGGCCTTGCCGGCGCGGATGTAGGTCCAGCGGCGCTCCTGCTCCTTGAGGTCCAAGCCGGTGGTGTCGGGGAGGAAGAGCCACGTGAGAAGCATGCCAGCCAAGCCGAACCAGGGGACCACGTAGAACTTGGTCTGGTTGTCGATGTAGGCGTAAAGCACCGAGGCGAGCAGGGCGCCGGCCTTGCCCAGGCAGGCAGAGAAGCCATGGGCAGTGGCACGGACGGGCGTGGGGAAGACCTCGCCGGCCACGAGGAAGGTGACAGAGTTGGGGCCGAACTGGTTGAAAAAAGACGAGATGAAGTACATGGCCTGGAAGGCGTGGATGCCGGCAGGGCTGGTGTAGTAGTCGTACTTGAAGGCCGGGATGATGAACATGAGGAAGCACATGAAGAAGCCGACCTGCTGCATCATCTTGCGGCCGTAGAGCTTGTTGTCGATGAGGAGCGAAGCGAGGTAGTAACCAGCGAGGGACACGGTGATGTTGACAAGGTTCCAGGACCAGGTGGTCATGAGGGACTTGGGGTTGTTGGAGATGACCTTGATGAACTGGCCCTGGAAGAGCTTGTTGCCGTAGAAGAATACATCGTTGCAGAACCAGGTACCGGCCGTTGCGACGAGACGGCCGCCGAATTCCTTGAAGCAGTAGCGCAGGGCGGTGACGTCGTAGCCAGTCACGTTGGATTTCCTCTTGGCCTCGGCCAGCTTCTTGGAGGCATGGGGCATCTTCCAGGTTCTGTAGTAGGCGAGCCAGGCCGTGCCGATAGCGGGGAACGCAAAGGATAGACGGAAGGTGTACTGGGCGGCAGAGGTGCTGTAGGGGGGACCGCCATTGCCGCTGTTGAAGATGGCGAGCAAGACGATGAGGAGGACCTGGTTGACGAACTGGCCCCAGCCCTGCATCAGGAAAGCCGTGGTGACACGGCGACCTCTGTGCAGACGGTCCTCACGCGTGGAGAGCTTACCGGCGGTGACGGCGCTCTCGAGAGACGAGGTGGCCGTGATGGGGTACTCGCCACCAACTCCAAGACCTGGGGAAACAGTCGTCAGCACTCGCAGCCCGCGGTCGCTCAGCGATTATCAACACCTACTGTAAAAGAACAGGGACCAGGCGTAGCAGATGACCCAGCCCTGCAAGGTCAGGCCCCAACTGGCAGTAAGCATGAGAAGACCGATGAACATGATGACGGCGTCTTGAATGAGACCCCAGCGGCGGCCGATCCAGTCACCAATGATCTGTGTAAAATGTGTCAGCAGCTATTTCAATTGCGATGATGGAAGGGGTATCGTACACCAACGGCGACCTGGCCAACCATGATTCCGACAATCTCGAGGTAGGTGACACTGGCAATCCAGTTCTTGCTGCAGGTCGTGTTCTTGTCCCAGCAGTCGGGCCAGACCTGGGCAAAGAGCGGCTCGAGGTTGCCAATGGAGAAGAGGACGTAGCCCTCGAGACCAAGACCAGCACCGGGGATGACGGCGTGGCGGAAGTACCAGGAAATGGGAGAAAGCGGATCCTTCTTCATCATGGAGCCGATTGTCGAGAGCTCCTGGGCTGCCGCTTCGCGATCGAC
The DNA here is from genome assembly GCA_024340005.1 of Tolypocladium tropicale. Lineage (NCBI taxonomy): Eukaryota > Fungi > Ascomycota > Sordariomycetes > Hypocreales > Ophiocordycipitaceae > Tolypocladium > Tolypocladium tropicale. The sequence goes on along the minus strand of JALHBU010000117.1, from coordinate 142,095 downwards.
CTTGGAGACGAACTTGACACGCTGGTGCCAGGGCAGGTCGGCCCAGTAGACACCATCGGGCGTGTACGAATCATCAGGACGAGTGACATGGCTGAAGATGCGGCGTTCATCGCGGCTAGCTTCGCGCAAGGGGTAGTCGTCGTTGTCGTGCTCACCAGGCGGGCCATGGGGAATGGGGATCTCGCCCGGGATGGAGCGCAGGTGGTGGTGGTGATGGTGGTGCTCGTGCTGGGACAGATCGCTGCCAGACGAGGATGAGTCGTGAGTGGCCATCGCTGAGACCTTGGACCTGATGAACCGGCGGCCTGGTTCGTCTGTGTGCGGCGGGGGGCTTCTGATTGGGCTGTGTCACTGTCGGCCGGCCGGGGCAGACTGAGACTGGACGAGAGGCGGGGCGACAGGCGAGGCCAAAGGGGCGGTCGGGGCACGCTCGGCTAGTGTCGCACTCAAGAAGGAGAACCCTGCTGCTCCTTTTCGCTGCTCCGCGCGGGGATAAAAATGTTGGTTTGTAGAAGACAAGAGGACCGTAGGATAGACCGGGTCCGTGGTGTTTTTTTCCGCCGTTTTGTCGCGTGACTCGCGAGGTGGCCGCAGGTACGTGAGGCAGGAAGGGTGGCTGCGGCTGGCTGTTTGCAGCGACGGCGGAGAGACACAAGACAGAGGGCGAGGACGCGGAAAGCCTCGAAAGCAGAACAGACAAAGCTGGCGCCTCGTCTATGTGCTGTCGAACTCGTTCAGAGAGAAGGAGAGGGTAGGAGGAGGCCTGGGGAGCGAGAGCGCTTCCGCAAGCTCCTTTAAAGAGTCTACACCAGGCGTCATGGTTCGCATGCGACGAGCGAAGCGTGCGCAGATGCATTGGCCAGTCAGAGGCGTCCGTCAGGAACGTGTGCGATTCTGTGGCCAGCACGAGCCTAAAAGCTTTTTTTGCGGACCGCCGGCCGGGAGGGATGGCCTGCTGGGCGGGCGACGGAGCGGCCGTGGCGACGGAGGCGGTCCAGACGGCGAACGAGAGCGCAGGGAGAAACCTCGGCATGGGGCAGAAGATAGGGTCCGGCGGCGACGGGCAGCGCTGGTTGGCGGCTGGGGCGGGCCCTGTAGTGGATGGATGGGGTGGATGGTGGAGCGGGATCTGGGGAGGGGAGGATGGGAGATGGGAGGGTCTGGAGTGAGGGGGGAGGGAATCTGGCATTCGAGCGAGCCTCGACGGACTGCACTGCATCCGGATGGCACGGCACCTGGGTCCGGCCGCAGATCCATGCCCCGACGGGCCCGGGACTGCGGCCGTCGCGCACGCCTGCTCCTTCCGTCACCGAGGCCGACGAGCTGAGACGAGTACAGTACGTACGAGTATTGCCTGTCTCAGCCGCGTTGTCGGCGTCGACGCGGGCGCCGTTTTCACGCCTTTTTTTTCGGGTGGGTTCGATGACGATACCCGGGACATGCAGCTATCCGAAGGGGCAGTCGGTCGCGTGCGCGCTTTCCTTGTTGCGCAGTTGCCGTGCCCAAGCCCAGTCCGGCTGGTCTCGACTGCCGCGGCCGCGACTATTGCGCTGGGGGATCCACCCCGCCTGCAGCGGTACGTACCCGGCGACGTGACATGGACATGACACGACATGGCACGACATTGACATTGCCTTCCATCGCAGGCTCCCTCTCGACGCCGAATTTAACCCCTCGGCTCATTTGGCCCTTCTGCCTTTTTCTCTCTTGCCCAGCCGCCGTCGCCGCAAGCCACTCGCGCTCGCGAATCCTGCGTGTCCGGGTTCCAAGACACGTCGGCCAGCGCCAGCGCCTGACGAAGCGCTGCCCCGCCACGTGCTGCGTTGGCCCGCGTTAATTAGACCTCCGCGTCTTCGCCTCGTCGCAAGCTTGACATCACCACTGCACATGCCATCTCTTGTCGTCGCTCGCGATGACGACAGCGACGCGCAAGGCCAAGGCTACCATCTATCCTGATTCTCGTCCTGGCTTCCATCTGGCGGTGCTCTCGCATCCGCGAGTGTGCCCGCCGTGGGTGGCAGCATCTCGGTGGGGCCGCCGATGCGCATCCACCGCCAGTTGGGCATCCAAGCCAAGCTACCTCTGACGACTTGGCGACAATTCGTACCGTTCCCTCGGTATCTGTGATGCTGTACTACGAGTACATGAAGACATCGGCGTGTTGGAAGCTTCCTGTACTCGCCTTGTTGACCATGCTCTCGCCGCCTCCCTTGTGCCCTATTCTCGTCGTCTTCGCTGCGGAGCCGAGGTCCTGCGCGGACTTTTCCGAACCACCAACCTCGTATGGCCCCAGCTCGCCACGCTCGGCTCCGTACCTGCGCATGACCATCGAAGCGCCGTCAACCGAATACCGCCGCTTCTACCCCCAACCTTGGCAGAGTGGTTCGGCCGCTGCAGGCTGCAGACACGACATGCACTGCGTCCTTCCCCGAAGTTGCATCTCATCCCATCCTGTCAGGCACCTTGTGTCCAGACCGTACCCGTGAATTGCCTGGTTCAACAGAGCGACTATCGCCTCCCTGGCTGCAGATCTGCATGCGGGTCCCGCATCTATCGTGTCATCCATATTCCATTTGCCAAGATTTCAGGTCAGTTGCACGAGGCTTGCGTCTCCGAGAATGGCATTCCGGCCGACTGCCTCGCCACACCCACCCGACTCCCTCGGCTGCAATGGGAGCACTATTGTAACTTCGAGATCCGTGCCTTGAGGCACGATCCTGGTTGGCTCATCGAGAGCGTACCGTTTGGTTCCCTGGGCAGGATGACACGATGCCAAACGTAGACTTCCACTTCGTTTTCCAAGGTCTCACGAGAAGTAGCCATAGTCTCACCATAAATGTACACTGCCGTGAATGAAATGCCCTATTTTATTTTTCACGAAACAAGTGACGTGACACAATGAAGCAACAGCATGAATGTAGGCACTCGTCATAACTTCAAAAAAAACATACATGTTTCGCACACACGTACATGCACGCACTGGCAGACCGACGCCTCTCCACTCGCGGCGCTCCTCGCTGTGGCTCCGCCATGTCGCAGGCCCTCTCGCCGCGCCTGAGTGTGAATGACGCTTCGCTCCGCGCTTCGTCTCGCCCGCACCGTCATGTATTCCGTGTGTAATTGCGTGCTTTCGCGTCTGTGCCCCTTTGAACGCCTCGCTGCAGTCGTTTCGTTCATACAAACAAGAAGGAAAAAAACTCTTCGGGAGCCAGAAAGCGACAAACAAAAGTAGAAATCCCCACAAACGAAATAGAAAGAGAAAAAGCAAGAACCGCGGTATGGCGCTACTTGCCAACGGGGCGTGGTGTCGGCTCGTCCTCAGTTGACCCGAGGCGAGACATTGCTGGCGGACGCGGAGTTGCATCAACGCTACCGGGCCGTTGCTGTCCGTCTTCGGAGTTCTTTTCCGCCCCTGTCTCCAGTCTACCCTCGGGAGGGGTTTGTGCGGCAGCGTCGTCCTGGGCGGCAAGAACTGGCGTGCCAACCGCTTGTGATGGAGTTGTAGCCACCTGTGTCGTTACCGCCTCAGATGTCGTCTCGGAGCCTATCGTCATGCTGTCATGGCTATCCGCACGCATCATCTCGATGCCGAGCTTGGAGCTCGGCAATCCCGACTTTCCCGACCCATGCTTGCTGCCCCGTCGCCGCTGTGGATCTTTAGCATCATCGGCATCCTCATCCTCGTCGTCTGCCAACTCGGTGCCCTCGTTTGATTTCTTCTCTGCTCCCTCTCGCCTGACCTTCATCCTGTCCTGCGGGCGAAGCAGTTTTTCCATTTGCCCGGGTGCCGAGTGCTGGACCAGCAGTGACGGGACCCCCTTGGGAGAGGGCTCCATCCCCGTCAAGATGTCTGCTTCGTTGATTCCTAACCCGCCCTCGTCCCAGTCGCTCGTGCCTTTGCGACTGATGACTACGGGGATATCATCCGTTGTGATAGAATCATCTCCGAATAGGCTCGAAGAAATGGAGTCCTCCCTGCTTGAGACCATTGCCGACCCCTGACGGCCTGCGAAAGCGGAGATGCTGGAGGTTGGGCTGTCGTCAGCCCGGGGGTGAGCCCTTCTCAGGCCGATGGGGATAGGGTGTGGCAAAGGGCCCGAAGCAGTGCGCTGCGGCGATTCAGGCCTCCATTGGCAGAGGCTGCGCAACACTTCCGTCAGCTTGGACGAGCTGATGGGCTTTTCAATCAGAGAATCAAAGTAGTGAGGAGCCTGCAGCTCCTTAAGATAGGCCGTTATGGCTACAATCGGTGTATGCGAGTTGGCGTTCTTTGTCTCGCGTATCATGCGGGCAACGTCGGCGCCGTTGATCTGCGGGAGTTTGTATTCCAGAAAGATGACGTCGAACTGAATCTCGCTCATGGAGTACCGCACTGCCTCGGAGCCATTCGCCACCGAAATGGTGCGGCATCGTAGCTTCTCAAGCAGCTTCTCCATCACCATCCTAGACACGGGATGGTCTTCGCAAATCAGGACATCCAACGGTCTGAAAGTTGGCCCGCCATCGAACGCGATCTGCGACAATCGCCGCGAGCTTTGTCTGCGTCGCTGTACGCGCAGCAGGGCATTATGTTTATCCCCTTCGTTGTCGGACGACGATGGAGACATGTCGAAAACCTGGCTTCTGCGGTTGCGATGGTGCTGCAGCACGTCTGATGCTACGGGACTCGCTTCCTGCGATCCCACGGTCAAAGACCGCGACCGAGTAGTTGATGAGACGCTTGTTTGCCGTGGGGTTGCCACTATCTTCTGAGGTGACAGGACAAGCGGTGCAGGCGCCATGCCACGGCCCTTGACGGGCGATGCGGCGACTGTCGTCGCAGCTTTTTGTAGGCTTGGAGGCACTTTCGGCACATCGAACGCGGCCGGAGGCTGCAAGGGTGCCGACTGATGCGACAGGCTAGATGAATTACTCGAGGCCTTTCGTCGTCCTTCGGCGCCCTGCCCGGCAACGAACGAGACCAATAAAGGCGATGAAGGTTGGGAGGCTCGACTTGGCGACGAGTTTGACAGACTGAAGCCGGATGGCGACTGCGGTCGGTTCCCGGCCTTGGCATTGGAAATTGTCCTATGCACGTGGCTGGACAAGACAGGGCTGGCATCAAGAGAAGGGCCGGGAGATGTCACGCTGGCAGAGCCTCCAGAACTGACGGAAGAAGGCTGCTTGTTCTGCGCAGCTAAGGCGTCTGCACGTAGCTTTTGTATAACATCCTTGTTGGCCTTGTCCAAGACTGGCAGGTTTTTGAATGCAAAGGAGCCAAAGTCGTCTGTGGACACAGGCTCGCTGAGTCTCCTGGACTTCAAGTCCCGAACGTGAGGGGGGATATGCAGAGGCATCAACTTGCGGGTGATGGAATTGACCTGCGACCGTACCCGTGAAAGAGCGTCGTGAGGTCGCTCTGGGTAATCGGATCCCGCCGTAGACGACTGCGGAGACATCTGGTCTTCCATTTCCTCAGCGAAGGATTGAAGGACTGCACCTCTGGCGTCAAAGTATTCGGTGTCCTCGGGATTCTCGGGTCGAGGTACAAATTGGGCTTCGTCCTCAAGCAAAGTGTCCCAATTAATGCCGCGAAACCATGGATGGTTTCGAATTTCTTCGCCGCCAGACGCGAATTTCTCTTCGCAATTGGCACCCAGTCTCTGATTGGGATCCGTGCAGAGCAGTTTGTTGATCAGGTCTTTGGCCTCGTCGGAGATCGGCTCGCTGTCAGCCTCGTCGGGCCATTGTATCTTGCGCGCGAGGATGTTGTCGAATACATGCTCCGCTTCGCTGGCGTGAAAAGGGGGGATGCCGTAGAGGAACTCAAACAAGATGCAGCCCACCGACCACCAATCGCTAGACTCATCTTGCTTGTCTCCCTTGATGGTTTCTGGCGCAAGGTAGTCTGGCGTGCCGACGAAACGACGGTTCGTGTCTTCCGGGTCGAAGAGGGCCATCGGGGGAGGCATCATGTTGGAGGCGGGCAGGGAGTTGCGTACGTGGCTGTCAACACTCGCCCTGAGGCTTGATTGATTTGCCGGCAAGTCTGGAGACCCTTGCAACACCGCCTCTTCGTCCATCGTCAACTTGGCGCTGGAGGGTAGAGAACCAGGATCCGAATCGTTCAAAGAGAACGACGTCAGCATGTGAGTCATGACCTCACTCCCTGTGCTGTCGCTTCGATGACTGCTGGAAAAGCGCCGTGGTTCCTGCTGCAGCGAAGCCAAGCTGAAATAAGAGGGCTGTCCCATGCCGCCCATGTCCGGTGTCATCTGAGGAGTCGAGCTGGGGGAGTGAACGTGGCCGTGTAGGTCAAGAGAAGTCGACCGCGACGAAGCCATGGATGTGGATCGAGCAAATGGGCCTTGCTTAAGCAGATCTGGCGTGGTATCGGCAACTTCGCTATTGAGGGCACGCTTCTGCCGTCCAACGAGTCCCATACGCGACAGACCAAAGTCGGTAAGTTTCAAGTGACCCTTTTGATCAATCAAAAGGTTGTCCGGCTTCAAGTCTCGGTGGATAATATCTCGTTCGTGAAGATGCTCCACGCCCAAGACGACTTCACCGAGGTACTTCTTGACCCACTCCTCAGGGAGGCCGCCGAGTACTTTGATCAAGGAAGCGCAATCGCCTCCATTCAGATATTCCATGACGAGGTAGAGATAATCTTTGCTGGAGAATGTCCAGTAGAGCTTTGCCACGAAATCGCTCTGTCCCTGCCACATCATGATTGCACGCTCCGCCTTGACGTTGCCCACCTGGTTCTTGGCAACCATGTCGGCCTTCTTCAGGACTTTGATGGCGAAATATTCTCCGGTAGACTTCTTCTTAGAAAGGTAGACGCTACCAAACGCTCCCTTACTGATTGGCTTGATGATTTCGAAGTCCTTGATTGAAGGCTGCGCCGGTCGAGGTTGTGGAGGCGCCTGGCTAGAGCTTAGCCGCGGAGACGGAGGCGCCCTCATGGCGAAGTCAGATATGGCAGCGGACGACTGTCTTCGGTGATGTCGAACTGGATGGGACACGGGAGAGCTAAATTCGCTGCTCGGGAACATGGGCGAAGCTTCGGGGGACGCCAGACCTTCGTGGGTAAACGGCGATATCCTGGGTTTGATTCGCAACGGCGAGGACGGCTGCGTAGAGCGTGACGGCGATTCTTGGCGATGAGGCGATGAGGCTCCCGGAATCACGAGGCTACGCCGGTGACGCTGTCTGGTGCTTGCGGCGCGCCTGAGGTCCCCAAACTCGGACATGGGAGACTCCGTCCTTGGTGCGTGTCGCGAGGCGACGGATGATGATCGCATGCTGTTTTCATGATCCGCGTGCTCTGTCTCAAAAAGCAGAGAGGAGCCTCGACGCCTATCCCTGGGCTGAAGATTACTTCCCAGTCCTCCTCCTTCGGCGTGTGAGCGTGGCGTGGCGCATTCTTTGGGGCTGCTGGATCTCGTTGAGGCAACGAACGAGGCGGGCCGAGATCGAGATCGGCTTGATGACCCAGAGAGGTCCATCTGGCGCAGAGCTGCTGCCAGAGCAGAGGGGCTGTTAATCGGTAGTCTAGTTGGGTCGTGCTCCGGACGGCCTCGCAATTCTTCGGCTTGAGCTTCTGGGGCTTCTTCGCCACCTTCATCCACTGGAGGGACATCATTCGGGCCCTCCCGTGCACTGAACTCTCCCTCGTCCTCAGTGGAGTCGCTCAGTCGGCCAGCCGCTAGTCGAGCCGCCTTTCTCATTGCCGTATCGATGCAGTCCTGCACCATGACGGCAAGCTCAACGCGGATACGCTCTGCATACTCTATTATTCGCCGATGGCGAAAGACGGCGTCGACTTTGGCTCTGGCGACCTTTTCCGTGTCAGCACAGAGCAGGGCCAGGCCCTGCTCCTGCTCCATCGTATTCGTGCTCGGCGAGTGCCACTGCAGGACCTGCGATATTCTCGATTCTGATTGAGGCGACTGTGTGCGAAAGCTCCCGTCTTCATTATGTGACGAGCCTTCCTTGATCGCAGGACTGCTAATTTCGATGGCGGTGTCACAGAGGTCCATGAGCAGCTCGACGATGCGAGCCTGCGGTCGCCGTATCGCAAAAGAGCGACCTCTTGAGTGCCCGAAGCCGCTCGTTCGGTCTCGTGAGCGAGCCAAGGATGTTCCGGGCGAGGATTGGGTCGAGGTTGACGGCGGCGGCCCGATGGGCATGCCCTTGTACTCGGCCATGGGGCCACCTTGCTGCTCTCCGATCATGGAGCGACTCTTGCGTGCCTCCAGGTCGTCAAGAACTCGAACGATGGCGTGTCGATGCTCCGTCAAGCTCTCCTGCGCCATTTGAACGTCCATCTCGGCTCGATGCTCCTGGAGACACAGATCGGTGTGCTTCTCGAACCACCAAGGGGGAATCTGGCGCTCGCAGATGCGGCAGAGCACAGGCTGAGGGGGTTCGCGAGCCGCGGCGTCATCGTCTCCAGATTCGGCCAGCTGCGTGAGATAGCTGGCAAGCACCTCGGCACCCGAGCCGAGAGAATCAACAATGACTTCTGGGAGGTCGATCTTGATCTCGTGCGGTCCGGACCATGGGCGGAGCATCCACATAGTCTGCGATGCGCATTAGCAGATGCCGCGAGGGTAATGTGCTTGAGTAGGAGACGGGAAAACTTACGTGACTCTCCCCGCCAGACACGCTATCGTAGACTACGATACCCTGTGCCTCGAGGTCGGCCGTCTGCGGCTCGAATTCCGCCTGTGCCTCTGGCTCGATGGTGCCGTCGACGGATCGCAGCTTGGACAGAGGACCCAGTTGGATAGCGAAGCTGATTCTGTAGCTCTTGGAATCGTCTCGTTTCATCAAATCGACAACGTCTGAGAAGACGGACTTGTTGTCGCTGACAATCAAGTCGGATATGGGTATGCCATTGACGGACTCAAAGGGCGTGCCGACGACGTCGTTCCACGAGGGGCTGACCCATCTCACGGTCCCGTCCAGATTGAGGTCCACGATGACATTGAGGGTCTGCTCGGCGGCCTCGCGAAGCTCCTCTCGCTCCTCGCGGATGTCCTGGGAGAGGGAGCGCTCCATGGGGTTGGAGTGCTGTGCCCGCAGCGCGGACACAGCAGGAGGCGCCAGTGAAGGCGAAGGGGAAGGGTGGTCCATGGCCGCCATTTCGTGGGCGACAGTGGCCGCAGCGCAGTAGTACTCTGAGCTGAGCGAGCAGCAGAGTCACCAATGGCCAAGGCCGCCGCTTCACAGCCGGCTCACAGCTGGCAATGTGGCAGGCAGGCACACGGGCAGGTTGAATTCCGGGAGACTCGGGGTCTGGCAGCAGAGCCAGAACTACAGAGCCGCGAGACTCGGATACATGACTGAGAACCGCCCGCGCAACGTCCGCCACTGACGGGAAGGAGGGGAGTATTTCGAGTCGACTCGGTTCGATCGGTAGAGGCAGATGTGCGCGCCGGGGCCAGGCGAGGGCGGCGGTGGCACGACGGGCGGAACGAGACGGCGGCCCAGAGAGGTGGTCAGAGGGCGGCGAGTCGAGGCGAGGGGCCGCTTGGCATACGAGAGCGCTGAGAGAGGATCGATTGGCAGGACGCGAGGCGTTTGGACGACGAGAGTCGGCCTCTGGCGGCGGTGGGGGCTGGGAGAGGGCGAGCAGGAGAGCAGGATGGCGGCTTCACGATGGGCCGTCGTTAGCGGTGGCATCCGGACATGGCACGGGCGGCGTGCGAGGGACGACTGCTCGGGCTGCTCGCGCTGTTCGAGTACTGTACTCGCAGGCACGGAGCACGGAGCGCGGAGCACGCACCTCAGTGCCTACACGCCAAGCTAAGGTAGCTTCAGGTTAGGTGCCCACGAGTACCCGCCCGGGCAGCAGCCTCCGCTGGGTACCTCCCCAGGTAGCGGGTCAGCCACTGAAGGACAGCGAGTCTCGCGCTCGCGTCTCCCCATGACACAACTGAGCGGGGGCGGCCGGCTGGCAGCCAATCACGGCACACCATCTCTAGCCCCAGCGCCCATCGTCCGTGCTGCAGCAGCTCACGGGTCCCAAGCCTCTCGATGAACCGAGTCGGCGGCGTTGCGGCATCCAATGCTCGGGGATTCGCAGCAGGTACGAGTAATTACCTACGGAGTGTACTCGTACGGAGAGGGAGGTGATGATCACCGCGCCGTCGATTCCACGGCTCTGCGCCAGCGCCCACCCACCACCGGCCGTCGCTCCGGTGCTCCGGCGACGCTTCTCTGCCCGCAAGCTGCGTCACCGGCAGTGAACAGCAGCAGCGACAAATGTAACCTGTCTGCGCTGTCGACGTCGCTGTCGCCGTCACTGTCGCGGCGCCCTGCTGCTCTGGGGGCCGACCCCTAATAGCAACGGCACCCTTGCGCTGCCTTAGGTTGCTCGATATGACCGGGTCCGTACCTTACCTAGGTAGTAAATCAACAACATGCAAAAGCCCAGGCAACGCCGGCTGCACAGGTCAGTCGACGAACTCTCCACAGTGCCAACGCCCTGCATGGAAAACGGCGTGCTCTCCGCGTCGTCGCTTGATGCCTCCTGCAAGCTAACATCGTCACGCACCGTGCTTCCCATAACTCGTCGTCCACCAAACGAATGTGATCGCCCAGACTCTCAGGACAGCGTGCGAAACCAGGAACGCAAAAGTTGAGGCCGAGGAGATCCTTTTCCCCCTATGGAAGCGATGCCAGGCCTGCCATTGCCTAGCTAGGCAGGGCCTGCGTGGCAGCTCCAAGACAACACAAACCTGGCCGCTATGCAGCTCGACAGACCGTTTCGAAGGCGGTGCCAAGGAGCGTTGTAGCCCCCTCCCCGCAGCCCTGCTGGGTGCCCGAGGACGTCCAAGATTGGCCAGTCTCACCGCACGCCATGCATGAGAATGTCCTTAACCCCTCGATTCCTTTCAATCGGCATTGTTGAGAACCACTGCTCCAGCGACAGGTGAGGAGCGGTGCCAAGCACTTGGCATCTTGTGGAACCCCAGCATTGGTTTCGACGGGCCAATTGCAGTGCGTGGAAACTCTCTCATCTGGCACCTCCTGGCATATATTCGTCGGCAGGTAAGGTAAGGCAATAACATCTCGTAGCTTCTGCGGTTTGCATTCTCTCATGCCCGACGACGCCTTGTGCCCAACCGAAACCACCTCCCATGTGCTTTGCGAGTACTGTCACGGTCACCAAGACAAAATGCTGCAAGAAAAAGCAATGCAATGCCATCTCCACCATGCCACAGCCTCTGTATTGCCATGGTTTGCACATGACCCGATCCATGGCCCCGTGACTTTAAACACTCTTTGCAGTTCCTTGCTTCGCCTGACTATACCGAGACCGCGATCGACCTTGCATATTTCAAACCCCGCGTCCTGTCTGAACAGTGGGCTGCTTCACAGTCGCGGGTAGCATTCGCGATGCAAAGAGTTGGACTTCTGCGCACTGGATGAGGCGGTATGGATATCAAGCACGCGTCAACATTACGGTCAACACAGTATCCCAGGTTCCAATCACATCCACGACTTTCCTGCCTCGTGCGTGTGGGCAAAGGCCCAGCATGTGTATTCATCTCCTCCACGTATCTCATGTTGACGCTTTGTTGGTTGACAGCCACTTCTGCCTCTCGCCTTCGAGCCATTGGCCTTTTTCAACCCAGCGTTGCTCGAGCCACTTTGCCAGCCCCTCATCAGTGTCCGGCAGTGAGTCGATGGCGAACCGTCGGGCGTGCACATGAAACTGAAATCCGCGATGTCTGCTCAGGCCCGGGATGCGCAACGTGTCCCAGATGGAAGGGGCGGCCTGGAAGATGCCGTCGTGCTGGTAGGCAATGGTGAAGTCGTACACGGCCTTGACATGTGTGGCCTCGCGAAGGCGCTGGACCGTGGTCACGAAGCCCTTGGTTCGAGGATACAGGAGATGCATAGGCTGCGGCCTGTCCATCTTCTTGCACCACGCCACTGACTCTTGATGCTTTTTCTCGGTGAACCGCGTGGCCTCGCTGAAGCTGATGAGCCCTAGAAACTTGCTTCAGAGAGCGCTCGATGCGTACGGATACGGTCAGTCACTCACACATGGGGTAACCACCGTCGACAATGCCGGAAAAGACGCGGTCAAGTTCCATCTTGTCCTTCAGCCAATTCCGGCTCACCATGGGCATGCCCATGGCCCAAAGACCCCATCCGAGAAACGGCACGACGCGCAGCTGGAGCTTGGCAAAGTACCGGCAGCGGCCCAGCATACCCGCTCGTTGGGCGAGGGCCTGGATCATGTAGAAGTCGGACCAGGCGACATGGTTGGCCACGACAACCGCCGACTCGCCGGGCGGGAGGTCATCCCCGGAGCAGACAATGTCGGCGCCGTTGCACCGCACAAAGATGAGCTGGATCCATGCCCAGACCGACGCTGCAATGCTGGACGAGACATCGTAGACGAGGCGCGGCGCCAGCAGCCGCAGAGGCAGCAGCAACGACAGGGCGATGTCGGCGAGGAAGAGGTACAGAACCCACGGCAGTGTCAGGGCAAGGCCCCGGAGATGGGTTGCGGAAGAGCTGAGCTTGGGCATGGCGGCATCACGGACACGGCGAGAGCGGCCAAGAAGAGTAAAATCAGTCACCAGCGGGAGGTTCCTTGAGTTGGTGATGTAAACGCGGCAGCACAGGCATTCGTTCTCGAGGCACGGACAGCCACTGGGCTGCCTGGGGGTGCTTGAACTTGCATGACGCCATGATGCTCCATTTAGCGGCTTGACGCACTGCCGACGGCGCGTTCCAGATCGTGCCTGAGGGGAGCTAGCAGTGACAGATGGACCGGGACCATGGAAGACCCCTTCTTCCTCCAAAAGGCTCGAGACACGGGCGAAACATTGGGAAGTGCCGTGCCGTTCGGGTAGCGGACTGTATTACGACTAGTACTGACCGAGTCTGGGGGCTCACGCCGATGGCTCACGGACCAATCGATCAAGCGCGCGGCAGATGACTTGGATACAGAGCAGGCATTAAGCATTAATCACGGATTACTCGTACGACTGCCTCGTAAATACCGCCTCGTCCCAAGCTCGGCTTTCCCATGTCGCAGCCCCCAACGGATCAAGAGGCCGACGGCCCCAGAGCAGCAATACCTCGCTCCTTGGGACCGGGAACGCCACGGCGCCAGGCAACGCTGGAGCTGGATTGCTGGATTACCGCGCCGCAATCAATGGCAGCCTGTGGGCGCAGGGACGACAAATACTCTGAATAAGGTCGGGTAGCGGCTCAGCTGGGAGGTACTCGTAATATGCAGGCGAAGCAGCTTCAAGGGCTCGGCTCCCTCGCCTCCACCCCGCCACGTCTCAACTCAGATAAACCGCCGCTCCCCCTGCATCATCCATATCCCTCTCAACCGCTCACTCTCACCCCCTCGGCCGCACAGAGCTTATCCGCGCATTGCCTCGTCGACGGGCGCGGCAAACCTGGGCATCGCCATTTCGGATCATCCAGCGCCGCGCTGGTAGCACCCCCGCCACCACCCATCGCTCCTCGGGGCGCACGCCCGCTGGTCCAAGCCTAGCAGCCCTACCTTATCTGGAGGTCCCTGTGGCGGTAACGGCAACAGCTCGTTTCCCTGGCCAGACTGCGGCACCATCTCCAATCCCATCCATTGCTCCCGCCACGAGCACTGCGCCCGTGCAGATCCTTCGTACGCGTACTCGTACGACGAGCGCCTCGACGGTCCATTCCGGTAGGTTTGCTGTTATTTGTCATTTCGTTCACGCTGCAGGCTCCCCGGCAGTGCCGACAGCCCGTTGCGACCGTGAGATCGCCCGACGTTACACGGGCCACCCAACTGCGCAGCTCGCGCTTCTCCTCACGGTTATTACGAGCACTCTGGCTGACGTGACCCAGGAGGCACCCGGTCGTCCGCCGTGCTACTGCTCCACGCTCCACAACCCTCGCGCGGAACTCGTCTCTCCGCCGGCATTGCCCTGAGCATCATCAGTCCGCCATGTCGTCCTCCCTGTCCCCCGACCAGTATGGGAGCAATCGGTCCCAGAGTTCCCCAGACGGCACAGGCTCCGGCGGCCAAGAAAAGGCTCAGTCGCCTCTGAATCTCAACTTCTTCAAGTCGCTCACGGACAAGCGGGCCACGCGCGGTACGTCTGGCCGGATCCTCCCCTCGCCGCGTCTTACCGAGATGGCAGATGGCCACTAACACCGACATCAGAGGGTGGCAACCCACCCAAGCGACGCGGCCCGAAGCCCGACAGCAAGCCTGCTCTCACCAGAAGACAAGAACTAAATCGACAAGCCCAACGGTAAGCACAATGCGCCAAGCATCCCCCAGAAACGCTGTTCTGATGCGCACCGCGCAGGACCCATCGCGAACGAAAGGAGCTCTACATCAAGGCACTGGAGGATGAAGTACTCAGGCTCAAGGAAATCTACAGCAACGTTTCCCAGGACAAGAGCAAGCTGGCCGAGGAGAACAAGCAGCTGAGGGCCATCCTGGCGCAACATGGTATTCCCTTTGTCGGAACGACCGTCTTCGACGACTTGGCGGGCGCGAGTCCTGGCAACAGCCTAGCGCCTGGATCGTACAACACGTTCTCGCCGTCGCAGTCGACTGCAGCGTCGGCCACGTCCCCGAGCCACCCAAGCAATCTCCAGGCGGGGACGGGCGATCAAATGCGCCGTGCTGCGCAGTCCCCCAACGGCAAAGGCGTTGACTTTGAGCAGGCGGGCATTGACTTCGTCTTAACGTACGATAATCCCGCCTCCTCGAGAGCCTATCCCTCACCTCCCCCGCAGTGAGGCAGGGGTGTTGCGTCGTAGACGGGGGCGACGACCGCTGCAAGGTGTACAAAGATCGGGTGCGCTAACGATTGCGGTTCATTGGGGGGGATCGTATAGACTCGAGAAGCCCTGCATGCAACACATGCCGTTCCTGCTTGACAGAGCCACCGGGCCAGACGGCGACCCTTGTGGGCATGCGCTGATGGCGTCGTGCCCCCCGGCGCCATTCGCGAGCCTGACGGCAGACACACCGTTCGGGCACACGCACACGCACGACCGAGGGAACGACAGCAACCCGGGCCAGGGGACGTGGGAGCTCAGCAAGGCCGACCTGGCCACGCTGCTCGACCTCAGCAAGAGGCTAGACCTGGATGGCGAGATCACCCCGGTCATGGCCTGGGGCATGATTGCGAATCATCCGAGGTTTGCCGAATTCACGGCGGAGGACTTTAGGAGACTCGCGGAGGATTTGGGCAGAAAAGTCCGCTGCTACGGGTGAGCATGGCCCGTTACTCCCTCGCCAGGCGACTGATTGCACATGCTGATACGTGGGGCTTTAGATTTGGAGCGGTCATGGAAGAGTTTGAGCTGCGGGACGCGTTTGAGAGCGTTCTGCCTTGCGAGCCGGAGGCCATGGTTTGTTAGGATGACGATAGATGGACGGGTGTAGGCGTACTTGGTACGGAGTAGGTATCCATTTGATGGCCCGGACTGGGCGAGGTTGTGTAGTACTCGTTGTCTGAAATGACGCACCGGCGTACGTGCTCGCTGGCGTTGGGTATGGGGTGTTTGAGCCGTTCGTTATATGTGCGTGCGCGCACCACTTCAAAACATTGGATATATTTGGTTTTGGCTCGTGAAGTTGTCGCCAATGCTGCCGATGAAGCAGGTATGTCGGGCGAGGCAGGCTAAGGTACCTTGCCTTCCATACGAGTAAGGTAGGTACTTCTCGCGGACGCTTGACATGCCCTAGCGCCGGCGCCAGCTGCTGCCAGCTGCGGGCGCGGGGCGTTGCAAGTTTTCGGCAGACGGCCCCACACCCCACCACAATTTCGATTCTACGCTGAGGGCCAAATTCCCACCCGTGTCGAGGCTTCACCTTGCGACGCTCGAGACGTTCGACATCCCCCATCTCTCCCATTCCAGCCCGCTTTCGACCAGAAGCCGCCAGAATGGCCGACTCACTCGACTACGTCCAGATCTGCGAGCGCTGCCCGCCCGGCGATGGCTGGGGTCCCAGCGTGACGGCCGAGACGACGCTCAACGGCGTGCCCTATGCGCCTTTCTCGAAGGGTGACAAGCTGGGCCGCATGGCCGACTGGACCGCCGAGGGCAAGGACCGCGAGCGTGGCGGACGCATGCAGTACAACCGCAGCTACAGAGGTAGGCATCCCCGTGCTCTTCTCCGCCGCCGCCGCTGGCGTGACGGCCGACGAGAACGAGAGTTTGTGCTGACGAAGCCGCCAACGCACCAGACCAGCAAGTCTACGGCTCGAGCCACGCCGTCACCTTCAACGCGCCGCCCGCCGAGGACGAGTCGACCTTCTCGCTCGTCAGCAACACCAGAGACTCCACCAAGACGAGATACGGCCGCGGCGCCGTCTTCACCCGCGGCCGCGGCCAGCGCGGCGGCAGGGGCGACTCCCGTGGTGGTCGTGGCGGCCAGTTCCAGCAGGTCGGCGGCCGCGGTGGACGGCAGACGTACGACCGCGGCGGTCGCCCCAACCAGGGTGCTCGCGGCGGCCGTCGCTTCGGCTGGAAGGACTATGACAAGCCTGCTCGCAACCGTGACGCCAGCATCAATATCAAGGCCGACTGGCAGCTGCTCGAGGAGATTGACTTCAACCGCCTGGCCAAGCTGAACCTCGACGCCGACGAGGGCGAGGACCTCGAGGACTACGGCTTCCTCTACTACTACGACCGCTCTTACGACAAGCAGCCCGTCAAGGGCGCCGAGAAGAAGCTGACGGCCATCGACCGCGCCGCCTACAACGTCACCACGTCGTCGGATCCCGTCATCCAGGAGCTCGCCGACCGCGGCGAGGCCACCATCTTCGCCACCGACAGCATCCTGTCCATGCTCATGTGCTCGCCCCGCTCCGTCTACCCCTGGGACATCGTCATCGTGCGCCAGGGCAACAAGATCTTCCTCGACAAGCGCGACAACGCCGCGCTCGACATGGTGACGGTCAACGAGAACGCCGCCGACGCGCCCCTGGACGCGGCTGACGGCGGCAAGGACGTCGTCAACCAGCCCGCCGCCCTCGCCGAGGAGGCCACCTACATCAACCACAACTTCGCCAACCAGGTCGTCAACGAGAGCGAGTCGGCCAAGGTGGACATGAGCCAGGCCAACCCCTTCTACAACGCCTCCGAGGACTCGGACCCTCCCGCCAGCAAGGCCTACAAGTACAGGAAGTTCGACCTGTCCACCAACGAGGAGGAGCCCGTCTACCTGGTCGTCCGTACCGAGGTCGACGCCGTCCAGAAGAACGCCATCAGCGGCGAGGACCAGACCGTCACCATCAAGGCGCTCAACGAGTTCGACAGCAAGGCCCAGGGCAGCGGCGGCGCCCTCGACTGGAGGAGCAAGCTTGTGACGCAGCGCGGTGCCGTCGTCGCCACCGAGATGAAGAACAACAGCTGCAAGCTGGCCAGGTGGACGGTGCAGAGCATCCTGTCCAAGTCGGACGTCATGAAGCTTGGGTATGTTCTCCACCTCCCCTTTTTTCTCCCTCCGCCCCCGAGTGTGAACATCGGCGAATGAATGATGCTAACGCCTCGCAGCTTCGTCTCCCGTGTCAACCCCCGCTCCAACGACAAGCACGTCATCCTCGGCGTCGTCGGCTGGAAGCCCCGCGACTTCGCCAACCAGATGAACCTGTCCCTGTCCAACGGCTGGGGTATCGTCCGCACCATCGCCGACATGTGCCTCAAGCGCGACGACAGCGAGGACGGCAAGTTCGTCCTCGTCAAGGACCCCAACAAGTCCATCCTGCGCCTCTACGAGGTCCCCGCCTCCAGCTTCGACGAGGACGAGGAGGATGAGCACGAGGCCGAGGGTGAGGCCGAGGAGGGCGAGGGCAACGCCGAGTAGACGGCCGTTGCCGTGTTTTCCCCGCTGCTATGCTGCGGTCGGATTAGGAAGACTCATGAAGGTAATGAGTGGTGAAAGTGGCCCGGGCTTTACTGGCCTCGCATGTCACGTCATTGTTTTGCGGTGCTACGTTGAGATATCGACTCAAAATAGAGAATTTCAGGACTTTTATTTTGCAATATGCTTGCCGGCGTCTTGAGGCAATACAAGTTCACTGGATGTATGCGAGACGCCGTGATTTGCTTGACAACCGTGATGGTATACTTCCTATGCGGTCAGCCTCATGTGTGCCGAGCTCCCTCCCATCCGAGCACTCAGCCGGCGATCTACCAAGAGACACGCCGCATCTCCGGCGAAATCGTGCTTCTCTCATCCTTCCAGGCAACCCAACCGATGCCCCTTCTTTCAAAGAAGACGCCCAATTAGTAGCATCAAGTCCACTTGTTCAAAAGGCTGACTCTGTTTCCCGCACACCCTACCCAAGCCAACGAAGGCTGCTGCTCATAGTCCAGACATATGTTTCCTGTCAATAACTTCCATAGCTTCAACGAGCGATTTCCTCGCTTCTTCTTACCTGAGGCTCTTTCCATTCGCTATGTTCATCCCAGCTTGATGTCAAGTTTTTCTCCTTGCCATGCTGGAGCAACCTCAACACCGCCATCTTCGACGTAGGCACACTTTCATCCCCCTCCAGATTTCTGTCTTGCTTACAGAGACAGCTCTTCTCAGCGGTGTTCTTTCCGTCAGGCCCTGCCCAGGAAGGCACCATTCGTAGCTGCGCAGCAGCTCTTGACGCGTCGCGGCGATCGTCGCTCGGGGCTTCTGGCCGGGATTCAATACCAGCTGCGCCTGGCTGCGGCCCGGAGATCTTGTGATAACGGCCAATCTCGCAGTTCTGGCTGCTTGGCTTCGTACACTTCCTCCTGAAGCGTGGTGCCTTGTTCCCTGGCCGTACCCCCGATAACTATGTCACGCTGACTGTTGAGGTCAGCGGGACAGTTGTAGACACCAACTTGAGATGTTTCAGGGGCTTGAGTCTCATCAGAAGAATGGGAAGGCGGCATTCCGTATGCCGACGTATATCTATTGTGTCCCAGAGGCGGCAGATACTCTTCTCGTTTACCTCCAACAAATGTTGCGTCATCAAACCGGGCTTGAGCAACGGTGAGGGACTCTCGTACAGGGTGAAGAGGAATTGGTGACAGTGATGGAGTATTATAGAAGACTACTGGTCCAGCCGATTTGTAATAGTAAGGAGCCGTCGGCGGCGGATATTGATGCGGGCGATAGGAAGCGTGGTGCTGCGCTCCAACCATCGCACTACCCCGAAAGTTGCCGGCATCAATAGACACAATGCTGTTATCAGGAGGTGAGGCATGGCCCATGTACGCCACTGGAGTCGCCCGAGTAGGTGGGAAGCTGCTGTTGATTATGGGGGATGGAAATGGCAAACCGTCAGTAAGCAATGGTGGATGGAGGGTTCTCAACGGAGGCAGGCATCCTGACTGTCGCGGATCAGGCACTGAGCAGACCGGCGGTAGAATATTGCTGAGAGGACTCTCTTGGTGGTAGTACTTCCGACGTTTTGTGGAGGCAGGTTCGCCGTTTGGTAGGTTTCCTGGCATGCCGGCCAGAATCCGGGCAACATTCTGGGCTTCCATGGGAGTAGGGCTAGCAGAGTCTCTCGCACGCTTCGTCGGCCTGTTGTAAAGAGTGGCAGCTTCACTCAGACTTCTCCGCTGCTTGCCTCCCCAGCCACGCTCCTGCTCCCACTTGTCGTCAATATCAGGCGACTCTGTATCCGTTCGTGTGCTGAATGTAGGCGAAAACGAATGCGAGGCCTCTCGTGAGGTCGAGGCCTCACGCTGAACGCTTCTGCCGCCACGGCCGCGACCTCGACCTTGTCCGCGGGCCCTTTGCCATCCACGGCCTCGCCGACTGCCGCGACTCCTGCCACCTCGTGACGATTGCGTCTTTCGGCCTTTGGAGGAAACTGCCGTGGGCCAGTCTACTTCCTCCGGGCTCAACACATGCCGTTCATCATCATGCAGGACGTCCGCGTAAGCGCATTCCTTGCAGACAGAGAGCTTGCATTCGGAACATCTTTGTATCGTACCACAACGCTGTCGGTGGCACATGTCACACTTGGCGGTGGAAACATTGGAAGCGTCCCATCCAGTGTGTACACGTTCCGGTCCAGGAAGCCCGACAAACGGCGTTGGAGGGACATGAGTGTTGGCAATATCTTGGGGTCTATCGTGCCCTAATTTTGCGGTGGAACCCTGTGGACAAGACGCTGAGTTCTTCGAGAGCTTCATACCGCCATCACAGTCGTCACGACGAGCTGACGATTGCGATTCTGCGTTGGCAAGGCGAGACTTCAAAGCCCCATGTTTCTGTCTGTCAGGGACTACCATGGCCCTTGGAGGAGTTCCGCAAAGTCACGGGCAGTCTGCCCGTTGTTTCTTGTCAGAGGTCGGAACTGGGAGAGCGGTGGCAAGCTGCAAATCCCGTGAGGCCCAAGTCAAGACTAGGAACTACCTAGAAGTCGAAGTGTTGGCAAGCAGGTTTCTCCAGGGCGTCTCTGATTTGAAAGACATGAAGATCTAAACGATGGGCAAGGCTGGTTTGCGGCATCAGAGGATAGTTATATGTGCCCAAATTGTGAACGAAAAGGTGACCCTGAGCTTTCAGAGGCAACAAAGCGGTCCAATGAGAAATGTCACGAGGCAGTTGCGCTGTTCGTTCGAGCGTTTGAAGATGCAGAACACAACGATGCCGATTCACCATGCAGATGAGACAGAGGAAACACACTCCAGCGGCACGTTGGAGAAGGTAAACACTTCAGTGAGTGACGGTCGAGGCGGTCTGTTGTGCGGTGATGCATCGCAAGATAAGTCCCAACATGGGACGAGTCGCACCTTGGAGGAGCACCGTCGACCAGCCATTGCACGTGTGCTGAACAATATCGCCGTTCAGTCCTTTCTCGACATCCGGAGGTGTCTATCAGTGTACATATCCAGTTTGCGTCTGGGCGAGCCCTCTACTCAAAGAGTGTGTTCGGCGACCGACGCATCCATCGGCCATGCGAGGCGCAGCAGACGATCTCCGCGTGCGGTAGAAATCTGTGATGTAACCACCATCGGTGCTTTTCGTGCATCCTGGGCAGAGCGCATGCCGATCTGAACATCTCGTGGCAAGACAACGACGGAACGGACGCGCAGGTCGTGGCTTAGACGATTGGAGAAGAGCATCTTTTACAGACGGGCGCCAGGTTTGCTGATGGGTAGCTGGAGGTTGACGTCGGTCAGGTTGCAGGCCACGGGTAGGTCCCTGCCTTATTAGGCGCGCGCGTAGGGCACAGTCCAGCGGTAAGGAGCGAGCGATGGCAAGATTCACGTACAAGCGCCGGGCAGGCCGACAGCGAACGGACGAGATGCGTCGCAGCGTCATGCAGGGAAGCGCTCGTGGTATGAATTACCCCGTACCTTATATTCGATGAGCGACGACGGCCTACTACTCGCACTGCGGGTGTGGCACGAGCCTCCATGGACGAGCGCGTCGTCTCGGGAGAGCATGGCTCCTGCATGCGCACACGTCGCAGCGCCCAGCCCGACGAAATCTGGTACCGCGGGTACCAATATCAGCACTGTGCGAACTCGCCACGCCGCGGGCGATGCCATCCAATGCCAGGAAGCAACCGCCAGGACGAGACGCAGCAGTCTTCGCAGCCGGCGTTGGCGACGATGCAAGGCACTGGCAGCAGCATAAGCAGCAGCAGCAGCAGCAGTCGTCGTCGTCATACCGCCCCTCGGTCAGCGCAGGGTCCAAATCGAGGCGCGCACGCCAGCCACACACACACACGACGACGATGTCGGCGTTCGAGACCCCCGCCGGCAGCGCTCTGTCCATGGAACGCACCCCAAGCCCGCAGCGCCACGCAGGGTGGAAAGACAGTTGTCCTCAAGCTTAGCCTTCTGCTTGGGCCCGGGAGGGCGCCCCTCAAACGGCATGGGTCCGCGGGTGTTCGGCATGTCCAGTAGGACCAGTACAGCCCTCTCCCAGCGGCCCAGTCGAGCGACGAGGACCCATGCGCCGAGGCGGGTTTGGCCTCCCCCAGGAGCGGCCGCGGATGCTGAAAGGCCAAAGTCCCAGCATGCATCCATCGAGCGATCACCGGGGTCCGACAGGAGGACCCCTGCTTTTCTGCGTCTGCTTCTGACCTACATGGGAGCGGCGGCCTCGGGACATGGCCGTGCCTGTCTGTCTCACGCCGCGGTGATCGGCCCCCTCCAAGCGAGATTTCGCGAAGCATGTGGCGGGCGGGTGGGATTCGTCAGGATGGCACGGGCATGCCATGGACTCGATACTGTACGAGCGAGTGCACTGGACCGTTGCGGCCTTTTCCGAAGCCTCAGGGCCAACGTCTGTCATCCGCTGTGCTCGCCACGCCGCGTATCGAGCCTCTGAAGGCGGCCGCCCGATCGTCGTCGCCGTCCGGCGCTATGCATCATCAACACCCTCATCGGTCGAAAATCAGCCCAGCGGCATTGACTTTCAACCACCATCGCGTATCCAGTAGTCTATGCGCCACAACTCTGCCTCAGCCCCCCGCACTCCCTCCCTCGCCCGCTCCCTCCCTTCCTCCCACTGTCCCTCCCTGCTTCTGCCCTAGCCGGCGCCAGCTCTTGCTGTCCGCAGTGCGCAGAGCACAGGCCCAAGCGTCAACGCGCGCTCCCGCCGACGTCGTCGTGCGGCCTCCCAACAGACGGAACGGGCTCACCAATTGCAATGGCCCGGCGATACGCCCACGAGACACGCCGTAAACACACCCCCGTAGCCCGTGCTGTGCCACTGTGTTCCACCAAAAAGCTACCGTACCGAGCACGGGTACCCACTGCTGGGTCGACGGCCTGCAACCTGAGCTCTGCACTGCCTTCCGAGTCCCGTCATCTGCTGTCCGCGTCTCAAACAAAAAGCCTTTGCCCTCCTTCGATCGCCGTCGCGCCAAAACTCATCCCTACCAACGTCTCTCTCGCTGCCACGACCACACACCCGCTCGCCGGCCTGCCTGCTTCACTCTCTCATCGCCAACGTCTGAAGCTCCCGTCTCCCCTATCGTCAACATGTCCAATCAGGATTACTACGGTGGACAGCACCAGGGTGGCTACCCTCAGCAGCCCCAAGCTGTAAGCCGACCGCCCCCTCCGTTACGAGCACCGCTGTCGTCGTCGCCCGCCGTCGCCGACGCGTTGCCAGCTGTCGCAACATCCCGCTGACCCCCGTCTCCTCCGTCTAGAGCTATGGTCCTCCCCAGGGCTACAACCAGCAGCAGTACGGCCCGCCCCAGGGCTACGGCCAGCAGGGCGGCTACGGGCCTCCCCAGGGCCAGCCCCAGATGCAGTACCAGCAGGGCCCTCCCCCCGAGGACCGAGGCAGGAAGGGTGGCAGCAACAACTGCTTCATGGCCTGCATAGCCGCGCTGTGCTGCTGCTGTGCCGCCGAGGAGGCTTGCGAGTGCTGGTATGTCAACCGATTGCCCATGTCGGTGCGTGAGACTGACGCCGGATCCACAGCATTGACTGCTGCGAGTGCCTCTGCTAAAGTGCGCCGCAACAACCCCCCGGACGGCCGCACTTCTCGTCAGATTTTTCCGATTCCTTCACACGCGGCCGGCCGTCTTCGCCGACGCATCGGCGCAACATCTTGAATCGCGCCAGCAATGGCACGATGATAATGGCTTTTATCGCTTCAGAACCACGTCTCCTGCAGACACAATACTTTTCCTTTGTATTCCTGCAGTCACTCGTACAGTACCTCAAGGGGACGCGCGTTTATGTACCGCCGCGGAGCCCCATCAGGGAGCAGGGCTAGTGGTGGTGTTGATAGGGACCATCATTTACAGCAGGAGTTGATTGATTCTCTTGTTTTGCCTCCTATTTCAAAACTATGCAATGACGGGGAAACAAAAAGCAACAGGCTCTCACGTGAATCGTTCCCTTGCCCACGTATCCAGCCAGCTTCAAGAGTCCAGCTGCACGTAGTTGGCCGGAAACAGACCCGATTGACCATTGTAGTGCCCGAACCACCAATCCTCGTCCGGGAACTCCAGGTTCGTGATTTTGGCGTCTTCGGGGAACGACAATTCTGCAGGCAAAAGAGTTAGCGCCCATCGCTGTTCAAAAAGGAATTGAATAACCCACCATTGTCCTCGGCCGCTTCATAATCATATAGAGCAGTGGCTGTAGGGCCTGCACCTGCACCTGCTGCGTGAGCTGGCTCTGATTCCGGCACCGGGGCCGCCGCGGGTTGCGGTGCGGCGGCTGGAGCGGGGGGCGCCGGAGCTCCGGCACCGTGAGGCTCGTCGTCTTCGACGAGTTCCACGTAGTTGCTGGGGAATAGGCCGCTCTCGCCCTTGGAATTGGTGCCCATCCACCAGTCCTCGTCCACCATGTCAATATTGGTCACGTACTCGCCCTCGACCAGCTCGATCTCGTTGTCCTCGGCCTTTTCGTAGTCAAACTGAATGACGGCACGCTTGCCACCCTGTTCACCCACATGCGCTGGCTCATGCGCCGGCTCGATGTCTTGCTCGGCCACGGTGGTAGCTGCTCTTCGCGCCGTTTGCATCGCTTCTTCTTCGTCCGGGAGGTCCTCCTCCTCAGGCACGTCGATCTGGCTGGGCCGCACGGGAGGTGGCGCTGGGCGCTCGTCGTCCTTCTCCAGCTCCGTCTGCCCGCCACGCGGCACAGGAGCGGCTACGCGGATCGGAGAAGGCTCCCTCTGATCTTCGGCGGCTCGGTAGTCTTCCTCTTCCTCGCCTTCCTCTTCATCGGCCGGCGGAGGTCGGCTCGGAAGCCCGGGGAGCGCAAAGCCGCCGGATGGCCTCGAAGCAGCCGGGACCACTGGCGGTGCAGGCTCGTGCTCGGGTTCATCTTCGACCGCCTTAGGCACCGGAGGCGCTGCTGCCGACCCGATCGGGGGCGTGTCCTTGAAGCGATCCTTTAGCGCAGATACTCCTCCGGCGGGTTGAGTTGGCTCTTCCTCGGCACTCCTTGCGGCCTCTCCCGTGTTTTGTTGGCTTACATTTTCCGGTCCGCCACGAGTATAGCCAGCGGTTTGTACCGGAGCCCAACTCTTGCCAGTGTATCCGCTCCGCCACTCACCGCCACCGCTCGTTTGGGGGGCAACCGGCGAGGTAACTGGAGGTGCACCAGCGCCGCCAACGTCGGAACCGCGCTCCTTGGCCTTCTTCTCAGCCCAGAGCTGAGCTGGGGTCTTTCCTCCCTGGTCAGCGAACGTTCGGCTAGCCGCACCAACAGGAGCAGCGGCCGGTGCGCTCGGAGTCCCAAAGCCAAGTCCTCCAGGAACAGGCGCTTTCGTACCCGTAAAGGTCGACGACCCGCCAAATTTGTTGGCGGCCTTTGGCTTGGGCAGAGAAGTAATCCGCTCCGACTGACTGGGCTGGGAGAACGCAGCAGCCCTGTCCGCGACAGGCTTTGGCGCAGGTGCGTCGTCCGCCGGCTCCTCCTCGGCAGCAGGCTTCTGAGACTTTGCACGGATCGCGGCGATATCGACCTTGCCAACCGGCTCGTACGCGCCCTTGACGGGTGTGGGCCGGTCATCCTGCGTGTTCCTTGCGGCGGCTCGAATCGCCGCAATATCTACCTTGCCCACTGGCTGGTAACTTCCACCGATGACATCGCTCGGTCCATCGCCCTGGCGGCTGCTACCGGCAAAGCGGGAGGTCTCCGGCTTTTGCTTCGTGAGCTCGGACATGTTGACCTTGGTTGGTCGGTAAGCTGACTCGACCTTCTCGATCTGGGTCCTCGTAACCTGGGGGGCATCAGCACCCCAGCCATCATCGTCAACGTTCTCATCCCTCCTGCTTCGAGCCGCAACGAGAGGGTCGGCAGGGCGACCGGAGCTGGACGCCGTCGGGGTGAAAACAGGCTTCGACTTGACGGGAGGGGGCGCCGAGGAAGCGGCGTAGTCCGAACCGCCAGCCGAATATTTCGCACCGGAAGCATCGGAAACTTTCTTCATGATGGAGTCGGTCTCGAGGTCGCCTTCGGAGCGAGCTGTAATCTGGACGTGGTAGCCGTGCAGAACCTTGGCAACCGCAGCCGTGTGGCTGGTGAAGTAGCCCTTTGTCCGCTCAGGGACGCCGCCGCCGCACCAGGCGATGAGGACGCATTTAGGGAGAGCCGAGTTGGGGTCCTTGACCTTGACGAAGGCAAACTGGATGCGACCTTCGTTGAAATCTTCGGTCAACTCGGACAATTCACCGTCTGTACAGCGTTAGCCTTGCGGTGGCCACGGCCCACGCGGTCGCGGGAACTTGGTGCCATACCGCCCGTGCTTTCCACCTTGAGCACGCTCTCCTTGGCGCCACTGTCCTGAAAAGCGTTCATGAGAGGTGCCTGCACCGAGAAGAGAGCCCATTGCGCATAGGTAGGCGAGGCGGAGGACGGCGGCGGACCGCTGACAACCCCATTGTAGCTGCTTTTTATGGACGGCCCATTGATGGATAAGTTCAACGAAGCCATGTCGAAGAGGGGCGGCAGCCAGCTCAAGGGAACGGTCGATGGGGGGTATGGTGTTTGTTGGAGGCTGTCGGAAGCCTGGTGGCGTTGCTGTTGAGGAGCTCGAGAGGAGCACCCGCACACTCACTTAGGGGGCCGGCGAGGTGCTGGATGATCCAAGAGTCCAGCAAGCGGTGTGTGCGAGGGAGAGAAAAAAAGCACAGCTGGGACGAAGCAGTGCAGAGATGAGAGGCAGGAAGCTGAGCTTGCAGTGGGCCGTAGTACGAGGGCCAGCTGGAGGTTTGCTGACGACGGACAAGCTCGGGTCGGGGTCGGCGACGACGTTGACGTTGACGTTGCTTCCAGGCTCGCTTGCTTGCGCCTACTGGCGGGGCGGGGTGAGGAGCTCGGGTTGCTTGCACACGCGTCTCGGGTAGGGGCATAACAGCAGGCACCGCGAGCGTGGCTGTGCAGCAGTTAGTGGGTCACCTCCGTTGGGGTGCTTGGGTCAATTGGGGGTGCCTGGCAGACGCCCTCTGGCATGGAAGGCCCCCAAGAGAGCCCCCCCCCTACCTCGCTCCCAGCCCCATCTCCCAGTGGAGGAGGAACTGAAGCATCGGCGCTGGGAGCCCGAGGCCACGCCCGCCAATGCGAAGCGACCAAAATGACGCAAAGCTGTGTTGCTCGTCAGCAAACGACACTGGCCCCTCCTCTGGGCGGTCGTCGCCTGCAGAATCAAAGTGCCCCGCCAAAATTCAACCTCCAGCGCCATCGAACCCCCCATCTCATTCCACCACGATCAACCAGCCGACGTTACCGAACTGCCTTGGCGTGCTCCAATCCACGATGTCGACTATTACCGAAATCACCTCTGGCGCTCAGTGGGAGCAGCTGCTGGCCTCTGTGCCGGCGTCGACGCTTGTCGTCATCTCCTTCCACGCGCCCTGGGCCGCGCCGTGCGCCCAGATGGCCACGGTCCTCGCGACGCTGGCCTCCGAATATCCCGTCACCGAGCCCCCGAGCACCGCGTGGGTGTCAATAAATGCCGAGGAGCTCAGCGACATCAGCGAGACATACGACGTCACCGCTGTCCCGTTCCTTGTCCTCTTGAGGAACGGGCAGGTCATCGAGACCGTCAGCGGCAGCAGCGCCGTCAAGGTTAGAGCCGCCATCGAGACGCATGCCCGTGGCGACGTAAAGGCGCCATCTGCGACCGACGCGGCAAACGGCATCGAAAACGCAGGCGGTCAGCTCCAGCAAGAGCAGAGCAACGTGGACCCGGAAAAGCAGAAGGAGGAGTTGTTCAAGCGCCTGGGGGACCTCGTCAAGGCAGCGCCCGTCATGCTCTTCATGAAGGGAACCCCGAGCTCCCCGCAGTGCGGCTTCTCCAGGCAGCTGGTCGCCATCTTGCGAGAACACTCCGTCAAGTATGGCTTCTTCAACATCCTGGCCGATGACGAGGTGCGCCAGGGTTTGAAGGAATTTGCCGAGTGGCCGACCTACCCGCAGCTTTGGATGGACGGCGAGCTTGTTGGCGGCTTGGACATTGTAAGTCGACTGATTGACGACGTTTGCCTCCCACCCTTTACTGACAAATGGCGCCAGGTCAAGGAGGAGCTTGGGAACAGCGAGGACTTCTTCAAGCCATACAGCGTCAGCGGCTCCGGCGATGTGGCCGCCGCGTGAGCCAGATGCAAGGTCGCAGCGATGTCTCGGCATCTACCTCGCAGATACTGCACGGCGATGGAGCCTTGTGCCCGGCGAGGGGATGCCGCTGGCGGACCTCCAGAAGCACCTCACCAGCCTTGCGTGCGGAACGGCTGAGTCGAGGCGCCCTGCTGAGCCGGGCGGGCCTGTAGGGACGGTGCCTATACGGGGCACATGGCAAGCAGACGGCAAAATGTCCGGCAGACGCAGTTGTGGGGAGGACGAGGGCCGGAGAGCGTTACCACGATACTGGGCAAGAAACGACGAAGCTGGGATGCACACCATCAAATACGGTTCGACGATGATGACGCGCCAGTTTCACGAGGCGTCTGGATGGGGAGACTAGGGGCACGGCCGGCCTTTTCAATACGTGCCTGGTTCAGCGTAGCATACGTGATAATCAAACATGTTCTCGAGTTAAGACATGCAGTTGGCTCAATTTCGTTGCAAGTGCACGTGCTGACCGGTGAGGTCAAGGTGAGCAGCCAGGGCGGAGCTCACAGGTACCGAATACTTTGGCACGCGACAGGTCCTACGAGAACTCCGTACAGTCAATCAACGGCGGCGTAAAGCGCTGCAACGGCTGACAAATATCTGGGAGGCGCTCTCCTCTTGTGTAGGTTGCTAGTGATGCTAGTGCCGTCTATGACTCACAGGCGGCGGGATCGACAGCTAACTTGCTTACGGCCCCCCGCAGTCTTTAGGCTTTTGCTGGGCGAGCGTTTGTGCCTGAGCTGTTATTGGCGGGGGCTGGACCTGCATGAAGCTGCTGCTGGCTGGACCCTCCTTCGCCGGGTGTAGGGTAGGCCTCAGAGGTAGGCGTCCATGACGGTGCTGCTTCGTGCTCCAGATCACGTCAAAGACCGTCCGCATGAATTATGATGGGGTGGAGGGTGGTTGCCCTGGGTAAAATAAACTGAGTCTTCTTTGCTTTTGAAATGTGGGATGTAAATGTTGGGTGTGCTCGTAACAGCTCGATAAACCAGAATAGGCGCTTGGGATAGGTATGCAGCCGCTGGACGGGATACGTACGGAGTACGGAGGGCAAGATCGAAAATAGCGAACGCCTAGCACGACTCACGGCGTCGTGAACGTTAAGATTTAGCGTCCAGGTAGCTGCTTGTCTGGGGTCTTCGGTATCGAGCGAGCGAGGTCTGACCGAGCGGCCCGTATACATTGAGCTTGAGGGGTATCGACCGAACGCCTCATACTGCCGTCCATCCGCCGTACCCGGTAACCAGGCCCCCCACCCTCACCCGCTGGCCAAAAGTATCGCGGACGCCAACGGGGTTCATAAGGCTGACGTCGTGCTCCAGCGCTCGCTTATTTCTACGGACCTCATCCCTTGTCTGTTCCGTACCTTACCTTACGGAAACCACCCCTTCTCTCCCCCAGAGGGAACCATCCCGCACGACGACACGAAAGCATCCGCGCCATCGCACATCGAACCGACTGGGCTGCGCGCGGCGCATGAATGCTCGACGCCCTCCACTCGACTCTCCCACCGCCCGCGCGACCGAATCCGGAACACTTTTTGCTCCAGATTCGCCCCGTTACTCTGCACCCCGAAGGCTAGCTTTTCATCAAGCTGTCGAGCATCGCCTGCGCCGTCGGGCACAAGATTGAACGATTTAGCACCGCAGCGTGAGCGGCCATCAATCACACGGCAGGCTACCGGGCGCAGGACTTGAGAAGCGCCACCGCCGCTGCATCATAACTCATCGCAGAACGGGAGAGGAAATCCTACACCAGACTTCGCAACAGAACCTCTACCCGACTTCGGCATCCATCGCCAAGTTTTGCGACGACGCAACCCTGACCACTGCTTGAGTTGATTTTTGGGCTTGACCGCGCATCGCCAGCCAAGCATCGCGGGTGGCGGCGGCGTTCTGCCTTTGGCGGATCTTAACTCCGAATCATCGCACTAGTCGGACGTTCAACACAGCGACGGCCCAAGCCTCTCGATACCACCATAATGTCACCTACTCCGCCATCCACAAACTCTTCCACCGGGGGCCGCTCCCCGGAAGAGCAGTTTCGAGTTGTCAGGAAGAGAAATCGCGTGCCGCTGAGCTGCTATCCCTGTAGGACAAGAAAGTACGTCCACGTCATGCAACTCCCCCGCCGAAGTTGTGTGTTGATTGCTAACTGGCTACCAGATTGTGAGCTGAGCCAGCCGCTGGTGCACGCACTGCCCTTGCTAACAGCCCGACAGGAAATGTGACAGAAGTCACCCATGCAGCAACTGTACCAAGCGCGAGGGCATGGACACGACGTCCTGTTCCTACGCGGCGCCTTCGTCCCGCAAGAAGAGCCAAAGCCAAGGAGACTCGAGCCCGGATGACATGCAGAATCGGATCGACCGTCTGGAAGGCTTGGTGTTGTCCCTGATGCACAATGGAGCAAACATCGAAACTGCACCCCCGAGAGCGAGTACCTCAGTCTCGCAATCAGTCACGGACAGCGGGTCGTCTGCCAAGATTGAGCAGGAAGAGGCGGCAATGGCAGACGATGACAGCGATGTTGACGACAGCCTCGCCACGTCTCTCGGAGTGCTGAAAGTTGACACGGACAAGGGCAAGTCCATGTACTTTGGACAGGAACATTGGCACCTGATTCTCGCCGACATTGCAGAGGTCAAAAACTACTTCACATCCCACAAAAAGGAGCTGGAGACGAGCTACGAGCGTGTCAAGTCGACGAAATCTGTCACGGCCCGCGAGGGACCAACCCTGCTCCTCGGCGCTCTCCCTGCTTCGGAGCTCGAACTGCGGTCAGACCTGCCGCCCAAGCCCAGTGTCCTGGCGCTGTGCAGCCGCTACTTCAACTCGATGGACAATGCTGTCAGCATCATTCATGGGCCGACGTTTTTGCAGCAGCTACGCACTCACTGGGAAGACCCTTCCAAGACGCCCGTCATGTGGCTGGGGCTCCTCTACTCGATCCTTTGCCTCGCGATGCTGAGTTATCACAAAGTTGGGGACGAGCCTCCGGAATGGAAAGGACGGACCTTGGAGCTCGCCTCTGAGTATCGGCTGCGGACCGTGCAGTGCCTCATCAAGTCCGATTACACAAAGCCCGTGGAGTATACAGTTGAGACCATGATCCTCTACGTATTTGGGGAGTACTCTTCGCGGTGGGATGCTGACCTCGGCCTCTGGTTAATCGTATCTTTGATCACGAGGATAGCATTCCGCATGGGGTACCACCGCGACGCGAAGTGGTTCCCTTCGCTCACCCCCTTCCAAGCAGTAAGTGAGACCGCATTCAGTTCCGTCGAGGACGAGGCATCTGACGACAAGGCAGGAAATGAGACGAAGAACGTGGGCGCTTGTGCGAATGTCTGATGTCGTTTTCTCACACCAAGTATCCCTACCCAGCATGATATACGAGCACGATTGTGATACGCAGCTGCCGAACAATATATATGACGACGAGTTTGGCCCGGGGGTGAAGGAACTGCCGCCTTCCCGACCCAACACGGAGGCGACGCCAATCTCATACATGGTCGCCAAGGCCAGGCTCTGCAACGAGCTGGGCAACATTCTCCAGATAACAAACATGGTAGGGAGACATGTTCCCTACGATGAGATCATACGGTTCGACGCCAAACTTCGGCAGGTGATGCAGGAGCTTCCGCCTCATCTTAAGCTAGGCCCGCTTGAAGGGAGCCGCGACCCGGTCACGTTGATCATCTCCAGATTCAACATCGATACTCTGTACCAGAAAATTCTGTGCTTGCTGCATCGCAAATACATCACCCGGGCTCGGCAAAATCCGAGATATGCCCATTCGCGCCGCAGTGCCATCGAAGCGTCGCTGCAAGCGATGACCCACCTACAGACGCTTCACCGCGAGTCTCAAGATAATGGCAGGCTCCGAGCCGTGAGCTGGTACGTCAAGTCGGTAGCAACGAGGGAATTTGTCCTACCAGCCATGCTTATCGTGCTGGACCTCCACTACGACAACATGGCAGTTCAGTCAGGGGCGCTCCAGGACCATGATGGTGCATTCCTCTGGACCATGGAAGAGCGACGTAAGATGATTGGGGCGGTAGAGGACGCAACGAGCATCTGGAAGAGCCTTGCAGGGTCGTCGATGGAGGCATTCAAGGCGACAAAAATCATTGAGATCATGCTGGAGAAGATCAAGAACCCGGCCCAGGGTGCCAATGGCTCCATGGCCCCGCGTGCGGATCCGATGTCGACTCTGGAAGCAAACCTTGACATGGAACAGACGGCAGGCATGGGTCCAGGCATCATGTCCGCCGATGGCTTCGGCGACTTCAACGCCGGATTGAGCCCTTTCTCCAACACCAACAGCAGTGCTTTTATGGGGATGGAGTTTAGTCTGCCGCCCCCCAACATGGGCGACATGCAGACGGACGGCTACAACCTCACGGGGGCTGCGTCCCCGTTGTCCATGTTCACGAATCTCGGTGGCAACTCCGGCACCGCGGCCGACCTGACGGCGGCGAACTTTGACTGGGTAAGCGCAACTCGGAAGGATTGCCATGTCTACGGCTGCTGACACACTGTACAGGGCGCATTTGAGAACTACACCCAAATGGCGAACTGGGGAGCGGACCAGAGCTTCCAGATATACGGGGCAGGAGATCAGTCGCCCGAGCAAGGCTCTGGTAATGGGATGAACGTGCTGTAGGGAACTTCGCGGACATGTGCGGAGTACTCTTGACGTTGCTACGGGTGAAGGGGCGAACATGAGTTGGGGCTTATACCATAGAATGTATGAATATCTTACTAATACTGACACAACCCCTTTCTGTCAAAGATGACAAGAAGAACGATGATCCAGTGCCTAAGTGTTGCGTTGTGTATGTTGTGGTACTGCAAGAGTGACGTTGATTATTAGGCTTAGTAAATGGCTTCCCCGCGCTGGATCGTAGGAGTATTATTGCTGGTTGGGAGCCGCCCGCACTGGATGCCTAAGCTGCACGTGCAACGGGCGGCACGGGTAGCCCAGCCATGGCTTGTAGCTAAATTAGCCCGCCTCGAATTTCATACGCGACACACCTCCATCAACATTCGCGAACAATTCGACTCTGGCTTCGGCTGGGGCGACGAAGATGGAGGGAGGCTCAAACGACAACTCCCGTATGAAGAGAAAGCCCTCAGAGCCTGTCGGCGCCTCCAGCTGGCCCTCTCTGAAGAGGGCCAAGCTTGCCGAACATGGTGACGTTGAAGCCAGACGCTTCAACTCTGCATCCCCCAAAAACTTGGCCCATCATCTCCCAGCGGAGATATGGCATCGCATTTTCACGCTTCTCCCCCCGAAGATGTTGGGCAGGTTGATGAGTGTCAACAACCTGTTCCGCACATTCCTTGACCCTTCCTCTCCGGCGGAAGTCAAGGTCTTGTCGTCTTTTCCCCCCTCCTTGTCGCCGCTGAAGCCCGATGCCATCTGGCAGGCTTCACGGCGTCTTTTCTGGCCACATATGCCCGCACCGCTGATGGATAGATCAGAGGTCGATATGTGGCGCCTCTGCTGCTCGCGGACTTGCCAGTTCTGCGATCTGCATGATCGCTCAGTGACTGGCAAGTCGTCAGATCAGTGGACTCGCGGCCCTGGCGCCAAGGGTGTATCGCCTGTATTTCCTTTCTTCATTGTTTCTTGTGGCAAATGCCTCTCCAGCAAAACAGCCAAGGTACGTCTCGCTCCGCCGTCTCGTGGGCGCGAGCATGTCTCATGCGATTGGTGCAGGAAGTAGATATCCTCCTCTCAACCTCGACGCCTTCTTTTCTCCTGGCTGGCGTGCCAATGATCTTCATGACCCCGGAATGGCACGTCATACCCCCTCAGGTACTGACCAGTGGTACATTGTCTTTACAAAATCAAATTGTCAAGGCTTTCTACCCGGCTCAGCTTGAAGGCATTAAGGCCGAGTTTGAAGCAGTTAAGGCACTCGGTTGTGCAGCCGCAGAGGAATGGACCAAAGGCCTCGAGGGCCGCGGAAAGCGTCTCCTTGCTGATGCTTCTCGCTGGGAGAGATGGTATCTGTCTGGCGGCGTTCATGAAATGCGCGCCTCGCGGCAGGGCCTGCAAGCGCCATCTCTGAAGACTGCAGCGCTGTCTTCCGACCTAGCTCGCGACGATACGAGAGCGTTCCCTCCTAGTGCCGACAGAATTGGCGGGAATCATGGCCCGGCGGCCAGGCCAAATGGAGGTGACAATAGTGCGGGATACCGGTAACCTTTTTGAACGGGCGTTTGGCTAACGAACACTAGATCTGGCGAAAGTGAGCGTAGACACGCATTCAGGACCTCGCGCCAGCCCGGCCAGCCAGCAGAGATCAACGGAAGGGAAGGCGACCGAGCTGACGGTCGGGGGAAAGGCCGAGATTGAACATCGGGCAATGCTGCCACAGAATCCCATGATCCCCGCTCTCCTCGCACACGCTCCCTCGCCCCAAGCAGCCGAAGAATCAAATGTGCCATTTCCATCCGATGGGGATGTCTTGGTGAGGCTGATGAGGCTGAACTCTGCTTCGAAGAGGCTTGACGACGTTATACGAAACGGGTGTAAACGTACAGATACCG
The DNA here is from genome assembly GCA_024340005.1 of Tolypocladium tropicale. NCBI lineage: Eukaryota > Fungi > Ascomycota > Sordariomycetes > Hypocreales > Ophiocordycipitaceae > Tolypocladium > Tolypocladium tropicale. The sequence goes on along the minus strand of JALHBU010000117.1, from coordinate 107,467 downwards.
AAGGACTATCTCTAAATGATCCGAAATACTGGGATATTTTGCTCTCTGATTTAACCACCCTTAAGGAAAGCATGATACGGAACGGGTTTTGGACCAAGCCAGTGACCACATCTCGCCCGGCTACCCCCACGTCTGTCCAACCCAGCAATCCCGCAGCCCGACTGGGGAAAGAAGTCACCGACAAAGACTGGGATGAGGCCCAAGGACCCCTGAGGGCCAAGATATCTGCTTTCGCAGATGAGATCATCCGTCATGCCTGGAACGATGGGAAGAAGGTCTCTAAGAAAACAGCGTCTCAATTTGCTGTTGAAGTATTGTCCTTTGTCCGCACAAGGTTCTATACTCACGTGGCGCAGGAGGCTGCAGCTGCGCGGGCCGCCGGCAGGGAGCCCATCACTGATCCCTCCGAGGGACCCTGGACTCAAAAGCTGACTTTGGAGAATCTAAAGTGGGTGTTCGATGCGAAAATCAGGCCGCACACCGATCGGTATGGCAAGGAGTTCTTCTTCTGCAGCGGCTGCGACGGCAGTCGGAAGGCTTTCGGACTTGAGTCCGCCATACAACATTACGCAGCAAAGCACACAACGAGCCTTAGTGTGGGAAATGCCGTTGTTCACTGGAGGGCGGAGTGGCCAGACACCCCAATGTTCGAGCCGGACCCGCGGAGGAAACGGCTTCAGCAACCTCTTGGGCATGCTGAGCCCCCGTCAGTCGGACATCTGCCCTCTTATGGCCACAATGCTTTCCATGCCCCTCAACCGGCAAACCATCCTCCGCAACCCCCTATCCACCAGCCTCACCTCTATGCGACCCCAGCTCCAAATGCACTGGCGGCCTCTTCTTCAGCTGCTGTGGCGCCACCGACAGGTTACGTGGGAACACATCCACCGAAGCAGCCTCACACTCACGTCCCGGCTTATCCCCTGCACCCGCAGTGGTCACCGTATGCCGGCCTTGACCAGCCAGGGTGGCAGAATACTGGGCATGCCGGAGTGCCATCGAATGGATCTGTCAGTGTTCGACGGACTGAGTCCATAGCACCAGCGGCAACTCCCGCATCAGCAGTCGACGTCAGCCGGGACAAGGACCGGCTGAACTTCATGATAGAGGCTGCGAATGAGATTTGCGAGAAGACTTCGCACGTCAAAGACTGGTCTGATGCTGCCAAAGCCTCTGTATTGGTATCTCACGTTACCGCGAGGTATAAGCAACATTTTCGAGAAGCGGCCCCACTAGGCATGTTCCTCGACGCCCTGTCCCGTCGCAAACTTGCGGTCTCAGCTCGCGGTCTCAAGGGTGTGCGTTGCAAGACCTGTGTGCTGGGCGACGATAGCGGCTCAAGAATAAGACCCCTCGTTGCACTTGTGCAACACTTCATGGCAAAGCATACTCAGCAACTGGGACGCGGGTACGATAAAGATTGGGGAGTGAACATGATATATCTTCCCAAGTTGGATGCAGTGCCGATATTGCGAACAGGCTTCGGTATCGAAGATGACACCCTTGCTCAGATTGACGAAGCCCTTCCACAGGTATCTGCCGTCAATTCCTCTTTAGCTCCGGTTGATCACCAGCAGCAGCGTATGGAGGGCGAGGCGCCGGCCCGAGAGTCGCTTCATGGGGGCGACGTGGAAGATTGGCAAGATTCGTCAAGCACCGAAAGCTTCGAGCCGGAGCCCAATCCCGAGAACATCAAGGTCAATCTAGGGAGGCTTGAAGGCAGGGATGCTCCCGCTGCTACCTCAGCTGCAAACGGGAAAGATGGACCACATGGCTCAGCCGCCCTCAGTATGCTGGACAGGCCGGTGCTGCGGCCGGCAAGTGCTGTCTACGGAGATGACACTCGCCAACCTCAACGAAGGCTGCAGTCCGCTCGGCGAGATGGATTCCGAACGCCAACGACTGCACATCCTCATCTTGGACCTGGAGCTGCGGACGTGGGACAGGTCATGGCTCCTCTCAGCTCCGCGCAGTTTGCGGGCAGCGGATATGCAACGCTCAACAGGTCCAAGGGTCATCTCAACTCGCAAAATGGAGGCCCTTCGCGAATGCAAACGGCAGGGCGCCGGATGAGTCTAGCCTCGGGATCGTCGAATTATATAGGACCGGACGGCCTTTCGGGGAACGGATATGGGGTGGCTGCAGACTATCCAGCACATCGCTATCACGAGCCGGCCCCTCAGATGCTGGCCAGACCCGAAGATTATCGCCATGGGTGGTACGATGGACAGGGCTCGCGATTATCACAAACTTCGGCCTCTTACCTGCAGGGACGAGATCATGCCGCCGCCGATTATCGCAGCTACCCGGATGAGCGCCAAGTGATGCAAGACCTCAGCGGGCAAGCGCAAAGGGCTAGGGCCCAACTCTATGCAAATAGCCAGCGCGACATGGAGTCCTTGTATCGCCAAAGGCCTGCATACGAGAGCAACCCCCAGATGCGCCAGCCCGCAGTCTACGGGGGCTACCGCCAGCCTCGCGCTCCTCCTCCTGCCCACGCGCCGCAGCGACCACCCTCGGCCATGGACTTGGAGGATTATGATCCGCGGCTTCCTGCATCCGGCGGCACAAATGGGAGCTCAGTGCCGCGTGATCATCGATTTCAAGGGCGCATGTGACCCACCATGGAGCATCTTCAGCGCTCCTGCCTCTGGGCGGTGTTGGGAGATTTCTAGAAGCATTGTCGGGAACTTTGGCGAGCGATCTTTGGCGAGCGAACTACATCACTTTACTTTCAACAAGCGAAGCCGATGTGTGATGTATGCATAACCTGCAAGCGGATAGATTGCGTAGAAATACATTGGTTTGGTCATTGGAGACGAGACGTCGCAATGAGTCGAGTGATGTTAAGTACAAGCCCAAACCCCCTTCTGCCCATTTGCCCGAAAATTTGAGTGGCATGCCATCCTTTCACTGCTTTTCCCTCCCGCCTCCACGCCCAACCTCCGCCGTGTACACAAAATTGGAGACAAGACAGCTTACACATTTCGCATAGGGGGGAGGACCTCAGCCTGGCCCCCTTCCGTTCTACTCTATCACACAACACGGGCCCCGCCAGATAGAAACCTCTTCGTTGGTCTACCCTTCTTTCTTTCTTCCATCTCAGTCGCGCGCGATCGATTCTGTGACGGGCAAAGGGGGGAAGGAGGCGGCGACCAGAAGAGAATATAGGGGAGATTCTCATTTACAACACCTCGCCGATGATCTTGGCCGCCTCCCGGTACGTCTGCAAGAGCTTCTCGCACTTCTCGCGCTCCTTCTTGACGCCGTCGTCCTCGTACAGCAGCTCCTCAAAGAGACTCTCCTTGTAGAGCTCGCTGACGAGGCGGTTCTGCACCACGTCCTTGCAGTGATTGACGAGGAGGTGCATGACGGCCTTGGGAACCTGATCGGCGATGGACTCGCGGACGATGTTGAAGTAGGAGGAGATGAGGGCCCGAATGAGCTCCGTCTCCATGGCTTCGCGTTCTGTCATGGCCGGCTCGTTTGATTCTCCCTGTGAAATAGTTTAGTCAACGGACAAGCTGAGACGCGTAGGGCGTGGGAGGCTTACGAGGTGCGATGCCAGACCGTAGCTCCTTCCGGTAGGATCATACTCATCGTCCCGAGACGGAGGAGGCCGCAGCGGCAACCTCTCCTCGCGACGTACGGTTTGCGCAAAGTTGGGCTCGGACGTCTGGCTGATATGCCGGCTACCACCCAGGGCGTTCGACGCGGAATTCGAAACAGAGTTCGACGAGATCATGCTGGTTGCGGGCATGCCGTCCTTGCCAAAGAAGTAGTTCAAGAACGAGTCTCGAGCACCTCCCAGCCCCTGACCGTTCGGGCGAGATGGAGATTGTGTCCTGACGCCGTTGACGGCGGCAGCAAGGCTACCATGTGCATTCTCATGGACAGAGGGAGACATGCTCCGAGCAGGCTTTCCGGCCTGCTTGCGCCCGACTCCGTCTACCTTTTCCGCAACAGCACCGTCTTCGCCATCCTCCGACGGCTCCACGCCGTTGGGGCCGAGCTCCTTGAGACGTCGCTTTTCTCGGCGCTCGCGTTCTTCTTGAATGAGGCGCTTTCGTTCGCGCTCCTGCTTGGCGCTGACAACATGGCTCATAGCAGCGGCCGCTCCGAGGAAGTTGGGATGGTTGGTGTTGATGTAGGCGCGCTGGATCGAGATGAGAGACTCGACATAGGACGAGGCCGGGCCGAGCCTCTCGCGCAACAGGTCCGAAACCACCTCGATGAGCCTGCCTTGTAACCTGGGATACCTGGAAAGTTCTGTTGAGCCACAAGTATGGCAGATCTTGATGAGCTCCTCGTAGACGAGCTCCACGCAGCGTTGGCTGGGAATCTCCAAGAGCTTGATTTGAGGCTTGACGAGAAGATCAAAGGCCATCTCAGGAACGAAAAGACTGGGCCGCGGGCCGGTAGAGTTGCGAATGGCCGTCCGTATGTCAAGCGCAGTGAGGTTGGAGGTGGGATCGATGGTCTCGAGAGAGTTTCCGAAGACGGAGTTGAAGATGTAGTAAATGCGCGCTCCACCGCACAGCTCCTTGGTCGAAATCTCAGCCGAGGTGCCATCGATCGACGAGATGAAGGACGTAGCGAATCGCGTCATTTGTTGCAAAATGAGGGAGCCGCGATGCTCCTTGCCGCTGAAATGCATGTCACCGTAGCTGGCGAGTTCTTGCTGGGTCTGGCCCATCAGCGTGTTGAGGCGAGCTTTGATATCAGGCAGTCGGTCTCGGATGTGAGACATGAGAGTGGTGTTGAGCGTCTTGGCCAAGAATTGGGTACCGCACCGAGTGGAGATGTTACGGTAGGCAGGGTGATGCCTGAAGAAGTCCATCTCTGCTTGCAACGCCTCCTCCATGGGCTTGTTTCCCTGGATGTCCTGCTGCGACCGGTTTACCACACCAATGAAACCGAGCTTAAGAGGATACACGCGACCAGACAGAATGTCCAAGGCATTCGTGCCATGGTCCATCAAGTCGAGTTTGGTGAGGACGCCGATGGTCCTCCTGCCGAGCGGGTCCACATGGCGGGCGAGCTTGAGGGCTTCGGAGTTGACAAGGTCGACGTTGGCAGGGGAGACTGCGAGAATGAGACTGTTGGGTTTGGCGATGTATTCGGAAATCAAGTTTCGTGTCTGTTTCTCGATATCGGTGGGTTGATCACCAATGGGCACCTGTACAACGGTCAGCGCAAACAAGTCGAGGGAAGGATCACGAGTCCTTGGCGCACCTTGGTCAAGCCAGGGAGATCAACCAGCGTCAGGTTAAGGACATTGGGTGAGTAGATCTTGAGATTTATGGGCTGTCTGACGATGCCCTTGTTGTTGCCGGCGACCCTGGTTGTTTCATTCTCGATCTCTCGCTTGACGTCGGAAAAGTCGTTGAATCTCCGATTCGGAATGTGGTGGAACTCTGCCCACTCTGAGCGTCCTGCGGCAGAAGTCGATCTATAAGCGTCAAAAGACGGGTTTGACGCGTCATCTTCCTCGGGGACGTTGATGAGCTGGAGGATCAGAGGTCGTCGGGTGCAGATGCCGCTGCCTCGGGGCAGAAAGTCTCTGCCAACAATGTTTTCGAGAACGGAGGATTTGCCGGCCGACTGGGATCCCACAACAACCTGCGATGCGGGTGAGCTCAATATGCACTGCCGACATGTGAGGTGCCACGTACGATCTGCGGCAAGTCGAGGGAGTCGCTGCCGATGGTGTTGAAGACCAGGTCCTGCAGCTTGTTGACGGTGCTGAGGAGGTCCTCGCCGAGGGCAGCCATGACAACAAAGGACGGCCGAAGCGACCGTTGAGGAGGATCGGAACAAGGAGATGAAGACGCTTGCAGGCCAGGGGGATGCGGGCAGGCTCACGCAGGCAGGCGGTCGAGGGTTGCGCTGCGCGTCGTTGGCACTTTGATGATGCGGGCTGGAGGCTCGGGAGACTCTCTGCTCAGCGGCGCTGCTGGTGGTCGGTACTTGCGGGTCGTACCTCGCGGCTGCCCGGTTGGTTTCGTGGCCCGGCCAAGTTGCTCCTGCCTTGATCCACCCGTTGACCGCGTAGCCGCGTCCTGCGTATTTTTGCGCCTATGCACGTGTACTTCAAGGAACCGGGCCTGGGTGCGTTGGAAGTATGTGGCGCATGACACGTCAGCCACACATTATCTAATCATCATGCCACCCGGGCCTGCCGCGACGAGAAGTCGATAATGCGCTTCGATTTTGGTCTTACGGCCGACGAGTATCTGGCACAGCAGATGCACAGATCAAAGAAATGAGTACGTTTGGCAGCCCCGGCAAGCTGCCGTCGACGCGGCCCACTCCGTAAGTTGCTGCCGCCCATGAGGGTTGGAGGGCATGGGGAGATCTAACGCCTGGCATCATCAGGCCGCAACGTGGGAGCTTTCCGCTGGACCACGATGGTCAGTCAAGGCCTAATCCCCTGGCCCTGAGCAGCCCGGTGCTAAAAGATCGTTAGGCGAATGCCGGCATGTGATGAAAAGCTATCTGGCGTGCATGAAAAAGGTCCGCGGCCTCAACGACGACGAATGCCGCGATCTTGCAAAGTCATATCTCGCCTGCAGGATGGACCGGTAAGAAGCCATCCCCACCGCTTTCAAAAGGTGTGCCCGTTCGGAGATAGGCGCTGACCGTTACATCAGAAACCTCATGGCCAAGGACGAGTTCAAGAACCTGGGCTTTGCGGAAACACCACCAAAACCGGCCCAAGAGTCGGCGGCACCTGAGAAGGAGAAAGGCGCCAAGGGTGAGCTGCGGTGGTGAGCGAATCTTGTTGGACCTGAGCCGCGCCAGGCCACGGGACAAGGTCCCACCTATGTATCATAAATGTACACTATATCCAACACGCGACTATTGTTGTATCAACACACGCTCAACTGCTATTCGTTGGGAGTCTTCATGATTGTGCATGAAGCGACGGCCGTGGGACGTGCGCTGCGTTGCCTAGTCAACCCCGGCCCTCTGTGATTCGCGTACAAATTGCACGTCATACGCCACTACAGACCAACTCCACAAGTCAATGCGCCCAGCTCCTGCCATCCCTTGAAGCGTGCTCTCGAATAAGGCAAAAGGTCATTCTTTAGCTTTCGGCACGTTAAGAAGCTACCAGCAGCGCCATGAGGAAGTCGGCCGAAGCGAAGCCGCGCAAGGTGTCGCCTCCAATGGCTTCGTACATGTCAAACGAGCAGTTCGGTACGATGCGTTAAGAAAGCGCCGTTCAACGTTCCACGCTGACTCGCTTTGCCTGGGCAGCAACCTATCTTTCCGATTTGCGGGCAAACCGTACGGCGCGTCCCGGGGGCGCCAGACCGCAGCCGAACCCGCCAAGTCGCGCTGCCACACACCGAAGCAGCATCGATGCCATGTCCTCCACCGCGACCATCGCTGAGCATCGGCGTACTCCATCGCAAGCCCCGTCCATCGCTGCACCGAGCATTGCTGCGCCCAGCATATCATCCCGGTACTCTACCGCGAGTGGCCGCGGTCGCGACTATTATCCAACAGAGCCAACAGCGCCCTTGAAGCCGTCTGACGTGGTGCCCACGGCTACCTACATGGAGCGTGGGCAGCGATGGATGGAAAAGGAAGAGGCTGTCTCTCTACGTGAGGCCATGGAGGAGATGGATATCCGCAAGGCCGCGCAAGAGACACCCGACGACGAGGCTCGAATTTACGCAGCCGCCCTCGACGAAGCAGCGGAACTAGTCTGGCAGCACGAGCATGGCGGCAATCTGCCGCGACCACCCGACGCGCCATACCGCTACAGGCCCCATCTGAGAAAGAACAGCTACGCACATGCTCGCACCGCCAGTACCGGAGCGCATGGAGACGAAGTTGTCCCAAGCGGACTACGCAGGGACATTGGCTCGCGCTCGGTTTCCTCCAGCTCAGCCGAAAGCGATAGCTCCTCGCAGGCACATTTTCAGGCGACGGATCCCAACCAGTCCGATGCGAGTGTCGGCAGAAAATACAAGCCGTATAGCCCCATGGTTTCCAGCAATCGCCGCACAAGCCTTAAGAGGAACATCAGCGGAGAGGTTGAGCGCCCCTTCTCGGGTGATCAGATTTGGGAAGAGCCAGAGGCGTCGACTGCAAATGGCGTTGTACCAACTGGTCGGATGTCGCCGGATAAGCTGAGCAGAAAACCTCAGAGTCCGATGAACCGCATCCAGCACGGACCTCCGGGAGAGGCCCTGAACTATACAAAGCCTCTGAACCGCTTTGAGATACATCGCAACCCCCCTTCACAATCTCGCAATCCCCGGTACACGACAAATGCTCCTTCACCTGCACCGATGGCTGAACCTCCAGTGGAGAAGAAGAATGGGATGGAGATCCGCAGCGATGACATCCGGGCAGCCACGAGCAAAAGACTCATGGACCGCAGCTCTAAGCTCCCGGAACCCACCGCTGTCAGCGACAGCCCCGGGCGGCCTATTGTAAGCTTTAATGCTAACTGGAAAGCGCCGGACGAGCCCACTGATGTCGACCCAGCCCCCCAAGCCCGTACGAACGACTTCCATGGCCGGCCAAGTCACCAATCTATGGACATTCCTTCAATCACTGTGGCGGCGGACAACACGCCGCACGCACGGCAGACGCCACCCTCTGGTGTGCCCTCAATCTCTATAGCTGTGTCTGATGATACGCCAGGGAGATCGGTACCGACGGTCAACGTGCCCAGCATCGCTGTGGATGAGGCACCTGATAACAGTGATATTCCCGCTATCGCATTACCCGACGACAAGCCTTCAAACAGCAAGCGTCCATTGCCAACCCCGGGGGCCCCCATCCCTTATTCTCGCAGAGCCCAGCGACCGGGAGGTCATTGGTCACCTGCGCCAGGGTCCAAGGGACGTGGGACAGCGACATGTCACGAGTGTGGTTTCCCGATCGAAGGACGGTTCGTGGCTTTGGCAGGATCGCCTGAGCGTTTCCATCCGCAATGCTTCTGCTGCTTTACTTGCGGGACCGGTCTGGAAGCCATGGAGATCAGCCGCGAGCCAGACCATATCCGAAGCCAGCGCATTGAGAGGATCAGACTTCGCGAGGCAGGGGAGGTGTTGGAGGAGCTACCTGGTATGACCATGGCGGAGGACGGAGACGACCGCCTTCGCTTCTTCTGTCACTTGGACTGGCACGAGTACTTTGCACCGCGTTGCAAGCACTGCAAGACGCCCATCCTGGGTGAGCACATCGTGGCACTCGGTCAGCACTGGCACTATGGTCACTTCTTCTGCGCCGAGTGCGGCGACCCGTTTGAGCATGGCATGACGCATATCGAGAAGGACGGCTATGCGTGGTGCATCAACTGTCAGACCAAACGCACCGAGCGACGGGCGCCCAAGTGCAAGAAATGCAAACTGGCCGTCATCGGGCAGTACATCCGGGCACTGGGAGGAGAGTGGCACGAGCAATGCTTCCGCTGCAATGAATGTCAGGGGGGATTTGACGACGGCCAGATCTTCCCCAAGGAGGAGCAAGCCGGCAAGGCCGGAGGAATGGTGGTTCTGTGCACAGCTTGCCGAACACGGGAGCTCAAGTCATGATCAACGTGTATCTGAATAACGTTTCGAGTTCTCCGTTGGCGTTTTTTGATATTTGGAGCGATGGGATGGTTATGAAATAAAGGAACATTCTGGTTTGGAGTCACGAAGATAAAACGTTTGCACACTCATTGCCATGGTTTGCGCGCGAGACCTGAGTCAGTGAGGACAATTCGAAATACGGTGGTCGTGAGATTCATCTTTAAAAATACCGGCAAATTGCGTCCGCCTCTCTCATCCTTCCGATATATACAGCCTCGCGAGGCTGACTCGGTCATGCGAGAAAAAGCGCCGCCCTTGTAGTCCCGTTGCCTAACGCCTATGTCCGCCACCTTAAAACAAACCGCCGCCGACCTGCTCCTGGTGCACCTCAAGGCTGTCGCCGTCGGCCATCTCGAGCTGAAGGAAACGGGATAATGTTAGCGACTTCTCTATTGTATTTTGTACACAAGCATCACTGGCTTGGACCAGAACCAAGGCGGATTCATACCGTATCGGGCGTGTCGGTGGGCTGAACTCGCGTGCCGTCGAAGAGGAACCGCACAGATGTGATGCTCTTGCCTTGACGGTCGCAGAAAGCATTCATGAGTTTCTCCAGCTTCGTGCTGCGCTTGATCTTGAAGAACACCTCGTTGTTGTTGTCCGTGACTTTGATGTTGAGATGCTCGCTGTTGGCAGGAGCTTCCTGCGGCTCGCCGGGGGAGACTCGTCCGTCTTGCTCAGACATGGCGGGTTATTTTTTCGGGCTCTGATGGGTTCCTGTGATGTGGAAAAAGTGCGCGAATGGCCGGACTGGCGTGCGACGTGTGCAGGATGCGAAGCGCGAGGGCGAGGAGGAAGAGGTTGCAGGTGCTGAGTCGAGGCGATGGACTTGGAGTTGGGTGAAGGCGGCAAACGTGCAAGGCGGCGGGAGGTGGGGAGCGCGGCGCGTGATTGGCTGTCGCGGCGGAAAAGCGGAAGAATCCATGCGCTGACGAGGACGGCTCAGCGCCTGGCAGCCCGCTGTCAGACAGAGAGCCGGCGAGGGTGAGTCGCTGTGAGCCGCACTAACAGCGGGTCGTGACGCTCTATCGCCAGCCGCTGCCAGGCCTCGCGCTGAGGGTGCCCTCATGACATCAGCCCGCCGCCCGCCGAGTGCTAACCACTGGAACCATAGCACTTCGCTGCCTCCTGTGTGCCGCGTTCTACCCTCATTCTTCTGCTGAAGTCAAGAAACGGCGCAGTCAACATACGTGACAAAGCGTCAGCCATGGTCTGTCAATGGCGGCTGCCTTGTCCACTGACACTTGCGCAGTACTGACTAGGCCTGCAGGCACAGTCTTCACCTAAGAACGACGTAGAGGCAAAGCCGCCGTGCCATCCTCGCGCAGTGAGTTTTTACGGGTGCACATTCTTCTCGGTAGAACTTGAAAACTAATGACCCATGCATCCAGTGCGCCATCCAAGGTTCGTTGCTTTTGCAGAAGGAGGGCTCGCTCAGTGGTCTAACGCGGTCAGACTGCTTGACTCGGAACAACTACAACGAGGCCAGGTGTCAGGACGCTGTCAAGGCGCTCTACGAGTGCTGCGAAGCCTTCTATCAGCGCTACGGCGACGAGGCAACTAGCCCGAGCTGTCCTAAGCCGAATCTGCTGCGCCTGAAGATCAAGCAGCAACAGGAGGGCAAATAGGGGCGGGGGCTACAGGTGTGCTAGTTGGTGATGGTATGTGGCTCTCTTCGTAGCTGTGTCCGCCGGCATCGCGTAAACTTGGGCAACTGGTATGAAGAGGACCGGATATTTTCTAGGCGATCATTGAGCGCGCGAGAGATCCACGTGGGACCTGAACAAGCATTGAAAGGTCTTGTTCCGAGACTCTAATATGAATGCCGATGACATTATGTTGAAGAAGAGAAGAGAAGGAAAAGCGAGTGAAAAATTGCGGCGCCCAATATCCTAGCCGTGGAGTACCGCTTTGTTGCATATCGTAGTACGCAAGTCAGGTTCTGCGCTGCTCTGTTCAGCCGGGGTGCCTGGTAGGTACGAAGTACTTCGTGCGGTCCACAGGCATGTACTCCGTACCCCCGTGCCTTACCTCTGGCCCAAGCCTGCTGGTACGCGCCTGCGCGCCCGACAACCTCTGCGCTAGCGCCGATATCCTAGCACCAAAGCTCGACCGCGCCAGTCCACCAGCAAAAACAGCGGTGCTGCACAACGCTTCTTGCAAGACATAACCCATTCTCACCAACTCCACCCGCGACGAGGCGACTGGGACGGCCGAGGTCGATTGACGCAGTTGCTTCAGCACCGTCGACGTCCGTCATCACCGGGAGTCTGCGTTGGGGGCATGCGGAGGACCTCCAAGCTTGTGCCAGAGTCAAGACTTTGACAGGCCAGCCTCGCTGGTCAGAGCTGGCTCAACACGACGCATCTCTGACCGCCTGCCAGAAAGTACCCTCTCTCAAATGCGGGCGATGGAGCCAAAGAAGGAGGCGGCCGTGCCGAAAGGCATCACTCCCGGACCCGAGGTCGAAGAGTTCGCCAATGCTCTAGACAGCTGCCTTGCGCCTGGCTTAAGCCTTCCCGAAAAGCGAGCCCGTGTCCTGGACCTCCCACGCAAATACCACGAGAACGCGATCCGCCGGCTGCTACAGAAGAAGCCAAAGCGTGTGCGCGATGGCCTTGAAGATGTCGACATGGACGTGGAGGAGCAGGAGCCTGCCCAAGTTGACGCCAAGGAGCTCAATGAAATAAAGCAGCTGGAGCGGGAAGTTCAGACTTGGGATCTCGTCCGCCGACTCCTCCCCCTGAGATATGCCGAATCACGACCTGCGAAGTCCTCTCCGTTTGCTCCGAAAGAGACAACAACCATCGAGGCAACGACACTGCACGAGTTTATCGAGACCGATCCTGTGCTCAAGGAGCGACGCGCTGTTCTCCAGTGGTTGCAGACAAACGCCGCATCAGGTCCGGATATTGACGAGCTCGCACGCGACCTGCAACAAAACGCCGACCGTGGCGACATCATCGCTCACGGTTGGCTCCACACCCGATCCAAGATCAAGTTGAGGAAAAGCATGACAGCCTGGCCGCACCTGCTAGATCGACAGTCTCCCAGTGTCGCAGCATCCCATGTCAACTCTGATGGAGCGCCACTCGTCACCCAGCTGGATCCCGACGCCGTGACCCGGCAAGGTCGCAAGCTGGAGCCCCAGGACGAGTACTTTGAGCGTGCGATATGGCTGGGCTGCTTTGAGCACCTTCGACGAGGCAGCAACCTGCAGACTATGCGCGACTGGTGCCAGGAACGAACCGAAATGTGGAGGGCCATCTCGATGTCGGGCATGCTCCTGCCCGTGGACGGCCAGGAATCAACGGCGGACGCTCCCCCATCGTCGCTGGCCCTGTGGCGTCGCATGTGCTTCAGTTTGGCCCGTGGAGGTGGCACCGACGACTATGAACGTGCAGTGTACGGCTTGTTGTCGGGAGACATCCCCAGCGTCGAGAAGGTGGCCAAGAATTGGGACGACTTCTTGTTCGCCAACTACAACGGTCTTCTCCGAACCCAGATCGACACATTCCTCCTGGGGCAATGCCCGCCCGAGATGGCGTCGAGCCTGACCCAGTCATTCTCATCATTCGACGCCATCCAGTTCCATGGCGACCTGGAGAGCATCGAGAAGAAGCTGATTGCCACGCTGGAATCCCAAAAGAGCACGATGGAGGAGGCGCTGGAGCCGAACAAGGCGCTGCAGGCTTCCTTGATTGCAAACGATATCGATCATCACCTTTACAAGCAGGCGCTGGTTATGATTGATGACGCGAACAAGGGCGACAGCCGATCTCTGCTCCTCCCCCGCATACTGTCTGACAACGAGGCGCCTTTCAGAGAGAAATATTTCGGCCTGGAGCAGCGCGATGGCCTCCGAATAGTCGCCCACATCTACGTTCTCATTGCTCTGATGCGACAGTTTGATGCGTTGGAGTGCAAGCCGAACGACCAAGCACTGAACCCGCAATGGCGGTATTGCCAGGAGAGCATCATTGCCGGGTATACCGATTACTTGGCTCAAGCCAACCTACAAGAGCTCATCCCGCTGTACTGCTCGGTTCTGCGCGCTCCCAGGCGATATGAAGTTTTGAGCTGGAACATGATCGACGAGTACGACGCTGCCAAACGTATGACGCAGCTGAAGCTCATCAAGCGGGTCGGCATCGACGTGTTGATGTTTGTCGAGACGCTGGCGAAGCTCGTCTTCGAGGACCTCGACCATAACAACGACACGTTCGTGGCCAAGGAATCGTTCAAGATTCTTTTGGATGGCCCGCCGACGGCGCGGTATGGACGAGGCATCCAAGCCGACTTCTTTGGTGACGACGAGGCGGTCATTTCGGCAAAGGATGAGCATGTTATCCGATCGTTGGAGTGGCTCTTGCAGGTTCAAGTCGCTTGGCCTGAAGTCTTGCGTATAGGAGTCCAGGTGTATAAGTTCTTCTTCAGTAAGTGGCACCAGGAGCGGCTTTATGCAGTACCAGATATGCTGACGTCTTTTGGCAGGAAATACGCACCTGCTGGCGGCACGGAAGCTCATGGAGCGGGTACAATTCGAGGCAGTTCTGCAAAATGTGACGGCGGACCAAGACGTTCCGGATGCATCGATGCTTGACGACGTTGAATTCTGGGCCGAGCAGCTCGAACAGCACGGCATCACGAGCGCAAGGGCAGAGCAGGTCATGGCTGACGCGCGAAACTATCGCGAACTCGAATGTCTGGCCAAGGCCCTCGACGCCCTAGAAACGATGGGCTCCTTGATGGGGCTCTCTGCAGAGTACGTCCAAGCCTCAATACCGACAGTCCGCGCGACTAACAAGAGTAGGGCACCCGGCGGAGACCGCAAGTTCTGGAGCGGAGTGGGCGATGCTGTCAAGGAGATGAAGGACAGAATGCCAGCGTTGATTTCGAGCAACTGGCTGCTGACGGGCATCGAGGGTACGTCTCCATGGTCAAAGAAGTATATAATTTCAGTTTGCTAACTGGAAGACAGCCGGTGACGAAGAGCTCAGGGACCTACGGCAGGCGTATTTGCCGGAGACGGTGCTGGCATTTGTGAGCGGCCTCCACTACGCTGGCACCGGCCTATCCCGCGACAACCTGCTGGAGTGCATGGATCTGGCGGGTGTCGTGGCGCAACGAAACTCGGAGCTGGCCAAGGTCTTTGTCAAGGCCGGCCGGATGACGGAGCTGGTGGAGGCGTTTGCCGCCGCCAGCAAGGCGCTGGCCATTGCGACGGCGGAGAAGAGGGCGACGGGCTCAAGCAGCAAGAAGATGCGGGAGATGGGCTGGGCGCGCGACCTCTGGGCTATCAAGCAGTGACGGACAGTCTGCTTTTTATGTACGATGGTTTGGGATTCGCTGGGGAAGGGTGCATGCATGAATTTCTGTCGTATACATGTACAGCAGAGCGAGGCCAAAGTGGCCCAGTAGACAAAGAGATACCCCACGCAGTGAGGCCAAAAGCTAGACGGTGCAACCTGGGGTGTACATGTGCATGTGTCGCGGGAGACTGTCGATGTTGGAGTGCTCGGTTCGTGCGACGTCCAGCAAGGTGAGGTGCGGTCAGTCACCACGCTACGACCGGGCGGGTTGACCCGCCCCCACACTCACCTGGCTAGACCCGACGTCGGGACATTCTGGGGCGCGTCATCAACCTGCTCGAAACCCTCCTCACCGAGAGGCTTCCCCAGCCCTCTTCCTCCTTTCCACCCCCCTCGTCCTCCACCCAGCACAATGACGAGCTTGCCGCCCGCCCTCCACGCCGCCACGCCGCCGGCGCCGCCCCCCAAGCCCGGCAGCCACGAGACCAGCCGCATGGGCACGCCGTCCGGTCCACCGCAGCCGCCGCCGCCCCCCGGGGCCGACAACGACGACGACGTGGCCGGCGCGGCGCTGCCGTTCCCGCAGGCGGACGCTGGGCCGGACCCGGGCGAGGGCTGGTTGCCGGCCCTGCTGCAGGATAAGTCGTGCGTCGTCTCCTCACCCCGCTCGGCGACGGCCCCGTGTTGCTGGACGCGAGAAGCTGGCTGACCTTGTCGGAACGTCACAGCGCCCAGGACCTCGCCGCCCTGCTCGCCTCGCCGGAGCTGCTCAGCGCCCTGGCCCACGCGCCGCAGACGATCCATCCCACGCTCGCCTCGTCCCACGCGGCGCTCGCGGCCGCGCTCGAGCAGAACGCCCACCTGGCGCGGCAGCTCGCCGCCCTCGCGGACCGCCTCGCGCGGCAGCGCTCCGCGACGCAGGCGCAGCTGCTGTCGACGCACGCCCTCGAGCGGCAGTGGCGCCAGCGCCAGTCGGACATGGACCACGCCCTCGCGCCCTTCGCCCCGGCCTCGCTCTACCAGCGGCTCGTCCAGGCCGTCCAGGAGCAGGCCGCCGTCTGCCACGCCATGGAGGAGAGCTTCCTCGACGGCGACGGCGACGGCGGGCCCCCCGCCTCGGAGCGCGACGTGGCCGACTGGGTGAGGAAGTACCGCGACGCCAAGGTGCAGCTGTACCTGCGGCAGGAGCGCAAGGAGAGGTGGGACGAGGGCCGCGTGGGAGGCTGGCGGTAGCGTTTGATATGGCCAACGACAACTATTAATGACTTGATGACGAAAGAACAGACGAAGAAGGGGTGGGGCGAGACATCACAACGAGACGCATCAGGGTGTACGACTACGGCTCCGGTGCGGGAACAACATCTACGTCGACGACGACGGCCACGAAGCGTCACCGTGCATCACCTTAAAGCCAAACCATATAAGAGTACGGGCACCTAGCTGGCGAGACACAGAAGGGACGTCACCGGAGCACCATTGACCACCCAGCTCTACGTCGGCAGTTGAAATACCCAACCTCTCGCCAGGAAGAGGAAACGCCCTCTCTTTGGTGTGTACGATTCAATAACCTGGCATGTCTTCGTCTGAGATTTGCCTGCGGGCCAAGAGGGGCTGCGCTCAGGCGTCGTGGAATGATTAGGTGGTAAGGAATGAAGCTACCTAGAGGTATTATCTAGGCATCCAGAAGTTCTAAGTAGCGGCCCTGCCCTGAGGAGGGCCAGTGTCCTTTTGTCTAAAACGTATCAAATAAAACCTGTCAAAGACGGGCATCTTCCGACTTGGTTGCTGTCCTGCTATTGTGCCCCTGACAGTCATGCGGACAAGAAAAGCGGCGCGGACCAGCATACAGACACCAGGTGCCTTCGTCTCGCGAACTGTGTCATGGGCCCCAGCCTTTGAGCGGCGGCCGAGATTCACACCAACGCGCTGAACGGGCTCCTCTCCATGTCAGGGCTGCGGGGGCTGATGGGCAGGGCGAAGAGGTCATCCTCGCCGTCTCGCGAGCGCGCGTTGGGCGGCAGAGCCTCGCCCTTGACGGCTGCATCGAGGGACGTCGGGTATGCATGTCCGTTGCCGCGCGGGATGGCGAAGGACGGCACGGCAATGTCGCCTCCCAGGGGCGAGAGCGTCTGGGATGGAATGTCCGCGCCGGTAAAGGTATTCGCTGCCAGAGCAGTCAGCGAGAAGTGAAATGAAGAGGGCTACGCCCATTCACGGGCTTGCAGGCGGGACGCGTGCGCATTTACCTGTTCGGGCGGGGACGAGATCGGCTGGGGACGTGGCCAGCCGGAGTCCTTTCAGCTTGTCCCCCAATCGTCCAGCAGCCGGGGATTTCGGCGACGTTGGAAGTGGTGCGGGCGGGGGACGCAGAAAATTGTCCAGTATCCATTGCTTCTCTGCCATGGCCATCTCCAGGCCGACGCTCTCGGCGTTGGCCCTCAGCTCGGCCTTCATCTCGCGCTCGAGCTCAGACAGGCGCTTCTTCGCCCAGAGCGTGTGGAGGACGCCACGGGCGCCGGCTTCTGCGTCGAAACCGTCGGGGAAGATGGCCGGCAGTGGCTTGAGCACCAAGGTCGAGCGACCGGGCCCGGTGATGGTGACGGTCGCCGGGACGGGGGCCTCGGGGGGCAGCAGGAAGTAGACGCGACGACGGGGGCCGGCCTCATCCTCGTCGGTGTCCCGGGCCGGGAGAACCGTCGACTTGCCGGGCCACGAGACGTGCCAGACGGCCGCGTCCAGGGCCGGCAGGGTGGCCGACGCCGGCTCGGGGTCGGGGCCCGGGTTGGGGGCCGTTCGGGCGGCCGCCGTGCTGTCGGCGTCGTCAGTGGCGCCGCGGGGAGGGGCGCCATGGCCGGCCGTGGCCCCTGGGTGCCACTCGACCATGAGGATCTTGGTGCCATGGTCGCTAAACTCGAACCTCGCTAGATGGACCGTGGTAATGGATGGCGGCGGGTCGACGGCCGACGTCGTGTCCACGGCAGGCCGAGGAGGCTCCGACGGCGGATCCATGGCTCTCGGCCGCGCTCGGTGTACCAGTCGGAGGGCTAGGTTCCTACCAGTCGTAGTCGTTACGTGTAGGGGCGAGGTGCCGCCGACATGGCGAACCGGGCCAGCGGGCAGGTTTCTCGGTCCAGTCTCGGCCGCGTCGGGGCGAGCTTATCCTCGGATACGGGCAACACAGTTCAGCGAGCGAGCGAGCGAGCGGGCGTGTGGTGGGATCAAGAGGTCGCGCGGGAGGGGGGGACGCTGGCTGTTCGACGGAGGGGATGGCGCGGCCAAGAACAGGCGCCGAGCATGATGCGGCTGCACCGACGTGATTGGAGAGCAGGCGGCCAGGGGCGGAGCTGGGGGCTGCGCGGCCGCGTCGTTTGCTTGTGCCGTTTGAACTGTGGTGATGGCTGAGGATGCGGGGGCCGTCAGCTCCCCACGCGAGGTCTTGAGCTGTTGGTTCCGTCGTCCATGTTGCACTGCGCCACGGAGTTGGCCTAGGAGCTGTGGGCGGGCGTTCGGCCGGAGGTCTCATTGTGGACGACGCGTTGCTGTTCCGTGATGCCGTTCATGATGCTCCTCCTCACGCTGCCTGTCAAAGTCAGCCCGATTTTTCTCACGGCACCCGCCGCGGGCTATTTTTGGACAAGTCCGGACCCTGCAAGCAAGTGTAAGAGATACTCGTACGAGGCAGACGCAGCCAGTGACAGACTCTGCCCGCGGCCTCATCCTGCGCCGCAGACCGCCCAACGAAGCAAGCCATCGCCGCTTTCCCGCGGCGCCCTGAGCGCCAGGGTCCAAGACGCCATCCCGGTCGTCACGTGTGCCTGGGCCGCATCGGCGTTACTCCCACCACTCACTCGTATGCCTCTCGGCCATCAAGATTAAGAAAAAAAAATTGACGACTTCTCTCTCCTGCAACGTCCCATACGGCGTCCACACGGGTCGCGGATGCGATAACAATGCCAGAGACGCAGCACAAGCGCGCCCCACCGGCCTGGCGACGTCGCAGAACCGCCGAAGATGTCGCCGGATAGACCCTGCCAAACATGTCCGCGACGGGCCGTCGACGGTGATAAGGCCCGTCACGAGTCGAGCCTTGACATTCCACGGCGCCTCGCTCGGCGATACAAGGGGGCCAACGCGGTCTGTGCCGCTTCGACGCCGGCTTCCCACCTGCAGCGGTGCTGCCGCCGGGCTGATAAGGCACAACTCGGGCCACGGTCCCGGGGATGCGGATAGCGCAAGACACAACGTTTGGTCGCACAGCGATATCATATCTGTCCCATCTCCCATCGGGCCGCGTCGGACGGAGGCATCCCGGTGCTGCTATCCGTCGACCCGCAGAGGCCCGCCGCCGTCCACTACTCTATCAAACGTATCTTCAGCCCGGCGGGCCAGGCTATTGCATCGCACGGCGTACGATACTTTACGAGTACGCGGGACGCCATCTGCCCTATCGCTACGAACATTGGAGGCGGTTTCCCCTGTCCGTTCGGACACGGTCTTTCCCTGTCAGGTGCGTCCCAGATGCGCCCTCGTGTGCCTGCGCAAGCTCCATCGGAATTGGGCCGTGAGACGGCGGCACCATGGTGGACTTGACGAACCTGGATTATATCCCCGAGGGTGTGCCTCGACTCGCTGCCCAGCAGCTGAAAGGGGCGGCGCAGTCATCAGGCGTGACTCGTAGGGCAGTCAGGAGGGTTCGAAAGGGTACGCATCATCTGCGACAGTAGCAGCGAGAGCGACAGTAGGGTGGGTAGACTCTTGTCTCTCAGCCGGATGACAAAGGGACCTGACGGGCTGGCGGGTGACGGGATGGAGAAGATTGGCCGGATCGACGATCCCAGAGACGGCTACAGCGCACGATGTCTCCGGGGCTGTGATGGAACTTCGTATCTGTAGGCTTGACCCGGTCAAGTGGTTGCACTCCCGTCTCAGGCAACGTCCGTCGGCGAGACAAGGTGAAGCGAAACGAGGCAAAACACCGGGCTGTTTGCGGGGCACCACTGCTACCGGAGGCACACTGACATCTCAAGGACACGTTAAAATGGGCTCTCTCCTACGGCGATGCCTTCGCCATCAGGATAGACATTGAGCTTGCAAGAGCCGTGCTATCCTGGCCTGCCCGTAACGTCACCTTGATTCGGACCTGGCACGCAGGCAGGACAGCCACGGTCCTAGGAGAAGGCGACGACATACAGTCAGTAAGCAGCCAGCGGCAGCATAAGGTGGGCACCTCAGCGACCTCCGAGCATGGAAGCTTCAAACCGTCCAGAGCTTCGAACACAGTGTCGCAATGCATGTGCCGCATGGCCCTTGAACTGTCGCAGCGAAGCGACGTGTTCGGACGTACCGTTTCTGGCTATTCGGCGCCTACCGAGAGCCCCGTACAGTACGAGGACCATTCGGCGGAGGGCGAGTACGAGTACAACACGTCCTCGTGCTCTGTGGCCGCATCCCGGGCTCGGTCATCGGCGAGGATTGCCGACGAGAGCATTGAGCCGCTGAGGTGCCATGGTGCCTGCCAGCTGCATCCGTGCGTCACATCGCACGAGTGACTGGACGACGACGGGCTTGCAGTGGTGTCGGCCCGGCGAGATTGCAGTGCCACCGACCGGCTCTGAAGGGGGGAGGAAGGAGAGGTCCCCCCCTTGAGGGGCGAGCTCACGTACTCGTATCTGACCTGGCAATAGTGCAGTATGGACTCGATGACGCACTTCCCGTCACGCACTTCGTAGATGACAGAGAGCGTCGCCAATGGACACTGCATTCGAATGCACTGTGCGCTGCCGCCGCTGCGCTGGCGGTGGCAGGGGCCAGAGTTGAGGCAACGCCGGCACTTCTATCTGCCGTGGTCGTTTGATGGAGATCTGCGAATCTGCCGACATGTCTATGCGTCGTGTTTTAGGTGGTGGTGATGGTGGTATTGTTGTTGTTGCTACGAGTATTCCATGCAACTCGTGCAAAGCGCTCCCGTGCTCGTGAGATGACAGTCGCTGGTGTTGCGGCGATCGGCGTCGACGAGACACCTCGGCGGCCGGACGCAAAACCACCGGAGTAGGGCCGGGTGTGGCTTTTGGCTCTGGGCGCCCCCTTCGCTCGGCTCCTTGCTGGTGCGTAACTCTAGCACGCGTGGCTTGGTGGGCGCTCCTCTTTGCCTGCTGGCGTGGGCTTCCGACGCCACGTAGGGACAGGCGCACGGGGGTCGCGAGAGACGGGCACAGAAGGAATGATGGAAGCTTGGAAGACGAAGCCGGCGGGCCAGCAGCTTGGGCCTCGGGATGGAGGCTGCTCGCATGGGTGGCCCTGTCACACCGCTGCCAAGGTGCGCCGTCTTTTCTTTCGTACCTGGCAATCGGATCACACCCAGGGCCAGCCGCGACACGACGGCGCGCACACAGAGCGATGTGCATGGGGTGGAATTGCCCAAAGACACGAACCTGCCGCAAGAGCGTGATCACAGCGCTCCATCACCGGTGCTGCAGAGTGGCTGACACCTCGAGGTACGAAGTCTTCCGGTAGGCGTCGACGACGACGATGCCGCCGCCTACTGCTCTGCCGTAGCCCGGAAACGATGCAGCTGTCCGCCACTGAAGCATCCTGAGCCGCCGGGACCGTTTCGTTTCGCTGGCATGGCATCAGAGTGGCACCCGTAACGCTGGAGGGAGAGAGAGCACACTTGGGCGATCCGCTCGTAGTGGACCGCGAGGAAGCCCACGCTGGCGATCAGCGCGGCCCCGGACGAGGGTTGAATAATAGCAGCTGGCCCGAGGGAGAGCGCATGTCTCGCCGAACGGGGCACATCCCAGCGCCTTGAGCCTCCAATCGACGCAACGTGTGAAGCAGAGAGGCACGACGTCGGGCCGCTCGCGGCTGCTGGCAAAGGTCGACTGGGCCGGATCGGCAATGGAGGCGAGGCACCGCGTATCTGGAAACGCAAGGTACGGCAGCCAGGTACACGTACTTTGTACTCGTATCGTACTCGTAGGGGCATCGCGAGCGAACAGGGCGGCCGGAAGGGTGTGGCGGCGTCTCTCGGCTCAGTCGGTTGGGAATGGGCGAAGGCCGCCTCGACGGCCCAACCAGACGCGAGCCAAAACGGGCAACTGCCAGCGTGCGGATATCTGACGGCCCTACTGTGCGGCCCGCCGCCCCTATCTAACTTGGCGGCCAGCAGCGTCGGTCCGTCTGCAGGGGCGTCCTTCGCACGGAGCAGCGTGCTCCGTCAACCAGGGCAGGGCCTGGCCTGGCCTGGCCTAGCCGCTCAGTGCGCGCATCGCATCGCATCGCATCGCATCGCGCAGCCTCTGCAACTCCGGGGTTGGCTCCCGCCCCGGAACCACGGGCGTGTGGATCGTCTGGCGCGCGACGCTGGGCTGGGCTGCACGCACTGCGCGCGCGGGCCTCGCGGCGAGCGATTGGGAAGCTGCCTCATTCGGCACGTCGGACAGGCGTGTGCTTCACGTCTGCGACTGCGAGCGCTCGCCCGACGGACAGTGGGATGGGCGGCCTGCACTGTACCGAGAGAGCGCCCGGCGCCTTATCAGCTGCCGCGGCGCAGAATGGGGGCTCGGGGCGCGCAACCCCGATGCCTCTTGGCCCTGCTCCCCCACGGGCGCTCTGGCCTTGTCGCTAGCGGGCCTCGGGGCCTGGGGGCGCTGGGTTCCAGGTTGCTCTGGGGCCGGGCTGGCACAGTGGGCGATAGTGGGATAGTGGGACAGTGGGCACCGTGGACGGGCACTTTGGGTCGCTCTCCACTATTACGCCGGCCAAACGGCCGTTTGGACGAACCAGCGTCGCGCCTGGGGCGTGTCCGCCCATTCTCCATTCGTCCTCGGCCGTCTCCCTCCCTTTGCTGCCACCCTGACGCCCCCCATCAAGCCGCCTCCCCCCCCCCGTCGACCCTCCACCTCCCCCAGGCCAGCACCCTCCACCACCCGCAAAATCCATTCCCCAATTCCCGCCTGCTCGCTCGGCCGCTCCGTGCCTCTCCATTGTCTGTTTCGTCCCTCGCCCTCTTGTCATCTCTCACCCATCAGCGCCTCGCCATCACATCGTATCGCACCGCATCGCGTCGCATCGCATTGCACCGCCGCCACTCTCCCTTCCATCCAACCTTTGTGTCGGTCGCACGCCCGCGAACGGCATACCGAGCGAGACTCTCCGACCGGGCGACGACATCAACAAGCCACGGGAGACGGCTGCCCGATAGCCACGCATCGTGACACCGCGCAAAGCCGCACCTGAGCGACGACCGTATCGACGACTGCCTCTTGACCGGGGCTCATACCTGCGTCGACTTCCTACCGCGAGATCCCGCCCCGTCGTCTCCCTCATCACGACACGACCCGACGCCCCAGCATCTCGCGTGCTGCAAGCCGACCTCGACCCATCCCTTCTCCATCGTCGCCCGCTCCCCGCCATGTCCAGCCTGTTCTACTCGCTCCGCGCCCATCGTTAGAGACGCTTCCCCTTCCCTCCGGGCTGGCCGACCGGGCCGCTCGTCGACATTAACCTCATCTCCCGCCGCCGGCTCAGCCATCGACTCTGCATCCTCGCCCATCATGGCTGAACATCGCCACGTTGCCGCCATGGACCCTCCTCACATCACCGAGTTCGCTTCGGAGCGCTACTTTGAGAAGCTCAGCCAGCTCAATGCCAGCCAACAGCAGCAACAGTCACCCGATGTATCCGAGGGCTCCACTACCGCCGTGGCAGTACCGCCGTCAACATTCATCCTCCCGCTACGAGAAACAAAGCTCGCCGAGGCTGATGCCTCCAGGACGACTGAGCAGAAGCGTGAAAAGAGCCGCTTCTTCAGCATCCGACACAAGGTCTCGCTGCTTCACTCGAAACCCCACGCTGTCGAAGCTGTACCACTTCCTGCTGCCCTCCCGCAGCAAAGGTCCTCGGCAGAATCAACGCGGAAAAGGTTTGTGCCTACCTGTCCTGGATTTTACCCACTGTACCCCGCTGACTCGACTGCCCGCGCAGCATTCCGTTCGACCAACTGTTCCTTGCGCTGCCAAATGAGCTGCAGGTTCAGATAATATCATCTCTTCCCCTTACCGACGTCCTCAACCTCCGACTCGCCTCGAAATCGTGGCACACTCTCGTTACCCTCAACGAAGCGCCCATTGTACGATACCACATTGAACATCACATCCCCGCTTACGCTCTCCGACTCTACCCCATCATCGACTCGGACCAGTACAACTTCCACCATCTATGCAGCCTGTGGCATCGACTACACGTTGCCGCGAAACTGGCGTACCTGATGTGCGAATGGATCACCAAGGAGATCTTTCTGCGCCAAACAGAGGCCCAGCGGGCAGCCTTCGCACCACAACACGAGCGCATGCGCCGGCGCCTGATTCCCCTTCTCTTTACCGTCTTTCATTTCTTCGAGACATATCGAAAGCTCCATCTGAAACACATGACCGAACACAACGGTTTCGGCCTGAAAAGGGAGCCGTACACGATGAATCCGATCGAGACGGAGATCATGAACATGTACGACGACCAAACGTTGCTGAGAGTCCACGAGGTCTTTCCCTTGGTTATATCTTCTTTTTGCCGGCGGTTGCGACCGCCAACGTATGTCGGTCGAGTAGAACGGTCGCTCCGTGGTTATCTCCGGGAGCGGCCGTCCGACGACGTTCACTCCGCCATCTTGTGCATCGGCGGCCTTCGTCAAGTTGAACGGCTGTGGGAGATCAAGGGCTACAACAGCCGGCGGGCCGCAGTTGACAACTGGTACAACGGGCTCACAAAAGAGCACGCGTCTGAGACACCCTCCAAATCACGCCTTGGGTTGAAGGGTTTCGGCCGCAAGAAGTCGACAAGCAGCGATCGTCCTGGGATCAGGGCGTCCATCAGCGAAGGCCTCTCGAGGGTCAGAAGTCCATCAGGGTCGATTGACGCGACGAACATGGACGGTTTCTTCGATCCCAACTGGATTTTCAACACGAGCCTGGCGGCCGACGTGCCGATGTCGCAACTCAACAAGGAAAACGCCCAGAGCATCCTCAACGACCTGCCCGTGCTGCAACAGATTTGGCTGGCAACGGCCGAGGCCATGATCCTCGACCGCGGGATCGTGCCGAGGACACAGGACATCAAGAGGAACCAGCAAGTTATGCTGGATCTCATCCGCGAGGACGGCATCGACGAGGAGGACGAGTGGTGGTACGGACGTAATATCCCCGACTCTGTGCGGCCACCGCCCGACGCCACGGATGATGAGCTGGACTTTTAAGTCTGAGGGTTCGCGACAAGGTGCCGAAAGCGACGCACCGTGTTGGCGCTTGTTTTATACTTGTCTTGGGCGTGTCGAAAAAAACATGAGCATTTGCACGGCGTTTACTGCGGAGACGGACTGGGATGGAAGGCAGGCGGACTTGGATTGGTTATGCGCGACGGCATTCTTCATTTTCTCGGGGAGGGCACAGTTTGGACCCTAGAAGGGTCGGAGATAGATAGCGCGATGCGCGTCGCCCCTTTTCATATCTCTTTTTGCTAATTACGTGTATCGTGGGCGAGCATCACTCCCCAGCGGCCCCGGCAGAAGGGAATAGAATTTTCTCAAAACTGCGACTATGGTCCAATGTGCAAGGATGTCGTGAAGAGAGGATCATCTCCTGAATCTAGGGTTTGCGAGATGCCACATTTTCTTGAGAGCATGAAGCTCTAGTTGTCATCAAGTAGCCTTGAAGACCATCGCCGTCACTTTTGATCACGTCAATGTACGGAGTACGAGGACTTTTGACCACATGGGATTATTGCCCCAGGCTTGCGAGCTACATAGTCCCGGATACCTAGCCATCGCTTCTGAACTTGACTTGTCGTGTCAGTTCTGCCCACTAGCTCAGCCTCGCACGGGCAACGGGGCCTTGGTCGTTGGCCAATTCTGCTTGCGCCCGCTCTCGCAGGACTCGGCGGAGGATCTTGCCCGACTGTATTCGCGTCAGCTGGGTCTCTTGGCGTGCCAATGGTGCTGTCACTGCTCACCGGTACCCTGGGGATCTCGTCGACAAAGGCGACGCCGCCGCGAAGACGCTTGTAACGCGCGACCTGGCCGTCCATCCACCGACAGATCTCCTCGGCCGTAGGCGTGGCGCCCGGCGCCCGCACGATGTACGCGCGCGGCGCCTCCGCGCCGTCGATGGTGACGCCGATGACGCCGACGTCGACCACGTCGGGCCGCGTGATGAGGACCGCCTCGAGCTCCGCGGGGGCCACCTGGAAGCCCTTGACCTTGATGAGCTCCTTAGCCCGGTCGACGATGTGGATGTTGCCGCCCGGGCCGTACGAGTCCACGTAGACGATGTCGCCCGTCTTCAGCCACCGCACGCCCCGGTCGTCGTCGACCATGGTCTGCGCCGTCGCCTCGGGGTTGCGCCAGTAGCCCTTCATGAGCGTCGGGCCCGTGAACCACAGCTCGCCGCGGCGGTTCGGCTCCGTCACCTCGCGCGACCCGTCCATGATCTTGACGGCGCAGTTGGGCGCCACCTCGCCCACCGAGCCCGACGGGCGGTCCCGGATGCGCGGGTCGCCGATGGAGCCCGTGCAGGTGAGCTCCGTCATGCCCCAGGCCTGGCGGAGCCTGACCCTGTCGTCCTTGAAGAGGGCGCTCGCGCCGTCGGCCAGGCCCGGCGCGAGGGGCGCGGTGCCGCAGACAATGTGCCTGACGCTGCTCAGGTCGTACTTGCGGCACACGGGGCTGGCGACGAGGGCGGCGACGATGGGCGGCGCCACGAGCACGTCGGTGATGCGGTGCTCCTGGATGTGCTGCAGCATCTTCTCGAGGTTGAAGGCCGACATGATGTACGTCGTCGAGCCTTGCTTCGGCGCGCCTATCATGTACGCCGTCTGGGCGGCGGCATGGTACAGCGGCATGAAGCAGAGCCCGCGGATCTGGTACGCGCCGCCCCAGGCCTCGGTCGCCATCTCGCGGTGAATCTGCCCCGTCACCCCATTGGCGACGTACGAGTAGTGCGTCACCTCGACGCCCTTGGGCTTGCCCGTCGTCCCGGAGCTGTAGTTGAGGCAGCACGTCTGGGTGCGCAGGTCCGCGGGCTCCCTCCACCGGAAGGCCTCCGCATCCTGCTCCGGCGCCAGGAGACGCGTCCAGTGCGGCACGTCCGTATGGGAGGCGCCTGGACGGCTTTGCGGTGGCTCTAGCAGCCCGTCGAAGGCGAAGATTCGAGTCTTGGCGAGGCCGGCGAGCTCGGCGGCTTCGACAGCAGCATTGAGCACGCCCGTCGCTGCGACGACGAGCGTCGCGCCGCTGTCTGTGAGCTGGTGGGCGAGCTCCCGGGCTCCAAAGGCAGGACTAGCGCCAGTAAAGATGGCTCCGGCCATAACAATCCCATGGAACAGACACGGCACGAACAGCTCGTTGCCGCTCACGAGGAGGACGGCGTCGCCGGGCCGGACGCCCAGTCTCCCGAGCCCGAGCCCGATCCTCTTGGAGAAGAGCCGGAACTCATCATAGGTCAAGGCCCTGGAGGGATTGGCCGCGTCGACAAAGGCCTTGCCCGCGGGCAGCGGGCCAGTCGGCGTCCCAAAGAGGTAGCTCGGAAGGGAGAGCTCGGGGACGGGAGCCGTCCATCGCGAGGCAATGGGCATCCTGGATGCCAACGAGGAGTCTCGGCGGGGAAGAGCTGCGTACCTTACAGAGCCCGATATCGACGGGAATGGCTAGAGGAGCTGATCCCGTGCCGTTATTACATTGTTGCTCTCTGCTGGTGCGAAGGGAGCTGTTATATCGTTGTGGTGTCTGGGCGGCTGTTCCCATGACGTCTAGCAACCCCGCGTTGCATCGCGGAGTACCGAGGTTCGGCACAGACGTCCCAACGTCCTAGTTGGAGCCTCTCCGCACTCTATCCGTATCCGGATGGGCGTCAAAGCCCCTTGTTGGCAAGAGACGCCCTCTCCATGACACTTTGCCGTTCAGGGAAGCCCCAAATGGGTGCATCATCACATAAACGGATGTGTTGGCGTCCCGTGTAAGTGAGTGCGGCAGTACACATTGGAGAGGGGTCGTTGTCGAGACGGACAGATGCCCCAATTGGCAGTTCTGATGAAAAGTCCACGATCGTTGATCGCGTCCGAAGGCTGAGCCATCGCGATCGAGTGAATCTGATGTCGGACTTGGATAGGTGTTCAGGTCACTAGAGTGGAAGAATCGGGCAACAACGGTCAGTTAGGGCAAAATTGGAGATCTACGTTGTGGCGGCGAAGGATCAGACAGGCTCGCAGCTGATGTAGGTCGCCCCGCCTAGGTAATAGATTCAATGTCTCACGGGCGCATGGGGTAACAAGTATAAATATCAGCTCTCACCTTTTCCGACACAAGATCAAAGTCATACCCCTAGCAGACACTGCCTGAAGCCTGTGTGGTCACTTAAGACGGCAGCCGTTTGTTTCTTTAGCAACTTTACACTCACGACCTGGACATTTGATTACTGGGCCTTAACTTTGATGGAGTTCCATTCTATGACGCAGCGCTGGGATCTTGGGGGGGGAAATCCCTAAATTTTTATATACTCATGTCGTCTTTCGCGATGGAGATGAGTACTTCTCAGCCGAGTTACCTCGACCTGTTGCAAGCTCTGACGACTTGACCATCCCTCCCGCGGAAAATCTACGCAGAATTCCTCAAGAGCACATTTGGCCAGCACTAGAGAAGGGACTCACAGTATGCTCGAACACAACAAGTAAAGACATCTATATTAAGCAGCCCCGGCTCTTAGGTTACGACGGTACGGAGTCTCTTAGCAAGCATTTGCTCCGGGAAGCTCGAGTATGCGAGGCCATTATGCAAAACCTTCACGCCAACGTCGCTCTATACATGGGCTGCGTCGCAAAGGACGGCCGAATCACCGGACTTTGCTTCAAAAAATATGCGGAAACCCTCGCTGAACGCGTTCGAGCAGGGCGCTGGGTGAACAGAGAAAGCTGTCTCCAGCAGGTCAAGGCTGCCATCGACCATCTCCATGCGCTGCGTATCGTCCATAACGACGTCCATGCAGACAATATCATGTTTGCCAGCCGAGATGCCCTTGTACTCATAGACTTCGACTCATGCGCTCGTCAGGGAGAGCCACTTCCGAGCAAGCGAGGTCCGGTACCAGAGGGCATTTTCACTGCTGAGTTTACGGTTGATGAATTGGGGTTCGACTTACTTGGGCTAGACCTAGACCGTTCCCTCGGCCCTTGGTACGTCAGGATGTGGAAGAGGCTTTACGGCATTGAGCTCTTTGGCTGATGGGAAGATTTCATAATGTAATAATCGCGTCTTGATGGTCCTCAATTGCTTGTCTTTGAGCGGTTTCAAAGAACAAAATAAATCAGTGAAGGCTTGCGGTAAAGCGCAGTGCCACCAATCCAGCCATGTGTTGAACATGCATGGAGTAGGTATATGCTATAGATATTGAAGACTCACTCCCGGCGTCTTGTTAGCCGAATGCTTGTTTCCTTCCGCGTCAAGAACGTGTAAGTCACTTTGTAGGCTGAAGTCGGAGGAGAAGAGCTGACTTAAAGGCGTTGTTTGTGTAAGCAGCATCTGATATACGGAGTACGGCCTTGTCGGATCATGGAATTGGTTACCATAACAGGACTATAAACGAGGGCGGCATATCGCCATCGCGCTATTGGGGGCATCTTGTGGGGTAGCCGAGGCCCGGTCGGGCGAACCCGAGACTACCTGTATGCTTGCAACATGCTAATACGACTGCGGAGTAGCGGCCAACGGGCACGGAGTATATATGAACGAAGCCGACCGATGGCAGAGGATCGCATAGCCGGGGCTGCTTTCTCTCAAACGCACACGCAGCCCAGCATGAGCTCGCTCTCCTTTGACAGCTTCGCCAACGTCATCGACGGCCGGCTCGTCTCCACGACGAGCACCCGCCACGGCATCAATCCCGCAACCCTCGAGCCGCTGCCGCCCGTGCCCGTGAGCACCCGCGAGCACGTCCGCGATGCCGTCGCCGCGGCCAGGCGCGCCGCGCCCGCGTGGGCCGCGACCCCGCTGGCCGACCGTCAGCAGCTGGTCGTGCGCCTCGCCGACGCGCTGGCCAGCTGCGCCGCCGATTTCGCCAGGATGCTGACGCTGGAGCAAGGCAAGCCGGTAGGCGCATCTGCAAGATGGGGTGGGGGGGATGTGGAGGGTGCGATGACCTCGTGGCTGACGAACGTGTAGCTCCGCGGCGCCAAGATCGAGGTCGCTTCCGCCGCCCGCAACCTCAAGGGCGTGGCGAAGCTTGCCATCCCCGAACAGGTCATCGAGGACTCGGCACGGCGTCGCGTGACGACGCGATACGTGCCCGTCGGTTCGTAGCAAGCCGTCCACCGAGCGTGTGAGCCAGCAGCATCGGCGACTAAAGATGAGCAGGCGTATGCGTCGGAATCGTTCCCTGGAACTGTGAGTCGCGACGAGCCCCGAGCTGCTGTCATTCTTGAACCCGGCTGACGTTCCAAGTTCCCCTATCTCTCGGTTGGTAGTATAGAAACCTTCACTCAGCATCCACCGGCTTACACGGCCATCAGCTACCACAAAGCTGGGCCCGGCTCTCGTAGCGGGCAATCCCATTATCCTCAAACCCTCGTAAGCATGCCTCCCTGGAGTCGATTCGCATCCACTGACGTCCGCCGAGGCCATTCACTCCCTACTGCAGCCTCAAGCTGGTGGAGCTCGCGCGGCACATCTTCCCTCCCGGCGTCGTCCAGGTGCTGAGCGGCGATGACAGCCTGGGAGCGTGGCTCACCGAGGCTCCTGGCGTAGACAAGGTGTCCTTCACCGGCTCGACGGCGACGGGCATCAAGGTGATGCAGAGCTGCGCGAAAACCCTCAAAAGGGTCACGCTTGAGCTGTGAGTCCACGGCGGCTGTCGGCTTCTATGCGAGGACGCTGACAACCCTAGGGGCGGAAACGATCCGGCCATCATTTGCGCTGACGTCGATGTTGCCACAGTTGCAGCCAAGGTCTGTACTACCTCTACACTGAGCCGAGTGCAATGTTTACTCACGTCTGCCCCAAGGTTGCGCATCTTGCTCTTTATAACAGCGGGCAGGTAAGTCGAGACGCCCGTGTCCACATAAAGCTTAACTTACCCATGACTCCGTGCAGGTATGCGTCGCCATCAAGCGAGTCTACGTTCACTCGTCCATCTACAAGGACTTCGTCGCGGCCATGGTTCGGCATGTCGAGTCCATGGTGGTGGGAGACGGCATGGATGCGGCCTCGGGCCTCGGGCCGGTGCAGAACGCGATGCAGTACCAGAAGCTCAAGACAATGGTTGCGAGGATCAAGTCGGACAAGCTGAATGTGTCAGCAGGAAGCTTGCAAAACACCTTCCCAGAGAAAAAGGGCTACTTCATTAACCCGATCATCGTCGACAATCCGCCAGATGATTCCCAAATCGTCGCAGAAGAGCCCTTTGGTATGAGCAGACCCCCCACCCCCCTTCCTCCTCCTCCGGCTGACCGTCGCCGCAGGGCCCGTCTTCCCCGTGATGCAGTGGGATAGCGAGGAAGAGGTGATAAGGCGAGCAAACGACACGAGTGCCGGGCTCGGCGCTTCGGTCTGGTCGAGGGATGCAGAGCAGGCTAGCCGCATCGCGGACCAGCTGCAGGCCGGCAATGTCTGGATCAACTGCCATCTGGAGCTCCAACCCAACGCAGCCTTCGGCGGTCACAAGCAAAGCGGCATCGGTAGCGAGTTGGGCTTGGAAGGTCTGAAGGCGTACTGCAACGTCCAGACCATCTACCAGGATAAAAGAGGGTCATCTAAGCTGTGATAGGAATCGAGTACAAAGCGTGTGTCGAGTCAGCCAGGCAGACCTACGTGATCATGAGTTGATGGAGAGACGCCCCTTCATGAATGCCACACAGCAGCATGCGCAGGTCGCCTCCCTTCCACTGAGCCACGCACCGCCCTTCCACCAAAGAGATCCCTTGGACTGCAGCCCTCAGTTAGCCCGTTGACCCAGGCAGTGCTCAATTTCGATTTCTAGCACTGCTTCCGTCGAGGCCAGCTTCACAAAAACCGTCGCCCACACGTACGCCCTCATTGGTGGACTTTCAAGCTCTCAGAATGCAGGATGTCTCTTTGTCAAACGCTTACTGTAAGTCCTGTAATACATACGCCATTCCAACGCCAAAGCAAATCAAGGGTACTTGTTTTACAGACGGGGCAAATATGGCTTGTTCGTCAATCATCCACAACGGATACAAGAAAAGGCAAAAAACAGATATTGGGCCGTCACCGCGGTCCCATGCCCTGGTACATAGAGTGTCCGTGCATCTGTGTCGGGCTGCCGAGCGCGGTAACCGCAGCCGCTTCCTGGACGTCCCGTTCAGTGAGACCGTAATCCATGTTCAGGTAGCTCGGCTCCCCATAGCCGGCGAACGAGGTCAAGTGTCCCTGCGCCGCACCCTGACCACGTTGTTGACCGGCGTATCCAGGGGCTTGCCGAACCCCCCCGGGTGCTTGCTGTGGTTGTGGTCGTGCCCTGGGAGCGGCAACATTCCTCTGCTGTGACAGGGCGGCGGCACCTCTTCCCCCGGAGCTTTGCCTGCCCATGTGCTGCATGTATTGGGGATTGGCGCCCGCTACGCCGTGGCCAAAGGCGGCGCCTGGACGGCCAACTTGTCCCATCTGACTTGCCACCTGCTGCTGCTGCTGCTGAGCATAAAACATCTGAGGCGAGACGTTGGCTTGCCGTTGTCCAGGTGATCCGCCATTGGTGCCTGCAGCCTGACTCCTCGATCCGCCGGGACCGGTTGTCTGCGGACGATGTTGCTGCTGCTGTTGCTCTGTTCCACCCAAGTTGGACAACTGCCGATGTGACTGCGAACTATATGCGCGCTGCGGCTGCTGCAAATGCGGCTGGTGCGGCTGTCGGTTTTGCTGCACGTTCTGGCTTTGCACCACCCCATTCGTATTGGGCGGCCTATTGCCGGTAGCGTTCTGAGAATCAAAGCTCCTCGATGCTGGCAGCGGCGGTGAGCCACTACCGAGGCTCTGCTGGTTCGAGGCCGGTGACTGCGTTGCGAAAGTCGGCAACGTTTGTGGCTCCAACTCGGCTCCCGACGGGTTGCCGCTCTCTTTGGAGATCCGTCGCCGCTTCGCTCTCTGGTCCTGAGGGCTTGAGGTTGGATTTTGCGTTGACACGCCAGCTCGTGCCGCCGCCCCATCGGCACTCGTTTCGCTGTCGTTCTGTGCCTGCCGCTTCGTGCCTCTTCTTCGAGCCGTAGCGTTGGCACCGGGGATTCTGCCTCGGCCATCGTCTTGCGATGATGGACCCTGTTGCTGCCGCGGCTGGCCCTGGGGCATAGTCGGACTCAAACTCGTATCCGCGAGAGGCTGGGTGTCCTCTACAACGGCCGATGAAGCCGTGTTATTCGCCGAAATGGTGCTCGAAGGAGCCCGTGTCGCATTTGACACCCCCTCCGGCATGGCAGGTGTGTGCTGGGCAGCATTCGCAGCAGGACGCGGGGCGTTCCTGATGGTCTGGGATGGAGCGGCCGGTCCCGCGCCGGCGGCATCGGAGTTGGCCTGAGGACGGCCGGGGTGAGGCTTAGGGCGGTTCTTGGATCCTTTTGGACGGCCTCTTTTCCTCGCACCGGGGGTGCCCGTGGTGCTGGAGTCTGCGTTGAAGCTGCTTCCTGGCGCCGCTTCGGGCGGCGCTGTCGCCTGGGATGAGTGTTGGAGACTGGTGTCGTTTTCCACGTTGCCAGAAGACGCATTGTCAGAGTCGTGATCTTCCACTATGATGGGTTGGTCTAGCCCGGGCGGTCCCAGCGTAGCAGCAGCAGAAGACGAAGGGCGAGGCTTCTTAGTGCCCTTGTCCTTGCGCACCTTTGAACTCTTGCTGCCCTTGGGCCGTCCTCGAGCTCTCCTCCCGGCGACGTAGGGACTGGGGCTGGCCGATGGCTCAGAGGCGCCCCAGCCAGATCGGCCTGCCACGGACGATAGAGGCGGGAGATGCAGAGGAGGACCGATGGCTCCCGGATTGTCCACAGGAGGGTATATCTCGGAGAGCCATGCCACCAACAGCAAGCCGGGGCCGTTTGTCGACGCGCTTTGGGGGAAGACGCCGTCCGGCGGGGGCGGCGCATCGGGAACGCCGCCGAAGTACGCCAGCGCCTTGCACAGCTGGTCCACCACCAAGACGGGGTGTAGAGTGCGCAGGAGGGTGAGGAGACGGGCCTGCTCGGCCTTGGTCTCCTGCGGCGAAGGGCCCCTTGGCGCTGGCGGTGCAGCAGGAGTTGGCCACGAGTACGCTGCAGCAGTTGCTGGGCCGGCGGGCCTCGGCGGTGCAGCTGGAGTGCTAGACGCTGCGCCGGCTGCTGCAGCATCATGTGTTGTCGCCGCCGCTGTTGTCGTCGTAGCCGTCGTCGTAGCCGTTGTCGTCGTCTGTGAAGGCGGTTCATCGGTATGCCATGCCCTCCCGTTTCGCCTGACGGACTGCCAGCCAGCCAGGTTGGCGCGTCTTGCCTGGGCCGCCGTGCCCTCGCTCGTCCGTTTGGCGGCGGCCATTCGGTCTGAGGACTTGGCCCCGGTCAGGTCAATGTGCATCACGGCGAAGTTGCCGCCATTATTGTTGGTCAGTCCCTGGAGCTTGCTGGGAACCGGGTTCCTGATACGGCCATCCCTGCGGGAGCCGCTGGGCTCGTTGACGGCTAGACTTGGATGTCAGCTCCCTCTCAGTCCTGTTGCGCTGCGAGCGCAGATGAAGTCATGGCGGACCTCGGTTCGAGCTGCCGCTAGCAGCAGAAGGAAGCGCGTCAGGCGTGGAGGATGACGCTGGCGGCGCGTCGTTGTCGCCGTTGGCGGTCGGTTGCCCGTCTACATCACCGTCCGTCGAGGTCCCGGTAGCTGTGGCGATCGAGTCGATCAGCATAATAGACACCCAAGTCATTATCGCAGGAAGACGAACGCGCCGCGGCAGCCATGCCGACCACAGGAGTTCCCGCCTCAGAGCCAGCGGCGAACGATAGGCCACATTCCCTCGGACGCAGAGTCGAGGTCGTTCCCACGCGAGGTCTCTCACATGTTCCGAGAAGGTGAGTTCCAGTCGAGCTCGTCGACCGTACGGCGGGCGTCGCAGGCTAGGTGCTTTGGTCCAAGTGGCTCGCCTCGGCGTGCTGCGGCGTTGCGCTGGACGTGTGTGCGTTGGGAGCGGACCAAGTGAGGCTCTCGCAATCACGCGACGCTCGGAGATGCATCTAGCACAGGGCATCATATACGGCCATTAGGGGCCCATTCCAGCGGGTAGGTCGCTAAAGGCGGGAACCGAGGGGCACCCGTGGCGGATCGGTTCAGCGGCCAAGGACAATACACAGGCGCGACACGTCAGTGGCCAGAGCTTGGTAGCGTCCCCACTGGCTACGTCGCCAGCAGGCCATTGGACGCAGTGGCTGTCGAGGTGGGAACGCCGAGCTGGGCTGCTCTATTGCCGCCAACCTCACCTGTGACGCCAGCTGCGATAGACCTCGCATCTCCATTACATCTCCACGAGCCTTGCGGCAGACTGTGGCCGAGAAGAGCTGCCGCTGCCAGTCCGCAACCACGCGAGCCTCGTCTCGTCCCTCCCTCCCGTTCCGCCGCCCAACTCCGTCGCCGTGCTCACCGCGCCTCTCCGCGCTGCGCAACCGCCGCCATGTCGTCCAAGTACGCCGTCGTCTCGCTGCCCCTCGGCAGCTTCGACTCGAGCGACCGGGACGACGCCGTCTCGGCCCTGAGCGCCACAATCTCGCCCGACAATGGCACCGTCACGCGCTTCAACATCCCCGACTTCAAGATCGGCACCCTGGACGCCCTCGTCCAGCAGGCCGACGACCTGGCCAAGCTCGAGGCGACGTGCCAGAGCGTCGTGGCCAAGGTTGGCGACTCGTTGCGCCAGCTCCTCAACAACGACGAGGAGCGCCTCGCCTCGTACAAGATGGTCAATGATAGTGAGTGCCGCGCACCGCCAGCGCCCCTGCACGACGCTAACGGCCTCCTCCCAGAGCCGACGGAGCAGTACCTTCGCAGCTTCAGCTGGAACAAGATCCGATATCGAGCAGACAAGTCTCTGCGCGAGCTCATAGACACACTTCAAAAGGTTACAATGCGCTTCGCGTGAGCTACGGTCGGCGACATTGCTGACTCTGGCTGTTCAGGAGCTCGTTACTGTCGACAACGACGTCAAGACCAAGTTTAACCAGTACAGCTCCGTAAAGTCGAACCTAGCAGCTCTGCAACGACGCCAGACGTGAGTACTGCAATTAAATCCCGTGACAGAACGGCGGCTAACGGGTTTCTTCTCCTCGACTGCAGCGGTAATCTCTCCACCAAGTCGCTGACCCCCATCGTCGACCCAAAGCTTCTGGTGCAGGACTCGGAGTACATCGAAACCCATCTCATCGCCGTGCCGACAAACGCAAAGCGGGACTTCATAAAATCGTACGAGACGCTCTCTCCAATGGTCGTTCCCCGGTCTGCGGTTGAGCTGGACCATGACGACGAGTTCACGCTGTTTGCGGCCGCCACGTTCAAGAAGCACAGCGCCGACTTCATCCACAAGTGCCGAGAGCAAAAGTGGACGCCGCGCCAGTATACATATGTCGAGGGCGGACGGGAAGAGGAGCAGCGCGAGCTGGACCGGGTGACCAACGAGGAGCGCAAGGTCTGCGGAGAGGCACTGCGCATGGGGCGGACCGGATGGAGCGAGAGCGTCATGGTTTGGATCCACGTCCTGACGCTGAGGGTATTTGTCGAGGCGGTTCTGCGCTACGGCTTGCCTCTGGAGTACGTGACGGCGCTGATCAAGGTATGTCAGAGAGAGACCACGCGATTTGCCCGCAAGCAGTCGTTCATCTATGCACCACTCATTTCTTTGTCCGCCTCTTGCTGACGTGCCACGCTACGCAGACAACGCCGAAGCTGGCCCCCAAGGTCAAGACCGCGCTGGACTCGAGCTACTCGTACCTCGGAGGCAACGCTTTTGGCCGCGACAAGCGGGGCCGGGTGACCAAGGACGACGCCGCCATGAGCTCGGAGATGGCGGCCGCCGGGCTGGGAACCGGAGAGGGACACGAGTACACGGCCTACGTTTACTACGAGCTGGAGTTTCCCTGATATGATCACAGCGGAGGTACGCGGGAGGAAGAGAGGGGGTGATGCCAATGCACGAGTTGGTCGTTCTTATTCTACCTCGGGTCATGATGAAGCAGCCGCTTGTGAATAAAGCCTCGCGGGCAGAGAGCGAATAGACTGCAACAGTTTCTAGACAACAGACGCCTCTAGAGTGTAGTATGCATATGCACGCAGTTACCCTCAACAACTGGCTGCGAACAAGTGAAGGAAGAGCCTCGGGCGCGGCGTCACGCTCAGGGCAGGTGGACGTAGCCCTTGTCGGCCAGCCACTTGGTGATCTGGGCGACGCACTCCTCGACCGAGTTCTCGTGCGTCTTGATTGTGATCTCGGGGCTGACGGGCTCCTCGTAGGGGGCCGAGATGCCGGTGAAGTCCTTGATCTCGCCGGCGCGGGCCTTCTTGTAGAGGCCCTTGGGGTCGCGCTGCTCGGCGACGGCGAGGGGCACGTCGACGAAGACTTCGACGAAGGGGATGGGCTCGTCAGCCTCGTCGGCGTTGACGGCGTGCAGCTGGCGGGCGAGGTCGCGGTCGGCGCGGTAGGGGGAGATGAAGGAGGTGATGGCGATGGTGGACGAGTCGGCGAAGAGCTTGGCCACCTCGGAGATGCGGCGGATGTTCTCGTTGCGGTCCTTCTCGCTGAAGCCCAGGTCCTTGTTGAGGCCGAAGCGCACGTTGTCGCCGTCGAGGCGGTAGGCGGCGCGGCCGAGGTGCAGCAGGTGCTGCTCGAGGGCCGTGGCGACGGTCGACTTGCCCGAGGCCGAGAGGCCCGTCAGCCAGATGGTGAGGCCGCGCTGGCCGCGCAGCTGGTTGCGCTCGCGGCGCGAGAGGGACGGGTGCCAGGTGATGTTGCTGGAGGCGGGGAAGAGGGGCTTGTCAGCGAAGGCATTGCGAGATGCGCGTCATAGGGCGGGGGGGTGGAAGAAGCAGATGCTTCTGGGAGGTGAGGGGGGGGAGGCGGTCCTGGAGGGGAAACAACGTACGTCGCCATTGTGAGTCCTTTTAGCGAGGGAGTGGACAGCAAAGCGGTGTCTATACGAACAAAGGAGAGCGTCTCAAGGAGGCTGGATCGTCAAGCAAGATCAACAGCCCAGCACAAGTCTATACGGTAGGCGAGATGGCGGAATGAGGGGAAGTGAAGGGATGGTACAAGTAAGATGGTAGGCCCTTTAAAAAGCCCACCACGTCCGACATCTGTTCCCTGGATCGTGGCCGCCCGACAAACCCACTTCTCGCTGCCGGTTTGCCCATCTTTTTTCGTTAGCAGGAGATCTCGTCATTGCGCCGGCCGACGAGTAAGAACGCAGCGCGATGGCGACAGCCCGAGCTCGGCGGGATGGCGTGCGACAGCCCGAAAGGGCTCCACTACTCCATCTTTCATGCTCCGTACCTACGTAGTGCCTGGTAGTGCCTGGATCCACGCGACGAATCGCAGGCTTGGTCGTCCCGCGGCAAGCCGAAGTCAATACCATCTATAATATGTAGTATGCGGTATGTATGTATGTACAATCGCCGTCGCTTGCTCGTTCGTGTTGCGACTCCAAATTCCCCCCTTCCTCTCCGTTTTGCATCTCCGGGTTACGTCTCCGACTGTCGCGCAGGCTGCCGCTGCGACGGGAGATGGCGACCGGCCGCGGCGGTCTGCGCAGGGTCGTGGATGCGAGACGAAAGGAGTAGCGGCAGTGAGGATGCGAGGGTCTATCTCTTCAAAATGCTGCAATGCTTGCGACGCTGAATTTATATGTGGACGTCTAGTATGTAATGTACCGACGCGGAGGGCGCGGACCGTCGTCGGGGCCTCCTTTAGTGAAGCTTGGGCATCATCTGCGACGAGTCGGTTCGGGTCAGCTTCTGCCTCCCATCTCTCACGTCCCGGTTGTTGCCAACTTACCGACGCGTACTTGGGCGAAACGTAGAGCGCGTCCGCCTCGGCGAGGATGGTGGGCTCCTCGCCCGGCTTGCCCAGCAGCTCGATGTGGCCCTTGACCCAGGCCTTGCGGCCCTCGACCTTTGTCGTCTGGGCGCGCAGCACGAGGAAGCTGCTGGCGGGCGTGGGCTTGCGGTAGTTGATGTTGAGGTTGGCCGTGACGCCGATGTTGTGCGGCAGCGCGCCGAAGCAGCACCAGGCCAGGCCCTCGTCGAGCATCGTCGCCAGCAGGCCGCCGTGGACGATGCCCGGGTGCCCGCACAGGTCCTCGCCCACGTAGACGACCGACACGAGCGACTTGCCGCCCGCCTCGGTCCACGTGAAGGGCGGCACGGGCAGCTTGCCCGGGCCGATGAGGGCGCTGCCCGTCAGGCTGCGCGCGCGGTACTGCGCCGGCATCTTCATGTGCGGCCGCGACTCGGTCAGCTCGGGGCGCTGGCGCAGCTCCACTACGAGCGGGTGCGCGTTGATGGTCGCCTCGGCGAGGCGCGCCTCCTCGTCGTCGACGGCCGGCGAGAACTTGGTCAGGCTCTCCTCGTCCGAGTAGAAGCCCAGCCCGTGCGCCGTGAGCGTCTTCCACGCCGCGGCCGCACCGATGGCGCTGAAGGCGACGCCCACGAGCGCCATGGTCGCAGCCTTGCGGAGGATTCCTCCGGCCGAGTTATTGCTGCTGCCTGGACGGGTGGGTGGCGATCCGTTAGCAAGGCCGTGTCTCGGGTCGGCGGAGAGGTGCAGCGGAAACCAACTCACCTGCGGACGACGAGGCCGCTTCTCCCGCCGTCGAGTACGCTCGACGCTGCGCCGGCCGTTGTCGAGCCGTCGCCTCCAGCAGAGGTGCCCGGGCCCGGCACTGGTTGCATCGCGGCGACGCCGCCGAGATGCCCTTCTGCGCAAGGCGGCGGCCGCTGCGCCCCAGCTGCTGGCTGAACATGGCTGTACGCGGGTGGTTGCGTCGACGGGCGTGTCCGGTCCTCGATCTGTTGAGTCGCGCGACCTAGCGGAGCAGAGAAGAGGAAGCGAAAGGGACCGAGAGGTGGGCGGGTTGCGATGGAAGAGGAAATAAAGAAAGGTTTAAGACGTGGTGTTGCGGCTGGGTTTTCTGATACCCGAGGTTCGGGACTTTTTTTGGGCGACGAGCTCCGCTGGTCCTTACTCGTATGCGCCACGGCAGCGTGTAAGTGGCCCGCCCACCCCGTCCATGCAACCATCATCCATCCTCCAGCCAATCCTCCGACCCATCCGTCCATCCATTCCCGTGCCGAGTCGGGGCCGCCGCAAGCCAGCTGGGTGGTTGCGACGAACCTTATGGCGTACGCGGCGCGCTGGAGCCGCCGTGGGTCCCTGGGACGGAAGATGTGACGATGGTGTTGTTGCGCGCGGCTCGGCATCTGCGCTGCAAGGCATCATTGTGTAACCGCCAACAATGGGCCAGTCATGGCGGACGCGAGCTCGACCTCGTATGCCTGTCGTGAAACCAAGGCCGTAGCAGGGCGCCGCTGGCCGTCCAACCAAGGCCAAGGCACGCGTCCCCGTCTAGCCCCCGGCATCCCAGCATCACAGCTCCTTGCGGGGTGCCGTGACAAGATCCCTGCCCTGCTTTGGGGTATGACTTTATCCCCAAGCTCCCAGGTACAAATATCACCGTCGTCCTGTTCTGTGGCTTCCACTGGACCTAAGCATTATTATTCCCTCGCTTGCCTCCCCTAGTAGAGTAATCAAGACAGCATACCTATAGACAATATGGTACGGCAATGCCCCCCGCGGGTACACGAGCTCGTTGGATCGCCGCTAAGCAAACACCGTTACAGGCCACCGCAGACACCGTCGACCTGTCGCCTCCTCACCCCCCGAAGGAGGAGTCCATCAATGCCTTCACCCATCTCCTCCCTGAGCTCAAGCGTAGCCTCGTCCACATGCGCCACGACTACTCAAGTACGCCCGCTGAAGAATGCCCCGGCCAACTTGCAGTCTAGAGCATCGATAGCTAACCACCAAGAGCAGAACACGAGGTCGAGTACTTTGCCGCCGTGGTAAGTACACATCAATGCGCCTCCAAGGCGCAAGCATCTACAACCTATCAGTCCACTAACCTCGATCCCAGAGCCACCTGGACGACCATCAGCTCGCCGGCTTCGGCGTTGACGACCTCGTCTCCGTCCGCG
The DNA here is from genome assembly GCA_024340005.1 of Tolypocladium tropicale. Lineage (NCBI taxonomy): Eukaryota > Fungi > Ascomycota > Sordariomycetes > Hypocreales > Ophiocordycipitaceae > Tolypocladium > Tolypocladium tropicale. Next base: position 66,329 of record JALHBU010000117.1, on the reverse strand, counting down.
CCGCCTCCTCCGCCTACGGCATCCACCTCTTCGGCAAGGTCCGCATCCCCGACATGCCCGAGTCCGGCCCCGCCTTCGTCCACTTCCGCGCCTTCATCGCCGGCGGCGAAGAGCCTCCCAAGCTTCACAGCATCCACACCGAGGAAAAGGACGACGCCGCAGGCGGTAAGACGTTCCGAGCCATCTTCACCAAGAACGACGAGCTCGAGTGGTTTGATACCTGATCGGAGGATGCGCGAGGCTTGTGCCTATGTAGCCGTTGTATTGAAATTGATATCCTTCTACACGCCCTCTTCTTCCCCGGCCAACATCTCTGCGTAGTCGTCCACCGATGCAAACATGGGCAGATCCTTGAAGGCCTTTCTTCTGGCCTTCCTCTTTTCCTTTTCGTCGTCTTTCGCCGCCTCGTCTTCGTCTTGGTCCTCGCCAACCGCAACCAGCCCGTCTTCACCACCCTCCTCCTCGTCCGAACCGTCCAGCATGTCGTCATCCTCCATGTCGCTATCCAGCGACAGCGCCGGCGATGAGCCATCTTCTGAAGCCATGTCCAGCTCGTCCAAATCATCGAAGCCGACATCCGACGCATCGTCTTCGATGTCGGGCTGCGCCGACACAAGGGCCTCCCAAATCTCATCCTCGGCATTCTCTTCCTCATCTGCACCCTCCTTCTTGGCCGGCTTCGGCTCCTTCGAGGCATGTTGGAAGTATTCGTGGAAGAAGACATCTTCGGCAGCAACATCCTCGACCTTCTTCTTCCAGAATGCCGCCGAGTTGACTGGCGCGGCAGTAGCACCAGCACCCCTGCTGCCCAGCCAGATATCGCCCAGGTCCTTCGTGGCCCTGAGAGGCTGCATGATGGACGCGCCACGGGCCGAGTCGGTCGACTTGGGGTTCCTGTACACGAACTTGTCCAAGAACCTGATCAGTGAGTGGCTTTCCAGGTCAGGCTTCGGCATCTCCCGGCTCTTGTCAAGCAGGGAAGCCGCGAAGACGTTGACGGACGGGTGAAAGTGTCTTTGTGTCGGAATCTAGAGACATATAACGTTAGCGAAGCAGAATCAATGCCAATGACGCATCCAGCTTACCATCTCCCACAAGCAACTTCTCTGAGCGTTGCTGTGCTCAGGGTTCCGTTTTCGCCCGTCGTACTGCGGCTGTTCCTTCGACGCCTCGTCGTCGAAGATTGACGTCTCCGGCTCTTCCACCAACGTCGCCAAGTCGGGGAAGGTTTGCCGAAGATGCGAGATAAGATAGAGCAGTCCACAGACAAATGGTGGCTGGTGGAGTCCGGAAACCTGGAGCATTCTCTTGACAAAAGCCTTGACTCGTCGAACGTCGACATCGCTCTTCAGGGCTCGCAGCAGCAGATTCAAGTAGAGCGCTTGCTTCGACGATGTTACCAGCCGAGGATCCAACAGTGATTCGTAAAGCGTTCGGTAAAATCGGTCGTTTGCCAGGTTTCTCGTCGCAGAGAGATGCTGGATCAAGAGCAAAGCCTGTATGCCCGTGTTGAAGTTGGCCGAGTGCGCAATCTTGAAGAGGGTGTCCAGATGAGTTTCCAATCTGTTCAGTGGTCAGTCAACAAACGAGGAATTGGCAGTGGCGGCTTGACATACATGGCATCATTTGCGCCTACGAAGGGCGCTGCACGGTTGACACCCGTCAAGATAGCAGACACGAGCTTATCTGCGGCCTCGGTTTCTGGCACAGCAGGCTTCGAGGGTCCCGTCCTGCCAGACTTGTTGGCCGCTCGTTCTCCCTTTGGCTTCCCCTTTGGTTTCGCCGGTGTGCTGTCCGCCCCGTTGGCGTCTGCGTCACCGGACTGGAGGGTAGTGCCACCGAATCCGAGGTTTCCGGCTTTCAGCAACGTGACGAAAATGTCAAAGTAGATACGAATCAGCGACTCCGCAACAGAAGGCTCCTTGCTGCTGAGGATGGTCTGGTTCAGAGTGTTGATTGCGTAGTACTTTGATCGCGTGTCTTGAGAGGGATGAAGCAAAATGTCCTGCTCAATGGTTCGGACAATGATAGGCTTCATTCCCGGGTGAGAGACCTGAAGTTGCAATAACAGGTAAGAGGCACGGGACGCGATCTTGCGATCTCTGTCGCCCAATTTGTTGATGAGGAGCGTGAGCAAGTTCGACTCTTGCTCTGGCTTTTCCTTCAGGAGACCGTAGACAAAATCCACCGCCTTCATGCGCGAATACTCGATCTCGTCAGAGCACCACGATTCCAGCAGTTGGATGATCTTGAAGTACGTCTCCTTCAACCAGTCCTCATAGATCCACGCTATCAGGTGAGCCCCTGTAACCTTTCCAGGAAGTTGCTGGCTGGGGTTCCAAGACTTGACCGAGTTCCGCTGCAGTGCCCCCAACAGACCTGGCTGGGTCTGGAAGGTTCGCAGGCGCCGGTCCGCGGGCAGGAGAGTTCCCGGTCCCAGCAAATCGACCAGCGCTCCGATCGCCCCGATAGCTTGGCCTCGGCCCTTCTTGGAAGCCAGACTCATAAGGGCGTCAAACGCACGGATGTTGTGGACAGGTGATTCTTGGATTGCCAGCGTGAGAGCAGACACCTTGTCGGTGAGGGTACCGGAGGACATGATGGTGGACAAGAACTTGTGCGACGAAGACGCGAAGACGCTCGTCCTGTACTTGGCGGCGTCCTCTTCCAATAAAGTCCTGGCATGCTGCTTGAGGGACTCGACAGAGCCCATGAACGGGCCAAGCTGGTCAGAAGTCGGGCCGGGCAGGCTCCGCAGCCCAGCAGAGTGCCAATCGGCCAGCGGCTCGAATGTCTGGGTTGCTGTCAGCTCCAACGATACTTGCAATGGGAAGGCTTCTTGCTCATACCATGCCCCCAGGTTTGCGATGCTCATTCGGCTGTTCCCCATCGCTCTCGGCGTCCTCATCTGCCTCGTCCTGTTCCTCGTCGTCGTCGTCCTCTTCGAGGTCCTCTTCTTCGCTCTCGTTGTCGCTAGCAGCCTCTGGCTCGATATTGGCGAAGCCAAGCTCTTTCGACAGAGCCGCGAGCTCTTTTTTCAGGAGTTTTTCGTCGAATGGATTCCCGGAATCTTTGGCGTAATCCTCGTTGTCCGAGTCCACCTCGTTGATGAGCTCCAGGTCCTTTTCGTCTCCTCCAAGTGCTATAATTTCCTCAAGCAGCGCAGCCTGGTCATCGTTGTGGTCTTGGGGGCCGTTCTTGGGCTGGCCATTTTCAGGTCCGCGCTGTCTCTTGGGCTGCTGCTTGTCCGAGGCGTTGGTGGGCGGCTGCTTTCGCTTCTGATCTTTGCCGCTCAGGTTCTGGTCAAGTCTGGACGTGAGTTTCGCGAGGGCCTCTTCATTGAAGCTGCGGCCCTCATGCGAAGGCCGAGGGCCCTTGCCTTTCTTTGCTGGCTTGGGCATTGAGTCGACTCGACAGTCTCGAATTGTCCTTGCGTCAAGTTTCGACTGTCGGGTGGAAAATCGTCCACTTTGAACTTTTTCGGCGGGCCTATCTTATCGGCCCCACTCGACGGCGCTTAGCGCGGCACCCATGCACGACGCGCCTAAGGCCCCCAGCGAAGCCTCATTTCTACCGCCCCGGATCCCTCAACGGGCATTAAGTTCCCCGCTGTAGTAGTGAGCAAACGATCCATGCTCGCTCTCAGCCGTTGGCCGTGATGGAGTGGGCATGATCCAGCGCTCGGGATCTCTTCTTTCAACGAACATGGTGTGGCTCCGGGGATCTGTTCTGGTGAGAACCAGCACTCCGGCCACGGCGAGGGCCTTCTCACAAACGTCTGCGGCCAGAGCTGAGCGGAACCGGTCAACGTTGTCGAAAATATGGGTGCCTACAGGTGGAGTGTCAGCCACTGAGGGAGAATGTAAGGCGCGAAGATCTGAGACTTCAAGATGAAAAAGCTGACAACTCTGCTAGCTGGACATGGAAAACTTATCCGTGCCGGTTTCCTGCGGCAGGTGAGCTCAGACCGAGCCTCGTGGACCAGCCTCAGGCTAACAGCTTACTTCAAGGCTCATTCGGGCATTTTCCAGCTGCTACCACTGGGTCTGCGTGTACAACAGAAGATCGAGGCCTTGCTTGACAAGCACATGGAATCCATAGGTTCGCCCTGAGCGTCCTGGGTAATAGAAATCTAATGATCTAACTCTGCATCCCTCAGGTGCCTCACGTCTCTCCTTATCTACAATAACATCCGAGGACCTGTGGCGAAAGAGCGGCCGTTTGGAGCGAGTATCGCCGGAGGTGGGCTTCCGACCCCTTTCGTCGAGCCACGTTTTGGAAGCTAACATTGCTAGCTCTTCCGACTCACCGATCGCAAGGATGCGCAGCTCATGCTGTCTCCAACTCATGAGGAAGAGATAACCACCCTCGTGGCGGGGACCTTGAAATCATACAAGGATCTACCACTCAGGCTCTATCAAACAAGTGAGTCTGTTTGACTAGCTCGTGTCAGGCAACACTAATTCCGCCGTTCCAGCTCGAAAGTACCGCGATGAAATGCGTCCACGGCACGGCTTGTTGCGGTCCCGGGAGTTCACCATGAAAGACCTGTACACCTTCGATACATCGGTGGAGTCCGCCATCGACACCTATCGGGAGGTGTCGGGTGCCTATCGTGCCTTCTTCGCCGACTTGAGGCTACCTATCCTGGTGGCCGAGGCAAGCTCGGGAGACATGGGCGGAGATCAAAGTCACGAATACCACTTGGCCAACGCCATTGGAGAAGACACGGTTGCGACTTGCACCAGCTGCGGATATACCGCAAACGACGAAGTTGCAAAGGCTCGACCGCTGCCCAGGCATGACCAACAAACAAGGGGAAGCACAACTGAATCCGACTTCCACGTTTGGCGCGGCATCACTAAAGATCGCAAAACTTTGGTCAATGCCTGGTATCCTCGGCGCGACAACTCTTCATCGGGCACCGATGTCAACGTTCACGCAGTCAAGGATGCAGTCCCTGATCTGGATTCAAGCATAAGCGACCCCGTCCGTTTGTTGAGCGATGCTTTGAAGGATGAAGAGGGGTCTTCATCGCCAGCCATCCGGATAATTAACGTTGTCGACTCGCGGCTCGTCGCTGCGTTTGAGGAGCTTCATGGCCAGCTTCCTGTTGTTCCGACCGAGTTGGGCAATATCTCCATCAAGCAAGAGTCTGTGACGGAGAGTTCCTCGGACAATGCGCTCAATCTTCTGCCCCTCGCTGATGGCGACGGATGCCCACGATGTGAGACGGGGTCGCTGCAGGTTCATCGTGCCTTGGAGCTCGGGCACACATTCTACCTCGGTACCCGCTATTCAGAGCCATTGGAGCTGTCAGTCTCGCTACCCAACATGTCGGGTCCCCCAGTGCCAGTCCAGATGGGCTGCTACGGAGTCGGGGTATCGCGCATATTCGGTGCGATCGCAGAGCACAAGGCGGACGAACGAGGGCTCAACTGGCCTCGCGCCATTGCTCCCTTTGAAGTCGTCATCATCCCGACTTCGGGAGTGACTCCGGAGACTCTAGGCTTTTACGACATGCTCGCCGGCCAGGGTGCTTCGAAGGACTTTGACGTTGTCTTGGATGATCGCAAAGAATCGTTCGGTTGGAAAATGAAGGACGCCGACATGACTGGGTACCCGGTCACGGTCGTGCTTGGCAAAGCATGGAGGGAGAAGGGCATCTGTGAGGTGCAGTGCAGAAGCCTCTCCCTGAAGGAAAACGTTGCCATGAAGGATGTGCCAGCATACCTCAGGGACCTGCTGGCTCGGTTGTAAGATCTCGGAGAGAGAATTGGCATTAGAGAAGCGTGTACTTGATGCTGTATTATTACTGTTTTACATAACGGGCACTCTGCTCTGATAGATTTAAACTATCGACACGAAGGAATTTAATTGGAATTTATCGGCAGTTTGAGTTCGTGCCTTGAATGCTCGATGCTGTTGAGTGTCTGACGTCGTATGGCTCCTGGTCGGCAGAAATTCCGCGACCCCACTATCAATTATTGCGCCGCGGGGTGTCGACAACACCGCCGCCCGCCAGTCCCCTTCGCGTCGTCGCATACGCCAGCAAAGCCGACATCACAAACATGTCTGGCGAACGCGAGACCAGTACGAGCTGCCCCATCTGGCCCCCCAATACGCCGCGCCACTGATCGCTGACCGCTCGCTCTTCGCAGTCAACCTCGACACCCTCGAGCCCCAGCAGCTCGCGCAGGTCAAGAAGCAGCTCGACGAGGAGCTCGAGCACCTGACGTCGTCGTTTGCGCAGCTGCACGGCGCGCAGAACAAGTTCAAGGATTGCCTGCAATGCGTCAATAGCCGTATGACGGCGGCCGAAGGTGCGTAGTGCGATGCGCGGTCCGCGAAGCAGGGTACGGTCGTAATACTAAAGCATGTTCGAACCACAGGGCAAAGCTCGGTCCTGGTCCCGCTGACCAACTCGCTGTACGTCCGCGGCGAACTCACCGACTCGGAAAGCGTACTCGTCGACGTCGGCACGGGGTTCCTGGTGGAAAAGGTCGGTGTACATTCGAGACGGGCCTCGCGCCGCGCAGCGCTGACGAGCATGCAGAAGTTGAAATCGGCGGAGCAGTTCTACAAGGGCAAGGTGTCGGAGCTGTCCAACAACCTGAAGGATCTCGAGGCTATTGTACAACAGAAGCAGGCCAACGTGAGGGCCGTAGAGGAGGGTAAATATGCGCCCTCTCTACCTACACTTCCCAGTTATCCGCTGACGCTGACCTCGAATAGTTCTGCGGCTGAAGCTCATGGCTGCTCAACAATCGCAAGCTTAGACGACCGATCGACGGTACAGATAGGATGGGGCACGAGATGCACGCAGCGATCATCAAAAGTTGATTCGGATTCAGTTTGACCATAAAGGCTAGAGTACTGAATAGGATATCGGTCGACCTTCTCAAACGACCACCAGGACGCCGTCCTCTGGCATTTTCTCCTCTTGTGGCTTGCTCTCCGCCATTATCGCACTCAATTCCGCTCCTCCCAGGGCAGACTGAATCTCCAGGACATGCTCCAGAAACTCCATAAATCTCGCCTCCAGGCTAGGACTGCGACCTGGCCATATATCTTGGAGGCCGGGGCCCCAGTTCTTCCTTCGCTCTCCTGGGCTAACGTGGTTCATAGCTTCGTCCCAGTGCTGCCCATAAATCTCGACTCCCCACCAAGTCTCCGGATTCGTATGAGTCTTTAGCCCGCTCCATGCTTGAGTAACGCTGATCTCGACAATAAAGGGCGTGTCTTTGAAGGGTATGAGAATTGAGGTCTTTAGCAGCGTCTCGTCGACTCTCTCGCCTCCAATCCCCGTGGTCATCACAATTCTCGGTGGTTGAAGCACTTGGTCCGGCCGAGCGCTGTAAGGGATCAGCTGAATGCCCCTGACCAAGTTGCGAAGCTCGGTGGGTATAGTGAGCGTCGTGTCGATTGACTCGACCTGCAAATTCCAGTCGAATTTCCTGGAGGATGTTAGCTGGTGTCTATCAATGATACTCAGGGCGTGCAAGACTTGTCCGGTGCAGCCACTGTCCAGTTTAAACGCGCCCCCTTGTCTGTTCTGGTCATTCTGGTAGCGGATACATATACCATATCCTCTAATGGTGTCTCGACCTCAGCCACAAGCTCCTGGTCTCCGATCTGCAGCAGCACGGCGCACCGGTGTTGTACACCAAGAATTTCGAAATCGAGAAGCCCGGAAACGGGGTCCATCAGGCGATGTGCGATCTCGCCGGCAACGTGCGTGTCGTCAAGGCTCAAGGCAATGTTAGCTTTGGGAATCGTAGCAGTGTTTCTACTCACCGAGAGTTCAAGACGGCTCCTCCACGAAGGGACAATCCCTTCATCATTTCCGCAAAGCCGGCAAAAGGCATTTTATTGCCAAGTCCCTTCCTCCTTGTGTTCAATTGCAAGCGGCCAAAGTTGACCCGCATCTTGAGGTCTGACCCTATGCCCTTTAGAACTTCCATTGAGGGCACAAGGCCAGGTTGAAGTTGATGGAAAAGATGAAGTGCGACTCCCACAGGGACTCCAACGAGACAGTTCACCGATTCCACTCGAGGGCGTGTGTTTAAGTCAACTCTAACGACAGTGGTATCGGGGGCATGGACAGGCATTTGAGCCAAAAACAGCGTCATTGGGGGCCCGCCTGAAAGCCGCAGGTCGTGCAGGAGCCAGTTGGTTGCGCTCATAGCTTCTTGCAGCCGTCGGATATTGTCACAGTGAAGCTCCAGGATGTTCGGTTGAGTGTGAACGATCCATATCTTATGCTTCTGGCGGATGATGTCCAAGGTGGCAGGGTCCTCTAGGCTTGGAGGGAGCATATGATCTCCGGGAATCACCAAGCTAGCCTAATCTCATGTTAGCCCAGAGTGCCATATCAGAGGAGGTGTGGTCAGCTACCCGGATGAGACGCTCGTCCTGGGGAGGAGCACCTAGGTACTCTTCCTCGGCAGCTGCCATGGATAACTGCCGTTGCTCATGCATTTGAGACTTAGCGCTTTTCATGGCTCCTTGCTTGGAGAAAGCCTTGCTCCCAGCGTCGGCATTGTGCTGTTGGGGAACACGACGACGGTGTTCTCTTCCGTTTCTGGCCGGCGGCCGAGGGCCCCTCTGGCGTCTATTCATGATTGCGGAAAAGCTGCAAATGATTGAATTAAATATGTAGAGCCAGAGAGGAGAGGATAATGCAAAGGCAGAGTGAGCGTCGTCGTGATAGGGACTAGGGAAGGGAGCAGGGAACGAAACAGGGAAGTTACGGGGTTGCGCCTGAACGTTGAGATAGCTAGGTACCTTGTTAAGCCATCCACGACGAGCTTTTTTTTATCCCTGGTGCTTGCAGACAAATGACAGCTGTCAAGCAGACTGACAGACACTTGGCAGTGATAAATACAATAGTTTAGGTAGCTATTCTATCCGACGTTGCGAGGAAGATGCAAACAGCTCTCGGGCTGTTACAGGCAGTTTGCGGAACAGCTACTGAATGGTGCACATTCGCCACCACGGCAGCCCTGCAGCAACTATAAGCGACACTGCCTTATTCAGGTCCCAAATCTCAAAATATAGACAAAATATGGCCCTCGGACATTGCTGCAGTCAGGTTCAGGCAAAGTTGCGGCCGGCTTGAGGGTTGTAAGGCGCTGACTCATCAATCTCAGCGCCGAAATGGAGTCGCGTCTCCCGCGACGCGTAAATGAGCAAGCTGATCCACCAACTGCAACGACGTCACCATGGCGCCGCAAAGCCTCACGACACGGGATGCCGAGCCCCAGGGCCGGCGGAAACGGCCTCTCCCTGGCGTCGCCCGCGAGGATTCCGACGACGAGCTCGGGAGCGACGACCTGCCGTGGCAATGGATCTACAATGTCGAGTCGCCCGAGCGCAACGACGATGAAGACACGCCGGGCGAGAGGAAGCGGAGGAAGGTGTCCGGCAGGAAGATTGTCGGCGCCCGCATGGGGACCTTCGAGTGCCACGTCGGCGACTGCGTGCTGCTCAAGGCTGACGGGTCCAACGAGGCGTGGGTGGCCATCATCTGCGAGTTCATAGAGGATGATGGTGAGGGCGACAAGGCTGCCAATTTCATGTGGTTCTCCACCGAGAAGGAGATCCGAAACAAGGAGAAGAAGCGCAACGACTTTCTTTGGGTACCGTCATGCCCATGTGCTCCTCTAGAGCGCGTATCGGATTGCTGGGCTAACTAGGATGTGCAGAACGAGCTCTACCTTTCCCCGTCCTGGGACGTAAACCCTCTGGCGTCCATCAACGGAAAGGCCAATGTCACATCGCTCGAAAAGTTCCTAACCAAGTTCCCGTCTGGGAAAATTCCCCGCAATTACCCCGAATATGGCAAGACGTTCGTCTGCCGGCGCGGCTGCAACACCCGAACTGCGACGTATACCGACGAGTTCGTGTGGGAGGACATCTACCGCGGCGGAGACGACGTCTTTGACTTGATTGAGCGGATAAATAAGACCACCAAGGCAGTTCGCGGCCGCCGCCGCAAGGCTCGGAGCCAGTCGCCGCAGGAGACCGCCTACTTGCCCCAGACGCCGACCAAAGCAGCGGCCAGGTCGGCCAGAACCCCACAGTCAAAACGTGGGCACGCGGAGCCGGGTTCGCGTTCGCAAAAGAGGTAAATGACGATTGTCCTCCTAGCCTTCATATTCTTTTGCTGACCACTCACCAGGGGGGCCGGCAAGAAGCTCGAATTCACGCCTTTGGCGACTCGAACACTCTCTCCTAGCAATGTCCAGTCGTCCCCCTTTCAGGTTGCGCGCTCTCGCCTTCACGTGTCCTCTGTACCGACAAGCCTTCCTTGCCGTGAAGGAGAATTCTCCCTCGTCTACTCGCATCTTGAAGCTGCCATTACCGAGGGCACCGGCAACTGCATCTACATCTCCGGGACGCCGGGCACGGGGAAGACGGCCACGGTGCGCGAGGTCATTTCTCGGTTGGAAGATGCCGTCGGCTCAGACGAGTTGGACGACTTCATCTTCGTCGAGATCAACGGCATGAAGATCACCGACCCCCACCAGTCATACACGTTGCTGTGGGAGGCGCTCAAGGGCCAGCGAGCAAGCCCCTCGCAGGCTCTGGATCTCTTGGAGCGCGAGTTCAGCAATCCCAGCCCGCGACGAACACCATGCGTGGTCCTGATGGACGAGCTTGACCAGCTGGTCACCAAGAACCAGGCCGTCATGTACAACTTCTTCAACTGGCCAACGCTCCAACACAGCCGCCTCATTGTGCTTGCCGTGGCGAACACCATGGATCTTCCGGAGAGAACGCTGAGCAACAAAATCAGCAGCCGTCTAGGTAAGTCTTGTCGGTGCTTCCCGTTCACGAAGTGAGCAGCAGTCTACTATGCACGTTTGAAGCCGGTATTGACGGTCCTGATCTGTTAGGTCTCACTCGCATCACATTCCCGGGCTACACGCACGAACAACTCATGAAGATCATACAGTCACGTCTTGAAGGTGTGCCTGGAAACATTGTTGACCCGGATGCAATTCAATTCGCCAGCCGCAAGGTCGCAGCCGTTAGCGGCGACGCCCGTAGAGCGCTCGATATCTGTCGCCGGGCCGTCGAACTCGCCGAGAGCGACGTTCAGGGCGATCCCATGACTCCCAGCAAGCACCAAGACTCATCCCGCCGCGGAAGAGTCACCATTTCCACCGTCAAGAAAGCAATCAACGAGGCAACCACCAACCCCGTTCAGCAGCACCTCCGCGGCCTTCCGCTCATGTCCAAGCTCGTCGTAGCGGCGTTGCTGATGAGGGTCCGAAGAACCGGCCTCATGGAGACGACCTTTGGAGAGACGCTGGACGAGCTGCAACGCGCCACGGTCCATTCCTCGCCGCTCAACCCGGGCATGGCCCTGATCTTGAACCATGGCGCAAAGGGCGCCCAGGCAAGCGGCCCGCGCCTCTTCACCCGGCCCAGCTATGTTCACACGGCAGCCCTGGACCTCGTGGCCGCGGGCTTGATAAACCTGGAAGCACACCGGGCCGAACGATCCAGCAAACTACGGCTGGCGATTGCCGATGATGAGGTGAAGATGGCGCTGCGCGATGACGGGGAGCTCAAGGCCATGGGCATCGCCATATGACTCATGTAGTAATTCAGGGTATCAAGTCGATACAACGTAGTCCCGCAGCTGCCTCCCGGTGAAATTGTCCGCTATTCTTACACCCCGCTTCATTTAAAACTTGCGCCGCGCCAGTGTTGGTGTCCACTGGAGAGGATGCGTCTCTTCCGACGCCTTTTCGTCCTGCTTCCATATTTTGACTGGAGAGCGTCAGCTACGAACGTGACGGGGCCGAGGTACTGGGGGTTCTTACTGGTCTTGTCCGCCTCGCCGCATATCAGACGCAGGCCTGAGCGGTCGAACGTCGAGCTCATGATGCCCATCTCGGCGTCGAGAGAACCAGGCTGCGCTGTCGTATCGAGAGCCTGGAATCGGTGACCGGACCGCCAGTCCCAGAAGCTCATCGACCCATTATCACCTGTGACGATTTGCGTTAGCTCCCAGACTCACATCGCGGTTCACGATTTGTAGTGGCGGCAACCTACCTCCCGAGAAGAAGACGTTGTTTTGGTTGACGCTCAGCGTGTTGATGATGGAATTATGCCCCTCGAAATTCTGCATGAAGGCGCCCTCGGGACACTTCCATTGCTTGATGCTCCCCGTGCTTCCGCTCGCAAACGTAAACTCTTCGGGGTGCACGGCGAGAGCCCGCACGCCCTTCTTGTGGTGTGTGAGGACGCCCATTGACTTGCCCGCGGCAAGATCCCACAGCCGCACCGTGGAATCGAGCGAGGCCGTGATGACCTGAGGATCGGCCTCCTGGCACTTGACGTCGGCGACGGTCTGGGTGTGGCCGGACAGGACGTGGATGTTGCTCCTGGTGCGCATGTCCCAGACGCGGGCGACGCCGTCGCGACCGCCCGTGACCAGGACGTCGAGGGTAGGGTGCAGCGACAAGGTGTAGACGCCGCTCAGGTGGCCGTGGTAGTGGCGGATGACCTTGTTGGTTTCGAGATCCCAGCACTTGACCATCTTGTCCTCGCCGCAGGAAAACAGGTACGGGTGTCGCGGCGAGACGGCGAGGCCGCGTACGGTGCTGATGTGGCCGGTGAGGGTCAGGCGCAGAGACCCCGTGGCGAGGTCCCAGATCTTGATGGTCCGGTCGCCGGCGCCGCTGGCGAACCACTTGTTCCCGGGCTCGACGGCCAGACTCCGCACCCAGCCGAGGTGCCCCGAGATGACCCTCATCAGCTTCCACGGCGGGTGCCATTCCGGCTTGAGCTGCTGATACGACTGCGCGCCTCTCGTCGCCAGGCTCATGTTGTCGTTGTTGCTGTTCTCTGATTTCTCGCCGTTCGCTGCCGCTGGCGCCGATGACGGCACCGTTCCAGCAGGGCCGCCCTCGAGCAGCTTCTGTGTCTTGGCGGCGGGCTGCGCGGCCTTCGCCTTCACCACCGCCTTGCCGGGCTTCTTGCCGGGCTGCCGCGCCGCCAGCGACGCGGGCAGCGTCTGCACGTCGGCGTACTCGGCCAGGTACCGGCGCTTCATGACCGGGTCCTCGAACGTGTCCTCGACCTTCTGGCGCTTGGCCGTGGGCTGCTCGACGGAGGCAGATGCGGCGGCGCGCGAGTACAGGTCCCTAGACGCGAGGGCGTTCTGGGTCGCGAGCGCGCCGAGCTGCAGCGCCTCCGGGGGCGGTTGCGGCGTCTCCATGGCGGGCTGTGTGTTGCACGGGTTGTCGGTTGTCGGCGTCGTGCTCGCGCGGTCGGTCGCGGGATGATGAAAAGTTGGTGGTTTGCGATACGCGGGAAGATCAATGGAAGGCTGGACAGCCGCGTGTGGCGCGGTGGGGTGGCGCCGCGTTAGCGCCACAGGCGACGTGCGCTGCATTCGTAGGCAGCTTGCTTGCCTATTGCCTAGATAGCTTACCCTACACGAAAGGTCATGAGACTTTGGAGCTCTCACTTTACCACCCATATCCTCCGTCGCCATAGCGTTCAACAATACTTCTGCCAAATATCGCTTGGAGACGGTTGCCCTTTGTGATCATGGATGACGAGAATGACCCTTTCCCGCTGCATACTGCGGCGCGGGAGGGCAGAGGTGAGTTCAACACTATGCAAAGCAGCGGCAACAACACATCTAACCGTGTGCAGTCTCCAAGGCGGAAGCGCTCCTAAAGGTGTGATAATATCCACGAAGCTCCTCCCATCGCAAGGGGGTTACCTTTACTCATCGGTCCCTCCAGGCGGACCGCAAGCTCTCACAGCGCAAAGACGATGACGGCCGCTATCCCATCCACTGGGCCGCCTCATCCAACAACCTGGACATTGTCCTGCTGCTTGCCAACCAGGCCAGCTTCGACCCAGATATCGAGGTCAGCCGCTTACCCCATACTCGGCCACTCCCAGAAGCGTAGAAAACATCTAGCTCACAGCGAGACAAACCAGGACGGCAGCGGCTGGACTCCTCTCATGATCTCGGCCAGCGTCCCAGACTGCGAGCCGGTCCTGAGAGTCCTGCTGCAAAGAGGAGCCGACATCAACGCGAAGAGTGAGCTTCTGCCATGTTCCCCTCGATGAAGTGCCCAGATTCTGACCATGTATGCCTCAGATGCCAATGGCCAGGTATGCACCGCCGCTCTCACTCGACGCAGATGTAGCAGGGCCTCACGCGACGCTGACACTCGCTGCAGACCGCCCTTCACTTCGTCGCCTCCAAGAAGAACATGGACATCGCCCGCCTGCTCATTGACAGCAGACCACCCGCCTCGACACGCGTCCGCGACCGCCGCGGGCAGTACCCCATCCACCGCGCCGCGGCCGTAGGCTCCGTGCCCATGGTCAACCTGCTGCTCAAGAACAGGAGCCCGCTGAACCCCACCGACAACGAGGGCTACACGCCCCTGCACCACGCCATTGCCGAGGGGCACGGTATGTATCTCGACTATCTGGACGGTCATGAGAGTAGGGCTGAACAGTTGGCACAGCTGATGCGGCCGTGACGCTGTTGAAAGAAGGCGCGGATTTCACCATCAAGAACAGCAATGACGAGCTGCCGCTCGATCTCGCACCGGACAAGGAGGTATGCGCTGCAACGTGAAACGCCGACGCCGTAAGCATTCTCCAGCTAACCACGCCTATCAACAGGTACGCCGGTACATCATGCAAGGCGCGGAGAGAGAAGGCATCGACCTACCCGAACCCTAAGGTAGTCAAGGCCAGAGTAGTAACAGAGGGCCGTTCATCTATTCGTATTGCTCCTTCTAAATAACCCATGTTCCACGCTGTCCTACCCCGCCCCTCCAGGGGGTATGCAGATTATTTAACCGTCCGCTCCACCAGCTCGCGGTACATGGCTTTGACATCCTGGACGTCGGCCTTGAGCTCCTCCACAAGCTCGCTCTTCTCGCCCAGCATCTCCAGCGTCGTTTGGTATCGCGCGTCGAGCATTGAAACCTGATCCTCTAATTGCGGTACTCGCGACGATGCCGCCTTGGCGTCTTCCAGGTCCTTCATCAAGGTGACCATGTCGGCGCGCGCCTCGTCCCTCTGATTGCACACCCTCGTCATCTCCTCCTTCGCCGCAACCTTCTCCGCTTCCAGGCGTCGGATGGCGGCGCTCATTCTCTCGACGAGCTGCACCGATGGGCCAGCCGCTACCGTTGAGACCGAAATCATGTCTTGCGCCAGGTTGCGGGGCGACGAGGGGGGTACATCGTCGACTCCATTCTCGCGCTCTGCGGCAGATGGGGAAGGAATGCGTGGTGGCTCGCTCGGGGGCGGCTCAAAAGGCGAGAAGGGTGTCGGCGGCGGGCCGGAACCTACTGGTGAGACCATACCGGGCCTGATGGGAGGCTGGCTGGAGAGTCGCCTCATCGGCGACATGACATCGGGGCTGTCTGGTATGCTTCCAGGCGTCGGGGCCCTTCTTGGTTTGCCCGACATCGGGAGCTGCATGAAGTCGGAGCTGAATGTTCGCGACACGGACAGTAATGGCGAGTCCGGCCGACTCTGGTGGCCCTTGAACGTAGCTCCTGTCACGTCGTCTACCCACTGTCGCCGCTCCGCCTCGGCTGGGTCCCCTCTGCTTGATGAACGTTGTATTTCCTTCTCGAGGTCAGCTCGGGCCTGATCGAGAGCCTCCTCAGTCGCCTTGGCCGAGGCCTGGAGAGTGGCGAGTTGGTCGCGGCACGTCTCCAATTCCCGTCGTGCCGTGCCGAGTGCCGTTTGTGCGTCCGACAGCTCGTCCTCGAGATGTCTGCAGCGGCTGGCCTGCGATGTACATGTTAGCATTGGCGAACGTTGCTTGCTCATGGAGACGACTGAGTCTTACCGCGTCGCGAGCCTTCTTGCGCATTTCAGACTCGCGGCGCTGCGCCTCGTCCCTCTCCTTCTCGAGGTTGGCAGCTTTGGCAAGCAAGGAGGACTCGATCCCTTGCCAGTTCTCCCGGGCCGAAGCGTACTGCGACTGCAGCGTCTCAATCTGCCGGAACATCTTGACCTGAGCCTCGCCTCCAGACCCGGACGACACCTCTTCCGCGGCTGCTCTCATGGCCTCGAGCTTGCTCTCCATCGATCGCAGCTCAACCTTGAGCTCATCTTCGACCTTGCGGCCCCTCTCAACGGCGCGTTCCAGCTTCTCGCGCCACTCTATGCTTTCCTGGTTCGCCTTGTCCGTCAAGGATTCTTTGTCGGCCTTGAGGGCTACGTTAGCGTCCTCAAGCTCCTTTTGCTTCTCGCGCTCCGCAGCCAAGGCTTTGCTCAGTGCCTCTGCGCTGGCAGCCTCGGCTTGCTCCGCCTTTGTCTTCATATCCTGCTCCAGCCGGCGGTATGCCTCGTCGCTCTTCGTCTTTTCCTTCTTCAGGCTGTCAATCTCCTTTTGCAGAGCCGCGGTTGCTTTTCTTGCTTCTTCCTGACGCTTCTCGGTGCTCTCGGCGCCGCTGAGGCGATTGCGTAGCGACTCGGCATCCGATACCGCCTTGTCTCTGCCCTTCTTGAGCTCATCCGCCTGCTTCTCCCGGTCCGCCATCTGCAACCGCAGATTCCTGATGGTATTTCGGAGCTTTTGCTCCGTGCTCGACAGCTTCGAACCTTCCTCCATCAGTAGTGCAATCTTCTCGTCCTTCTCGGCTAGCTTGCGTTCTAGACTGCCTGAAGGAGCAGATGATGCGGTTGTCTTGGCCGAGTCCGCGGCGGATTTGGATAGGTATTGAAGCTTCGATTGAAGAGAGTCTATTCTCTCCACGTAATCCTGGATCTCCTCCTGTTGCCGCTTCTTGATCTCACCCATGTCCTTGGCCAGATCAGAGAGCGCAGTCGACGGCTCGCCGGACTCGGCCTGTTGGTCTTGCTCTTGGGCTTGGTCTTGGACTTCTGAGGATTGGGTCTCCTCGGGCCCTGGCTGCGTGCCATTTGTCGGCGCCGCATGGCTTACGACGGTCTCCTCAAACGCTGTTTCTGGTGCGGATGTCTCTTTTATGGGAGTCGATTGGGCATCTGGGTCTGTTGTTGTCGATGCTTCTGCAGGACTGCTCGGTCTGGGTTCGGGCGGGTTGGTCGATGGCGTCTCGTTGGGCTCGGGCCGTTCCTTGTCATCCGTAGACGGGCGCTCTATTGACGCTCGGCTTGCCTGATCGACGGAGCTGCGCGGCGATGCCGTGCCTTTGCTCTCGGTGCTCGCCGGTGCGTTCTTGCCGGCCATGGCTTTGGCCAGCCTGGCCTGCAGCCTGTCATTCGTGCGGTTGCTGGACGAGGACCGCGAGTTGGCTGCTCGTGGAACCATCGTAAGCCACAGCTCAATCTGTTGTCAGCTCCCGCGGTAAACGTACCAGGACTTGACTTTGCTGGCGGCGCAAGCTGCGTCGGCTTGGTGCCCCCGTTTGGCTGCGCGGCCGCCTTTGCCGACGGCGCGCTCTGCGGTTGAGCCTGTGCTGCCTCGTCGGCTTCGGCTTCGGCTAGGATGTTGTCGAGTCGCGATTCGACGCCGGCCACAGCCTGCGAGAGGAACGTGCCCCATCTCGAGGACTTGCCTGATGCAGCCATCGTCGGCGCGCGCTCTCTCTCTGCTGCAGGCTGGCTGAGCGACGTCGTTGCAGCCTGTCTGCAGAGCGAAGGAGAGCGGTCGAGGGAGCGGGCGAGGGAGGAGGCGGAAAGGAGCTGCGCCCGCGGCGATTGACGTGACGTGGTTGGTCTTACACTCGACGCCTGTGGAATTAATGGTTGGCGGCCTGGAATCCTCCGGAGGCGACGCGCAACTTATCTAATCGGCCTAGCCTCTCTGTCGGTCCATTGTCGTGGGTTGGACATGTACGTACTTTGTTACTCCATGCCGTAGCTCTCCCTCCACCAACCACACCCACCCACCCACCACGTCCTTCGTGCCGAAATTGGGGGCAGCCGTGCATGGCCGATGGGCTAATTTTGCAGACAATTGGTTCACTTCTTGGCATGTCTCGTATACTTGCAGGCCGCTCTCAGCCGCCCTCGTGTCGGTGGTTGGCTGCACCTTATTGTGCTCACGCGACCTGCATGCCACGATCCAACCCAAAAACGCACTGGAATCACCGAGTTTGGTTGCCCGTGGCCCGCCTTTCACCTTCAATGAGCCAGGCACCGTTGGAGCCGGATTTGATCACCAAAGTAGTCAATTTCTATAGTCGTACTCATCGCCGTCATCTGCACAAGTCGAGGGGTATTACACGGGAACCAAACGCTCGCTCAGTGGTATCAAACATCAAATCAGGAAGCGAGCACCCCGGTCCGGCCCTTACACAACTTTGTTGAACATGACGTCCCCGGAAGCAAAGCCGTAAGATGCAAGCGAGTGCTGCAGACGTAGCAGATGACGAGCCGCCCATCCGTCAACGGCAAATCCATCTCCGGGGGAAAGAGAAAAGGGGAAGAGGGTATCATGTAAATATGCCCCCAGAACAAACACACCAGGCCATCCTTGAATGCCAGAACCCAATCGACCACGCATATCTGCTTTCCGCTAAAAGACACAACGGCAGCAGCCTGGTGGATGCCCCAACCAGTGGTGGTATCCCAAGACTAGCAACAGCATCCGTGATGGAAACAAGAGTTTGTCAAAACACGCTCGCTCGTAATAAACGAAACCGTCGAAACATGATCATCCCGTGAGCTTCTTCCACCAGCTGCTTCGAGGGGTCGTGTCCATGAAGGCTGAGTTGCGGCGGCTCTGGTGACGCTCGTCGCTCCCTTCTGAAGCACCAGTACGCCTCTCCCTCTCCCTCTCCCTCTCATCGCGTCTTCGGCGACGTCGCTGATCGTCTCCGTCCTCAGCCGCACCCTCGCCAGGTGCGAGCCGACGCTTGGCTCGCCGAGCCTCGCGGCGTGCTTGCTCATCGTCATCGGGAGGTGGTGGGGCGTCTGAGTGGTCCTTCACCCACGACGATGTCCCGGAATGCGGCCACGTCGAGCCGGCATGCTTGCTTTCGCGCCGACGATCTTTGTACGGGTAGACTTGTTCGTCTCCCGATGGCTCACCGTGCCGTCGGCTGCTCCTGCGCCCATGGCTGTCGCCGCCTTCCGCAGCTCTGGCTGCACGACGTAACTCCCGTCTCCGGCGCCGCTCAGCTTCGTCCTCGGATGCGTCGATGTGCTGGGATCGGCGACGGTCCTGCTTGGCGGCAGCTCCCCGTGCCTCCTCCTCTCTTTCGGCGGCAAGGGCGGCAGCCTCTTTGTCCTTGCGCATGCGGCGCCGCTCGGCTCTCCGGGCCTCTCGATCCTCCATTGCACGGCGTTCGTCTTCTTCCCGTTGGCGGGCGGCACGCCTCTCTGCTCGGCGAGCTTCTTTCGCTGCCTCGAACCTGCGTGCCTCATCATCGTCATCACGTTTCCGGCGCCGGTCGCGACGAGCGTCGTCCTTGGCGCGGCGCGCTTCCTCGCTTGCCTTCTCGGCCGCATCTCGATCGCTCCGCTTCGACTTGCGCGCGGATGCACGAGCCTCGCGGTCAGTGTCGCCGAGCCCTGCGTCGGTGTCGAGGTTGACGTCCACTCTGGCCGACTTGGGGGTCATCAAGCCGCTGAAGAGGCCGGCGAAACCAGACTTCTTCGATGTCGACAGACCGCGCTTCAGAGGGGTCTCGGAGGGACCTCCAGCATCAACCATGACGATGTCGTCGTCCTGTGACCTCTTGGACCGTCGCTTCTCTCTGACATGTGTGGCGTCGCCGTCGAGCGCGCCGACCATGACGATGTCATCGTCGTCCGGTGGCGGCGTGCGGCGGGACTTTTTCTTGCTGCTCGATTTATCGACGCCCAGAATCTTGGCAGCCTTCGACGACATCTCCGGCGCGGCTTCTGGCGGAGGAGAGGCCAAGCCGTGCGCGTCAACCGAGTGACGGCGCGAGGACTTACCGCTCGCGCTCGTTCTCTTGTCCCGGGTCGACATCGATCTGGAGATAGGTGGAGTGCTGAACATGCCCGACAAACGGGGCTTGCCCGGCGTCTTTTCCGCCTTGTCGGGGCGCTCCGCCCTGTCGGAGCCTGAGTCTTTCGACGACGTCTTCTCCGCAGATCGCTTCGACGAAGACTTTTCCGATGGCTTGCTGGACTTGGACTTGGACGAAGACTTCTTCTCCTTCTCCTCCTTGCGCGGCGCAGGCTGATTCCACCGCGCCCAAGACGCCGCGTCGTCCTTGATCTTGGGACGCTCCTTTTTCGAAGACTTGGGTTCAGGGGGAGGTGTCAAAGGCGCATCGGGGACAGGTGGAGGTGGCGGAGGCGCGTCGTCTCCGGCGGATTTCACCTTGCTCTTCTTGCTCTTCTTGGACTTGTCCTTTGCCGACATGTCACCCGCACCGGCCATGTCATCCTCCTCCTCGTCCGCGGGGAAGCTTCCGGGCAACTCCGTGGACTTCTGGCTCTTCTTGGACGCGATGTAGAGTTCGGCGTCGTCGACGTCCTTGGTCTTCTTGGAGCTAGACTTGGCGCTCTTCTTATCCTCTTTGGGCGGTGCAGGCGCCAACGGTGTTTCAACGTCTGCTGGTGCGTCCGGCGGCGCCTCAAAAGACTTGAGCTTGTCCGCGATCTTGCCTCCCACAGGCTTCCGTGTTGTCGCCTTCATCGAGACACCCTCATTGGCCTTGGAGAAGGGTGTCGTGTCCTTGCCGTCGATGGCATCTTCCAGAACTGCGGTCTGAGTCAGCAAGCTAATTTCGGCTCGATCCGAGAGATTGGGGCGGGAGCGTGGCTTGGAGCTGGGGAAGGCTGGGGAAATGTAGGGGTAGCGCCAAAGCGGCACGTTCATGGCGCTAAAGGTCACGCACCTTTCTTGCTGGACTTCTTGGAGCCGCTGCTGATCCCCCAAAAGCTGAAGGCGTCGTTGACCGGCTTGTCGTTGGCCGACAGCAGCTCCTCCACCTCCTCCGGAGTGAGCTCCGGCTCAGGCTCCGGCTCCGGCGCAGGTTCATCTGGCACGGGATCGGGGTCCTTGGACTTCTTGGACTTCTTTTTGTCCTTTTTGTCCTCCTCCTTCTCCTTCTCCTTCTCCTTGGACTTGGAGCTCTTCTTGGATTTCTTGGCTGCCTCGGCTTCTTCGGCCTCTCGTGCGGCCGCCTCTTCAGCTTCCCGGGCGGCTTGTTCCTCTGCCTCGCGGGCGGCCTGTTCTTCGGCCTCCTTGGCAGCCAATTCGGCCTCGGCGGCAGCTCGCTCCTCGGCGCGCTTCCCCACGCTCTCGGTCAGGCGGTTGAACTTCTCAGTGTCCTTCTTGGTCAGCTTGCCCTTCTTGAGCTTCTTTTCTGTTAGCGCGGCGAGCTCCTCCTCTTCAGCGATGGCATCGGCCTCGGCCTGAGCGCGAGCCAATTCCTCCTCTTCTTGACGAAGCTTTTCTTCAGCCTCGCGTGCAGCTTGCTCCTCCGCCTCTCGCTCTTCCGCTTCCTTCGCCTCTCGCTCTTCTGCTTCCTTCGCCTCTTGCTCGAGCCTCTCCTTCTCAGCCTTCTCGGCCTTCTTCTTCTCCTTTTCGAGCTTCTTAAGTTCTTTCTCACTCAGCTTGGGCTCCTTCTCCTTCTTCGACTTTTCCTTCTCCTTTTCCTTCTCTGCTTCTTTATCTTTGGACTTGGATTTCGACTTGGAAGCAGAGGGCTCATCCCACGAGGCTGCGTCGGGTTCTGGTTCTCCTGTTTGATCTTCAGGCTCAGTAAGGTCCATAGAAGGGGGTGTGGGGGCGGGGGGAGGTGGATCAGCCAAGGCTTGTTTGCCGGATTGGGACTTCCTCTTTGAGGTCGATGCCCAAGCCCAGTCGTCGTGATCGACCTTGCTGTCCTTGGTCTCCTCTACAGCGTCGGGTTGGACTGTCTCACCGGTAGTCTCGTCCAGAACTTCCACAGGTTCGTTCTTGGACTTGTCCTTCTTCTTCTTGGTGACCGTGCCCCAAGGGTCGTCGGCGGGTTCCTCGATGCTATCCGGTTTCCAGGAGTCTGTCGTTGCCTTCTTCTTCTTGTCCTTCTTTCCGGTTCCCCAAGAGCTGAAGAAATCGTCGTCGCCGGTAGGCTCGATGGACTCCTTAGGGGCCTCCTCGGGGGATTTCTTGTCGTCCGGCTCATCGACGCTCATCAGATCGGCGCCCTTCTTCTTCTTGTCCTTCTTGCTGGTGGCACCCCAAGTGTCCCACAGATTATCCTTGGCCTCCTCTGCTTTGGTCTCGGGCTCCTCCGCGGGCGGGGTCGGGTCGTCCCAAATGGAAGCCTTCTTCTTCTTTTTGTCTTTCTTGGATGTCGCTGTTGAAAAGCCCCAGATGTCGTCCTCCTTCTTCTCCTCTTTGGCAGGCTTGGCCTCGTCTTCTTCTTTCGTGTCGTTGCCCAGGTCAGCGAAGAGAGAAGCCTTCTTCTTCTTGTCTTTTTTGGAGCCACCACCCCAGATATCCCAGGTGTCATTGGCTGCATTGCTCTCTTCAGCAGCAGGTTCGGGGGGAGGGGGGTCCTCCTTGACTTCTTCGACGACGCCCTTCTTCTTCTTTTTGTCCTTCTTCGTCCCGAAGCTGCCCCAGAAGTCGTCCTCTTCCTTCTTCTCTGGTTCGGGCTCCGCCGCGGGCGGTTCAGGAACGGGTTCCGGTTCCGGTTCCGGAGACGGTGGCTCTTCGACGACACCCTTCTTCTTCTTCTTCTTGTCCTTCTTGGATGTCGCCGTCGAAAAACCCCAAATGTCGTCCTCCTTCTTCTCGGGCTCCTTTTCAGGCTCAGGCTGTGGCTCGGGCTCGGGCTCTGGCTCGGGCTCGGGCGCCGGCTCCACATCCTTTCCCTTCTTTTTCTTGCCCTTCTTGCCTGTTGTAACAGTCCCCCAGAAATCATCCGGATCCTCCTTCACCTTTTCTGGCTCTTCTGGAGTGGGTTCAGGAGCAGCAGGCTCAGGCTCTGGCGTGGGTTCCGGGTCGTCCCAGATTGAGGCCTTCTTCTTCTTCTTGTCCTTCTTAGAGGTTTTGGTGGGTATTCCCCAGATGTCATCCTCCTTCTTCTCCGGTTCCGGCTCAGGCTCTTTCGGCGGATCGGGAGCTGGCTCTGGGATTGGTTCGGGTTCGGGTTCAACCGCCTTGTTCTTGCCCTTCTTGCCCTTCTTGGTCGTCACCGTCCCCCAGAAGTCATCAGGCTCAGGTTCAGCTGCGGGAGGGGGGGCTGGGGGATCTGGTGGCGGCGGGTCGTCAACGATGCCGTTCTTCTTCTTCTTCTTGTCCTTTTTCGAAGACCCCCAAGTATCCCAAATGTCGTCTGCCTCTTCCTTTTTCTCGGGCTCCGGTTCTGCTGGGGGCTGCTCCACAGGTTCTTCAACGATGGCCATGGCATTCTTCTTCTTCTTCTTGCCCTTTGTCGTGACGGGAGCGAACCAGTCGTCTTCCGGAGGTGCCGCCGCTGCGGCGGGTTCAGGCTCGGGGGTGGGTTCAGGCTCGGGCTCGGGCTCGGGCTCAGTTTTCTTGCCCTTCTTCTTGGTGTTCCAGCCCCAAGGGTCAGACGCATCCTGGGTGTCGGCAGCTGAATCTTTTGTCTCCTCTGCGGCATCCATGCCCCATATGTTGCTCTTCTTCTTCTTATCTTTTTTGGATGCCACCGTGAAGCCAAAATCATCGTCCTTTGCCTCCGTGCTGGGCTCTTGGGGCTTCTCTTCGCCTTCGTCGAGCGCGTCAAAGCTGAAGGTAGTCTTGTTTTTCTTCTTGGGCTTCGCGCGGTTCATGCTCCAAGGATTCGAGTCAGCCTCCTCCTTCTTGTCCGTAGCGTCCTCACCGCCGCCCGCATCGCCATTGCCTCCGCCGCCGGACCAGTCCCACGTGCTGCCGCCGGTATTCCATTTTGTGCCCCAGTTTCCAAACGAGTTTTTGGAATCTGATGCGCCGAAATTGATGTCGAGTTTGCCCGAATCGTCGCCTAATTTGATCTCATGGAACGCATCGCCGCCGAAATCACCGCTTGGGATGGTCGGTGGAGCGTCCGGCTCGGCATCGGCGGCGGCTTTCTTGCCCTTCTTCTTCTTACTCTTGGCTGTTGTGAAGCCCCATTCATCATCCGGATCTGCATCACCGGCCGTGTCTTTGCCGGCGTCCTTGTCCTTGTCGCCATCGCCACCATCAGCACCGCCATCAGCACCGCCGGCGCCGGCGTTGCCGCTGTCACCGGCGTCGCCGCCACTGCCGCCGTTTCCGCCGTTGCCGTTGGCGTCTTCGCTATCTTTCTTTTCTCCCTCGTCTTCATCGGGCCACTTGTTTGCGGCAGCAGCAGCCTTCTTCTTCTTCTTGGCCTCGATGATGCCTTCCAAGGAGCCCCAATCTACCGAAACATCCAAGGTTGGGTCTCGGAACAGATCTCGGCCCGAATCAGACCGTTGTTTCTGGGGAGCACTGGATGCGGGCAAATGGATATGTTGAGGGGATTCTGGCAATCGCTGGTGGGCAGTCGCATCGGTCTCGCTTGGGTCTTCAACCTGGTCGTAATCGTGCGACCTCTCGCAGCCAGCTGGTAGGCGGCACGACCATTTTGGAGAGCAGTCTGGAGCCCGTAGGGGTTGACTGTCTGGCAATGAATACGAAGCCGAAGATGCGAATGTCTATAAGATCATGAAGTCAGAATACAGAGTCGTTTCGTCGACAGCACTGCCAACGGCCCGTCTCCGAACACGCGAGCTTCCCTCCAACCTTGAACAACCTGGCCGCTGGAGCCCGAAGGAGCTTGGTGGCGGAATTTAAAGTTCAAGGCAGAATAGATGGCGTTGGCGGGCCGCAAGCCAGTGTGTACACGGGGCCGGGCCGAGGGCCCGTCTCGCAATGTACGGATGGGCACATACCTGCGCATTTCGTCTATCAAGGACCCATGCAAGAGAGATGAGGCTCAGCTGATGTCGCATCGAGGGCTCATCCCACCCAGTCGTTGAGCCGCGGATGTTTGGGCAGCCGGGACATCTTCCGCCCCAGCTTGCGATGGACGCCATGACCTCGGCCGCGGCCATTGTGAGAGTTGGAGCTGGTGTAGACGCAGGCCGACGACGTCAAAATCATGGAAGCTGCTGGTTCGGGGCTCAGAAGCCGAAGTGGAAAGCGAAGTCGAGTGGTTCTCGGTCGTGGGCGTCGGGTGGTTCGCGCGATGTCGGTTCAAGTAGGGAGGATCACACCACAAGGGGCGTGGCGGATGTCTGTTGCTGGGGATGTTCGATCGAGTTATAGGAGGCAGAGAAGAGTCGGTCGCTGGCTAACGGATGGAAGCGAGCCAAGGAGAGAAACCAAGTCCAGTGTCGAGTGCGCACGTAGAGCAGATGCGCGAGCGGCGAGCTGGCGCCTGCGAGGGCTGGATAAGATAAGGCAGACCCGCGGGGCGAGTCGATCTCAATCGTCGCCTTCCGTCTTTACGTCCTCGGAATTCGCCTGCTTGCGTTCCGCGCCCTGTCTCGTCTCGGTCGCGGCGGGAAATCTCGTGTGTGCTGCGTGCGCACCGGTGCCGTCACTATGTCGACGCGACGAAGGGCGCCTCAGAAGAGGCCAAGCTCAGACGCACGCGAGGGAGGGCGAGGGGAAAATCGAAGTGGGAATGAGGTGCGGAACGCAGCCGTCAAGTCGCTGCGCAAACCACACTCAACCGAGCCCTTGTATCCGAGCGCATGAACGTGCGGACGGGCGCAATCTCGGGGTCGACGAGCTGAAGCGGAAAAGGGTTTGAAAAATGCAGCCGCCGACGCGGGGGCGAGCGGTGATGGGCGGTGATGAGCGTCGATGGGCTCATAAAAGAGCACACGAGAGGAACCAATGGAGAGGCGGTCCTCGGATGGATCGTCCGGCCCGCGGTGAAGGGTATCAGTTTCGCCCCCCCGGGGGATCCTGTTGTCGGCGCCGTGACTGGCTCGCTAATTGCCAGACACGCAGCGAGCAGCCAAACGGGAGAGATGGATGCTGGTACGAGGAGCGCAGAGAAGGGCTGGGGTCGCGAGGAATAAGAAAGCAGCAGCGACCGAGGTGTTTGCAGCCTGTCCGTGACTGGGCAGCAGCAGCAGCCATGGACATCCATCCATCAAGGCCTTGTACGAGTACCGACAGCCCATCCGGTGGACCAAGAACTGGACGCTCGCTCGACACAAAGATGGCTGGGGGTGGGCTCGGCGGGGCCACAGCGGGGAGAAGCCGGGACGGATTGGGCCTTACCGTCACCAGACCCCGACGGCTGGGCCCCCAGATGACGACGGTGGGCGGTGGCGGCCACGATGGAGCTTTTTTTGAGTCTTTGACCCTACTACCTACGGATAAGGATATGGGATGCATGGCCATCTGATGGGTGCGCCTTGTGACCCGAGGACCGCGCCTCCGAGCCCGGAGCCTGGAAAGTTGGCACATCTCATCCAGCCGACCCAAGAGCTTGCTTCATCGCGGACACGGCAGTTGATCGACTCGAACGGACGATGGATCCAAGCCATCCATCCATCCCTTCATTCATTCAGCGCGTCAGCCCGTCGACTTGCGTTCCTCTAGATCTGCAGCGATGCGTGCCAGCACAGCACGTCTCCTGCACTGCTACTCCCGTCTTGTATGCGGCCAGGGACCTTGTGCGTACACGAGCCGAGACACCACTCCCGATGCATCTCCTCTTGTGCCCCCAAGCAGCAAAGCATCTGCAAGTTGCCTTCCCGCGTGTATCGCCTGCTCCCGTTCGCAGCTTCAGCTCCAGCCCTGACCCGAGCGCCGCCTGAATTATTGGTCGGCCCAGGGACCGGGCCTCGCGAAACGTCGCCCTGTGCCGCGACAGCCAGCGCGCTCAAAACCCTCCGTCCGCGCACGTCAAGCTCACATTCGCATTGACGCCGCCGCGAATCGTTCCACCAGGCTCGCCCGTGAGGTACCGATACATGCGCCGCTGGGCAGCCATGCACCGGGCGCCCGGGTATCTGGTTGGGTCGCTCTGCTGGCGGCTGCCGTGCAAAGGAGCAGATGCTGGAGCCGCCGTTCGGGAACTAGCAACGCTATCATGCCTCTTCGACCAACCAGGCGCCGCCGTGGCTGGATGACCATCGTCGACTCTGCTCACCGCCTCGAGCGTCGGGTGGAAAAGGCGACGCCCTGAGCCTCCGCCAGCCGTGAAAAGCCCGCAAAAATTTTGCACATGCCCGTCTTGAGTCGAGACGAATTTGTCAAATCCCGCCGCATGGCCTTGTCGATGCTTCGTCGGCCGTAAATCTGTCCTCTTCTTCCCGCTTCGGCCAGGACATGTTCGTCTCCGCCGGTGACCCACCTGATGATTCGCTGTTGCCGGCCGCGTTTGCAATCGTTGCGTAGCTCATCTGGTGCTGGCGGTCAGGCCCGAGACTGAGAGTGGCATGACGCTTGAGTTTCATGCTGCTGTTCGTAACAGGATGAGGCATTTGGTGAGGCCTCTCATGGGTCGTGCGTCGGCGCGACAGGAAAGCCCGTCTGTCGGTGATCATAGCGCTAGATTGACGCCATCAGCGCTGAGTAGAGCCTCGGGCATGGTCGCTGCCTGTCGCGGTAGTGAGAAACTGTGTGGCACTCGACATTTTACATGAGGATCCTGCTATGCCGCGAAGTCGCTGGCGATTGCTTGGCATGCCTACCTTGTGCTCTTGTGTGAAGTTGTCCTGCGCAATGAGTGACACTACATAAAGGGCAGGCCGGATAGGCGAGCGACGCACCCTGCAGGGTCCTCGCTCGGCCCGACACCGTCCACGCCCCGTACGAGCGGCCGTGCCTTTCCGGAGAAGGCTCCGTGTGCCTCGACCGCTTCCCGGCCGGGCACAGCAGATGGGGAACTCGGAGGACGGGTCGGCGCCGCGGCCATCCATCTCGGAGCGGCGTGTGCGGGACCCAGATTCGACCCGCCACCGGGCTCAGCGCCCCTCACCGACTCGGCGCCCTCCGGCGGCGCGAATCTCCACTTTCCGGTCAACGTCTGCGACTGCGCAGCCACACTGCCAGCGCTATGCCTGTCCAGCATCGCCCCGATTGCCGTGGATCCAAAAACCCGAGGTTGTGTTTTTGTGTGTCACAACGGCCATAGCGCGCACAGCCCAACTGAGACTAGGTTCCATCTCATCTGGAGCAGCCCCGGGATCAAGAGGCGAAAACTCCTCTCTTGGGGAGACTTGATTCCAGCTCAGTCGATCTTGTACCAAGGCCGATTGGCTTTGACCTGTGAAGAATACTGTAAACTGTCTTTCGTACAATGCAACATCACCTTGAAGCAATTGTAGCATTGGAAATTCGAGCTAAGGGAGTGCCGGCCAACTCGAGTATCGAACGCCTCACAGGCCACATCGCTGCCGGCAAAGTTGATTTTCGCAGCGCCAGACAAGCTTGGAACGAAAGAAACAAGCCGCAGTTACGAAAGACTCGAACTAGAAGAACTAACGCGCCCCAGAGAACCGGTGAGCTGCCTCGGTCCGCGGCTCCTTAAATCCTGCCGTCCAGTTCCATTGCCCCGAACCCCTGTAGCCCAGTAGGCGATATTCAACGCCGATGTGATGCCTCGATTCATCCTCGCCGACAACAAAGTGACCACGCGACACCGTGCCAACCGTACCGTGTGGTCCAGGTGCCTTGTGCCACGCGAAAGAAAACCCCTTGCCCCCTCAGGAGCAATGTCCGGCCACTGCCTGTTGGGCCCGCCTCTCTTCCCTCTCCACCCCTGGCCCCTGCGATGGGGCCGTCTGATGTTGGGACTTGCTGCTCCAGCAACTACCGTGCATCCCAGTTCGGCTCTGCATCACTTTCTCTCGGCTGGTACGCGCGTCGCCACCCGCATGG
Source organism: Tolypocladium tropicale (assembly GCA_024340005.1). Classification (NCBI taxonomy): domain Eukaryota; kingdom Fungi; phylum Ascomycota; class Sordariomycetes; order Hypocreales; family Ophiocordycipitaceae; genus Tolypocladium; species Tolypocladium tropicale. The sequence goes on along the minus strand of JALHBU010000117.1, from coordinate 37,561 downwards.
CAAGGCAGACTTGTGCCATCATCGCCAAGCCAGGGGTCGAAAGCCAAAAGCAGGAAAGAGTTTGTCTATACAACCTTGATAGCTAGCACAAAAGGGGGCATATGCCAATCGCCTTCCCAATTCAATCTCCACGCTATTAACCCCCACGCAGGCGAGGACTTCGTGGAGATGAGTGTCATGACGATACGAGGTATGTACATGCGCCGACGCACAAGACATGGACAGGGGCTTAAACCAACCTCGGCATGGGGGCAAGAGACTATCGATACTTCTATCATAATCTTTCTCACTGGTCATCAAACCCTGCGTGATGGAGAAAACGCAACGTTGAGCCATGAAGCATTGTGGGCTCTCGCCGTAACTCTGGGCAGAACAGGAGTTGCGACCTGCAGAAGCGGGTCCAACAGAAAATCAACCATCATCGATCCAATGCTCGCTATGACAGATCGCGACAAATGTGAGTCGTCAACATTGGCACACCCCCTGATGTTCCCCATGACCATGGTGATGTTTTGCAAGCGACAACTTGATGACGTGGCAACAAGGGGTGTTCTTTGTCAAGAATTGCATTCAAGGCCTTCTGCGTGAAGGCTTGGTATCTAGCGCGCAAGACCGAGTCTATCGTCCGTTGTTATCCTGCTTAAATTTGCACATGAAATCAAAGTCATGAAATCCATCGCACGCTAGCCCCCGGCCTATGAAATCAAAAGTTCCCAAAAGATTCTGTAGCTGTCCCTAATATCGTCCTGGTACCTGTGGTCCGAACGTGTCTGGCTTGCGAGAAGCACCGTTCTCGGCCAAGAGAAAGGGGCGAAGACGCTGCCAACCTAGTGTTGGCGCCTGCAGCGGCAGAGTACTGATATCCTCTGCTCCCCTCGCCCCGCCTTCTCGTTCTCCTCCCGGCCCGAAAATCAACTGATTAAAACAAGGCACGAATGTAGTGAGAGCATGAAAGCGGGTGTCCTTGTATCTGATGCCCCTCAGCGGCCGCCAAAGTCACTGGCGTATCCCATCTCGCCATAATTTTGGCCCATGCCTCCGTCTCCGTATCCTGTGCCAGGGCCGCTCACATACCCGCCGTCGTCGCCTTCGTCGTAGTCGCTGGCGTCGAACGAAGACCGACCACTCAGGTCATCATCCATATTAACCCCTGCGTCATTCTGAGACCAGTTCATCTGAGCCAGAGCAGGGTACTGGGCCAGCAGGGCGGCAGGCAACGCGTAATTGCCGCTCGGGTCCATCGGGTAACCCTGAGCTGGATCCAGGGCCATGGGCTGAGAAGCCACGTTCTGGGCCATGTTCTGCTGCATACGTTGCTCCTGCCACAGACGCTGGCGCTCTATCATCTCCTCATCCAGAAGGGGCTTGATGCAAATGCGGCCGGCTTCAGATCGGAAATGACGACCCAGGGCATCTGCACGGGCAAAACGTCGGCCGCAACCCCATTGACCACCCGCCTTCAAATCGCCCTTGCACACAAACTTCTTCTCACCCGAGTGCAGGCTCTCGTGACGTTTCCGGTCATGCTGCCGGGCGAAAGCTTTGCCACACACCGTGCAAACGAAGGGCCGCTCGTCGGTGTGCGTCCTCAGGTGAGAGCGCAGGTTGTAAGCTCTTGTGAAGCGCTTAGGGCATAGCGTGCATTGAAAAGTCGCGGGGTGCTTCTGTATCCGCTTGGAGGCTCCCGGATCCTGACTACTTTGATATTCAGGATCTGCCAGCCGCAGGGCAATGACGTTGTTTGGCACCGCAGACGTAGACTGCCTACGTCCCCGCGGAGACGAAGTCGCCTGCCTGTCCAGGGGCGATAGTGAGCGGGACGACTCTGATCGCCCAGCTAGATCGGAGCCAGCGGAAGGGGAAAGGCTGCTAGAGTTGCTTGGCCTGCCAATGCCGACTCCACCGCGACGAAATGGATCGGTAACCGAGCGCGGACGAGACTGTCGGCCTAGGAGCACATTAGTCCAGGAACCCAAAAGAGAACTAAAGTACAGTCACGGCGACATACCCCTGTCTGGTGGTGTCAACGAATCCTGGTCCATGCGCCCTTTCATCGGCTCAAAGAGGCCCTGCTTCCCATTGTTCGGCGCGAAGTCAATATTGATGGCCGGAGGGGCCATTTGAGACATGTCGCCGCCGCCGGGCTGCTGCAAAGAAGGAAACGTGTCGCCGCCAGGATTGAGGCCGGGATACGTCCCATAGCCAGCGGTAGGAGGCGCCAGGCCAAATCCTGCTTGGTGCATCTCAGGCAACTGCTGGGGGTTAATGCGAGGGCTGATGGCTGGGCTGTGTGAAGGGCTTCTGCCGTGGTGGCCTTGAGAGCTGTCGGCGATGCTGAAAGCTCCAATGCCGAGAACCTCTTGATAGAGATTGCCGTCCGATGCTCTCTGAAGAGGCGAGTGACCGCCGTGTTCGTCAAACGTATCAGAACTGACGAGATTGGGTGATGGAGAGACGGATGAAACGTCCGAGTATTCAGACGGAGTACGGCGATGTCGCTGGAACTGGGGCTGGTTCCAATCGCCCATCTGGTTCGAGAGAAGGGCGGCCTCTGGGCCAAGGGAGGCGTTTCTAGAGTGGCCTGGAGGCGAGGAGAACTGATGCTGGCTGAAAGAAGGGGAGTGCTGAGCAGAAGCCGGCTGGTGACCTTCTGGCTGAAGCAAGTTTGGCGGCGTCGGCGAGTGGTGCGACTGCGGCGAGGTCATGCTATGGAGGTCGTTGGGGCTGAGGCTCGATTGCTCGAATAGCGGCGCATTAAGGTGATCGCCCTGGCCTCCCGAGGAGGGAAAGAGGGAGAAGTCGCCGTCGTTGAGATTTGGGGACAGGTACGCCGCCGACTGCGACTGAGAATCGAAGGACAACGAGGCGGCGTCGGCGCCCGGGCCGGAAGGTGGCTGCTGGCCGAAGGAGGCGCTGGGGTCGAAGATGGCCGGGTCGGAGAGGTTGGCCTGCGCGTAGTCCTGCCGCGGGGGCTGCTGCGGGTTGAGGAAGTCGGCGTTGGCGCCAAGGGAGTCGAAGCTTGTATCCGCCACTCCGACAAAGGACTGCTGCTGGCTCTGGTTCTGATCCAAGCCGAGGCCGAGTCCCGCTGATGAGGTGTCGGTGCCGTAGGTGCCGGCGGACGGCGAGTGCGATGGATGGTTTATATCAAGCGACGGCGGCGGCTGCTGCTGCTGGGCCTGGCCGGCCGACGTGGACGGCGACCGGCCGTGGTGGGCCTGTTGATCCATGATGCTGGAGCCGTCGCGGTGAAGATCGCGAGGCAGATTTCCCAAGGCACCCGCCTGGCAGCCAAGGGGGGGGTTTGCCGAAGGGGCTGTGCAATGGGAAGGGTGATGCAATGTACCGGGGGCAGGCGTCCTATCAACGGGCTGGCCGCGTGGAAGTGGTCCGGGTCGAGGCTCTGCAGCTAGAGCCCCGGTTTCAGGAGCCTCTGGGGCGAGAGGTGACGTGAAGCTCGGTCGCGCGTGTGTGTACGGACGTACAGTGTGCCGACGTAAGTAGTAGCAGCAGCAGGGAGCATGCGCCTTTCTAACGGATCCCGGGGTAGGCGAGGTGTGTGTGGACTTGCGCAGATTAACGTCGGGTGGGAGGGAGGCGTGTTGTTAAGGTAGGGCTGGGTCGAGTCTGTCGCAAGTGAGGTTGGAGAGTTTGGGGATGATGATGACTGGCGTGGCTCGGCGGGCGACAGGTGAGGGGGGAGAAACGTCGGAGGAATACAGGTACTTGGGGGCGGGTAGAGGCGCGATATGGGGTACCTAGGCGTGTCGCGCGTGGCTAGCGCGGGCTATGTAACAGGCCAACGCGGGTCCCGTACTCGCACGGCGACGAGGCCCGGCGTCGAATGGCGCCTAAAGGCCAACCGCTCAATCGGAGCAGCCGATGAGGCGGTGCAGCGCAGGGTCCAACCAGCCTGCTGCGCAGCGTCGAGCCAAATTGGGGCTCCGAGACGCGCTGGCGCCAATTGCGGAAGAAGGGGGGAGAGCGAAAGGAACGAGGCGGGCGGGACCGGACAGAGGCCACGGACGGAGACTGGAGGAGGATCGAAAGGGGGGGGGACGCTACGGAGAACGTCTGCCGGAGACGGGAGATGACGACGCCGCCGGTCCTTTTGCTTGCGCGAGTCGGCCTGGGTGCCCGTTCTCGATGATGATGCGCAATGCACGAGACGGCAGGTGGTGCGTGTGGCGGCAGCGGACGGAAAGGCAGACCAGCCAGATGGCTTGATGGAGAGACAAGAGCGGGTACGGCGAGTGGGTGCGGCCTTGTTGGCTGGCCTCATGAGCGTCGTGTTGGTGAGCCGCGAGACGGAGGGAAAAGCTTCTTTCTGCTCGTGCCCCGTGTCCTCCGCGGACTCCCGACGCCGGCGACGACGGTGATCTGGCGGCATCCACGAATCCCACGCCGCGTTGAAGGACCAGCCAGGATGGGAGGCTGCCGAATGTCACCCCGGCTTGGCTTCCTGCACGCCCGTGTGACTGATTATTACTCTGCTGCACGATACTCGTACGGAGTGGTGGTTGGCAACAGGAGAGGGGGTCCCATCCCCCATCAAGCTTCAAGTTGCCGCCGTATATGCGTGTCCCCGAGGTCCCGTCCCCCGCGGTGGCTGCCATCATGCCCCGTGCTTCGTACGATCACCCAACCCTGGCATCCTGGCCAGGTACGCGTAGGCGTCGCAGCACCTCACATCGTCTGGGCCCTGCAAAGCCAAGACTTTTCACGACTCGTTTATCTCGTACCTTAAACAGCCGGCCGTCGACGGCACTGGTCGATGCGCTCGAGCTAGTCGTGTCCGTCCCATTGAAGATCAAAGCTTGCAAAGGTACCCTGTCGGCCGGTCTTTGGAGCGCACGCCAGCACTTCCCTCCCGTCTGCAGGGGCACATCGAGCCAGTGGGCTGGCACGCTGGGGCGTCGGCGAGGCAGTCTGCCTGACAAGGCGCATTTCCTGATCAGGCAAGACAACCTGGGGCCTCGTCCCGCCGATCCACAGACCGCCCGGAAAGCTACCGAGCGGATGGCCTTCTCGAGCGTCCGCTGCTGTGGCTTCGACATCGCTCTCAGAACGGCTTCTCGAGCTCGATCGTCGCCGTTGCGCTGCGTGATTTTGCCTTTTGTCGGGCCGATGTGTAGACGGATCGGAGGATGGGCGGAAGATAGACAGACAGACATGCCCAAAGCGCGCTCCTCGACGTTGATGTGCGTACGGAATATCCCGTATTACTGTACGAGCTTGTACTTTCGCTAAGGCGCTCGCGCTCTCACTCCGCAACCGTGCGTCGAATCCACCAAAATCGCAGTCGCCTCCGTGAACAGACTGCGCCGAGATGAGACCCCAAGAGCCGGGACGCACGCGCGCAGATGCCGCCTTGTCGCCAATGGGCCAAGCACCGCTGGCATGGCAATCCAATCGCAAGGCGTCCACGTTATTTCCGACAGATGGACGGCGGGCCCCCAACGCTACCGCGGGCTGGTGCTGGATCCGCATGCATGCGAGTTGGGGGCTGACGTACCCCTAGCCCGCAGCCACTCGGCAGCCTCCCGAGGCGCGTTAACTTGGAACTTACCAACCAAGCCAAGCTCACCTCAGACAATGCCACACAGTTGAGCGCTTGAGGCCCTAACAGCCCTGTGGCTGCATCCCGGATTGGCAGCTCACGAGCGTGCACGCCGAGAATAGAGTCGTGCGCCCTGCTAGCGACCCCGGACCCTCGTCGTGCTTCCCCTGAATGGGGGGCTCGAATGCAACGTTCTCTGCTCTGCTTTCCTCTCCCCTTGCTCATTCATACGGTCAAGGGTGCCTTGCCACGCTGCTGCAGAGCTAGCTCTGTCTTTGATTCGACATATGAACTTGTTCTAAATCTATTCAGCCATATCTAGAGGCCTAGCGGCCTAGTCTTCGTATCCGTGTGATCTCTTTGATGCCCACTCTGTATGCTCGCCTCGAATGCACCCGTCTTCCTTCGCCATCAGAGCTGAGAATGCCACCGAGCCGAAACCGCTCTCCAGGAGCGCCCAACTCCTTGAAACTCCAGTATATGCTGATTTCCCGGACAGTATTTCAAAAGTACAACAAACTTGCATCTGCGGCCTGGAAGCCGCGCTGAGATATAATGTTGTGAGGCCACGCAATTGGCGGTCCCGCGTCCACTTGCCAGTCAACAGACTTAGATGACCTCGGATCGCTCGTAGCCCGCGGGCTTGAGGCTCGGTTTGGGCACGTCGCGGTCCTTGAAGGTGCTCACAAACGGGTTGGGGTCCTCGTTCTGGTTGAGGTTGCCCAGGGTGTGGTTGACGCCGCGGTGGCCGGCCTCGTCGGCTCGGATGTATAGGAGGAGGTCCTTCATGGTGCGTTGGCCCTCTGGCATGTTCCAGTACTGTTCGCCGCAGTGTCAGCACACGGTTCCTCTCGCACAGGCGGACAGGGAAAACTCACCCCGACGGCAATGTCTGGGATCTCAAACTTGGGGTCCGCCCACTTGGGCAGGTGTCCTTGGTCGATCTCGAGGAGGGCGCGCGTGTAGGTGTGGACGGCCTCTTCCTCGAGGTAGCCGACGAAGCGGTGGACGACCTTGGGGTGGAGCAGGTAGGCGATGAAGAGGCTGTTGAAGAAGACACCCTGGGCGCCGATGATCATGAGCTTCATGAACCAGCCGGGCTCGCACATCTTCATAAAGGTCAGGAGATGCATGCGCTCGTTGTAACTCTCCTCGAGCAGCGTCTCGATCCAGCCGTTGTCTCGCTTCATGCGGCGAAGGCTGCTGAGGTGCCGAAGCATGCCGCCCACCATGCCGGGAACGCCGGCGATGCTCTCGAGGAAGACGAAGCGGATGAGCTGAGGGACGTGTAAGTAACGGTGGTGTAAGGCATCTCGGGACAAGATCAGGAGCTTACCCATTGCGCCTCCGTCAGCGGCTTGTCGGCCTTGACGGCCGTGGTCGGGTGCTTCTTGTCCACCTGCTGCGCGCGGTCCATGCCCGTGGCCTTGTCCATCCAGAAGCGCGCAAAGCGCACAATCTTCCAGGCGGCCCAGTCGCCGAAGGTGCGCGGCTGGCGGTGGTCAGGCACGACCGCGGTCATCTCCTCCATCGTATAGCCATGGTGCGGCCAAGCCGGCGCCGTCTTCTGGATGTGGGGCGTGTCCCGGGCCGGGAAGAAGTCGCGGAGCTGCGTCGCGGGCGTAGAAGAAAAGTGCCGCCGCGTCGGCACGGCCTGGTGCTGATGGGCACAGCAGGCGAGTCTCAGCCCGAGGGCATAGCTTGAGTGGCTGCCAAGGCCGGCGGCTCGCGCGAGCTTGATCGCGCGTCGTGAGGCCTGGGTGCGAGCCTGGACTGTGGTTGTTGATATCATGGGGGGGTAACGTGGGCGAGAGTTTGTCCCACGATCAGGTCTGTATATGAGAAGCCTGTGTGTTCAAGGGCAAATAGTGGTCGATGAATGTGTCCATACGAGCGTCTCCCCCAGGCTGGCTGCCCACGGCCCCGAGTGTCTTATATACGGCATGAATCCGAGCCTCGCAAACCAAACGACTTATGCGACGCCGGGGGCTGCGGCTGCGACGGTCCGATAGACCGGCCGTCATTCGGACGGGCAAGACCAAAAAAAATTCCGGGCCAATATTGCCAAGCGCATTGACACACGAAGAGGGATCGGGTTTCTGACCAAAACAAGACACGGGACTCGCTGGAAAGGGCCTCGGAGGGCTCGTCGTTTGCTGGGCGGAGGTGGTGGACTCGGGATGTTTCGGGACGTGCTGACTGCGCTGTCGCCCCTTCCGTGCTCTTTTCGACTCCAGCGAGCGCGTCGCCCGCCGCCGCCGAACCCGGCCGGAATGACGTCCTGCGGCCCTCCAGCAGTGAATCACGCGCCTCTTTCGATGGGCCCGGAGGCCTTTTGCGCGCAATTCGTATATTTTTTTTTTACTTTCTCTTGCCGGAGATGCAGAAATCAACTGGGTCCCAACTTGAGCACGCGAGTGCTCGCTTGCGCTTTGGACGGTTGCCGTGGAGCTCGCGTCCCGGACAGTCGGCGACCAATGCGAAGCCTCGCCGTCCTTCATGACCTGCTTGCGTCCTCGTAGGGCTGACAGGCTGGCGGTATGATGCTGTCATAGCATTGAGAGTGGCATTCGTGCGCAGTGCATACGAAGTACCTACAGAAGGTTGCATCAAGACCCTCGGAGAGTGAAGAGAAGAGCTGTACGCCAAGTTCCTTCGCACAGACTGTACTCCGTAGAGCGTATGAGAATGCCTCGACAGCGTTCAACTGCCGGAAGCCAATCGGTGCATCCCCATTGACGAGAGCTTCTGCAGCGCCTCAATAACAGGGCACGTACGGAGCACCTTTTGCCGGGGCCTGGAGCTTGGAGCCTGTCAACACCCGGTCCTGCGGCCCGCTACGCGGAGTCTAGTCCTCTCTGAATCCGAGTGACGGGGCGTCGTGCCAGCTCTGCGGCTCGGCTGAGTAATTAAGAGACATTACGAGCATAAACCAGAGTCTGACTCATTTGCGCAGTTGGCCGTGCCGAGCCCGAGAACATTGGGCCTTTTAGCTTCACCGAGATTGCGTTCCTACTCCGTACTCGTGGTTCCCAGTTCCTACCGAATTCTCCCGGAAAGAATCAAGGAGGATAATCATCAGCCCAGCGGATGGCACGCTTACCGCTCTAGCGGCCTCCGTTCCTGGATCCACATGCCGTTTGTCCAAGGCCAAAAGGCGCGTAGCGTCTTCCACCGGGGACCGCTGCCCGGAGAAGCGCTTCGCGAGCAGATTGGAGCTGGTCCTTGCCACGTGCGCTGTTTTGAACGAGTATGAGGTTGTTTTGAACAAGTATGGGCGAGCGGGGACGGCTTCTGGCCCCATTACTTCTTTTGGCTCGCAAGGCGTCGAACCTCTTGGCGAGTACATACAACACGTGGACGACGCGAGATTATGGATACGCCACCTTGCCTTTGCTCCAGCCTCCCTCCGAGCTGTCCGGTGCTCGAAGGAGCAGGGTCGAGCCTGCCCGGATGATGTAGTGTGAATGTCGTACATAAGTACTTATAGAGCTCAGTATTTCCCTTGAACGATTTCGTGACGGTAGCGAGGATGTGCCTGGCCGCGGCCGATCTCATGCTGCTGCATATATCAGTCTTGGGCCAACTCGAGTGTACGTGGACTAGGTACCTACAATGCCCGCTGGTACATTCAATCGGTTTGTATTTGCATCCAGAGTACCTTGATACCAAAGGACTTCACGGTGGCAGTGAATAAGGAGTTGAACCGGGGGGCTTGTTCGTCTGAAGTCTTCGCAGATGTCTTCCATATGTCAGTCGTATATATCACCGTCAGGTAAAAAGTACGAGTAACAGAGTAATTCACTCTCAACAATTAAAACTTGACCTGCAGAGCCCCCTCCAGCAGCAGCTACTTGTACATGATGACACCGACAGGAGGTCTATTGTCTTGCCGCGAGATGCTTTCGGCACACACGCGTCATCCACATCCCTGTCTTACATGCACGTATACAGGGCCTTTGCATGTCGTGAGGGCAAACTTGTTACAAAGTTTACTGCCGCAGAGGACGTGGTATAGGTCCGCTTCATCTCCTCTTCGGCGGCATTCATCTCACCACGAGGGGCCTGGATTTTGTGGTTGTGCGAAGCCCGGGGCTTGGTTAGGCAGGTCAGGGTTGAGCATCTGGCGCAAGCCATGCAGGGTGCTTGTTTAGGGCTTGCGGCACAGCATGAGCCGTGACGGAGCACCCGAGTGGCTTCAGGGCATTGTCACAGAGGGATTCAACAATGCTGAGAGTTGGGCATCCTGTGGGCCGGCTGCCCGAAGTTGTGTCACGAAGTTGGGGGCCGTAAGCGGGAGAATCCTCCCCACCCCCCAGTCAGCAAGTGCTAATCGCCGTCCATGTTACCCAACGCTCGACCTCGGGCAGGTTGCAAACTCTCATTTTCAAGGCGCTTTGTGTACTGTATCCAAAGAGTCATCGCTCTGCACCACCGATGCTGCACGGAGAAAAAAAAAGATACTCGGATGACGTCCTTGGAGCATTTTGTCCACGTCATGGCATGCATGGGCGTCCGTGTGCGCGAGTGGTTGCCTGACCTGGCATAGAGCGTGCATCACATGCAGCATGGATGACTGTTTGACACGCATTCCCGCCCGACGCAAACGAATCGCCAGTGACGTCGGGGCTAGACGTAGCACGGCCAAAGTCGCGCGCCTCGGGTGGCTCCCTGGCCCCTCGTGGGCTGCTCTGTCGCGTACCCGTGGCTCTTGAATCTTGCCGTGGGCCAGGTTGGCGAGGAAGCCGTTGGCTGATGATGGCTCCCGTAGAGAACGACGGCTCTGGAGGGCGACGCGGTGGGCGCGGAATTCGAATGGCCTGCCGACGGGCAAATGAAAAAGTTCGCACACGGAGCGAGCGCCATGCCATCACTCCCGCGTTCCCGCCATCAGCTTGGCGCCCAGGCTTGACTTGTTGCCTTTGTCTCCCTTCATGCCTGACGCCAGCGCAAGCCTCTTCCCCCCCTCCCTCCCGCCGTAGCGCCATCCCTCCCGCCTGCCTCCCCGCGACGGTCCCCTCCCCCCCCTTTCGCCCGCGCGAAACCGCACAGAAAAAAATCCTCTCCACCAAACCTGTTCTTTTCGCTCTCCCCGACTTTCGTGAACCTGCACTTCCACAAGCCCAACCCGTCCGTCTCGACGAAGCCACGCCTCCGGCTGCACCTGATAGACCTCACAGCCTCGCCGTAAACGCACGTCCGACCTGACATCATCATGCCTGCCCGGAAACAGTGGGGTAAGCATTCAAACCACGCGCGTCGTCCCCCTCGGGCGCGTGCAGCCAGCACGCGCAGTATCGCTGTAGATCCGGGTTCGCCGATTCACGCTCAGATTCCCGCTGTGTGCGCGATGCGCCTCTGTGGAGACTGATTGCATGGCATCCCGGGGTTCTGCTAGCTCACGCCGCTTGTTTCCTGTCCCTGCTTGCATGGATGGCATCTCGCTGACCGCTACTTTGCCGCAGATGAAGAGGAGAGCGACTCCAGCACGCCTCCCTCGTCTCCTCCTGTCACGGCCGCCCGCCGACGCCAGTTCGGTGACGAAGAAGATGATAGCGATGTGAGCTGCCATCCCTTTCCCGTTGGTATGGCGACGACCAGCTGACCCTTCCGCCAGGTTCTCGATTCTTGGGATGCCGCCGAGGACTCCGAGGTAGAGCGCGAGAAGGAGCGCAAGGCTGCCGAGGCAAAGGCCAAGGCCACCGCCGAAGCCCTCGCCAACAAGAAGTCCAAGGCCCAGCGCGTCGCCGAGCACCAGGCCGAGCGTGCCCGTCAACGCGCCGAAGACGAGGAAGAGGACAGCGACGAAGATGAGACGGAGGCTGAGCGCCGCGAGCGACTCCGCCGCACTGAGCAGGAGGCCGACCTCCATCACGCCGCCGACCTCTTCGGCCAGGTGGGACTCAACACCGGCCGCAAGGCTCCCACCATCGGCGCCGCCGTCGTCGTCGACTCCAACGACCCCACCAAGACCGTCAACCTTGCCTCGCTCCCGTTGTTCAACCCGCAGACCAAGAAGCAGTTTGAACTGCTGCGCACGACCGTCGGCCCCATCATCGCCGGAAACAACAAGAAGGCCCAGTATGGCATTTTCCTCGAAGAGTTCGTCAGGGACCTGGCCAAGGAGATGTCGAGCGACCAGGTGAAGAAGGTCGCCAGTGCTCTCACCCGTCTCGGCAACGAGAAGATGAAGGAGGAGAAGGCTGCCGAGAAGGGAGGCAAGAAGACCAAGGCCGCCAAGACCAAGACGTCGCTGGTTGCTGGCCGTCCCAACGCCGCCGCGGACACGGCTACCTACGACGATGACGCTTTCGGAGAGTATGTTGAGCCCTTTTGAGCCCTTTCTAGTCTCTTGCGCCGAGGTCTTTGTACTGACTTTCTCGACAGTGATGATTTTATGTGAAGCAGCAAATCGAAGCAATCGCTTTTGCTGTCCCCCCCGTTTCATCGCCGGCAAATCGACGTTGCTGGCCCAGGGTCACGCATTCGTCTGTCCCAGCCAGATACCCCAACCCCATTCCCCGGCGACCAAGTCGCAGTCAGCCCATGAAGGCCCCGGCGTTTGCACGCAGTAAGACGCCAGCTTGACGCCAAGTCCAGGTTCAATGCAGGCGTTGGGGTCTTGGATCATGGGTGTGGAGGTTGAAGGTTGCCGCGGGCACGAGTCACGGTAGTTGATAATGGTGGAGGTCATGGATGAATCAAGTCACGGCGTTACGGGAAAACGACTTGCGGTCGGCAAGGCATTTTACGCCTTCGCGCCCGCATTCTCTGTTTTGAGGCGTAGACACGAGCATCGTAACGGGCCAAAGAGCGTCTTACATGAAGAGAGAGGACATGCGCACAGGATTAGAATGCAATGCAAGCACCTGCCTGAATTTTTATACACATCAATTCCTTCCGACTTGTATGTAGACTGTGCACTTGGAGATTATGCTCTGTTGATGTGATACTCGTTTCGGCGTGGGACCAAGGGTATCAATCATACACGTCCACCCACCCGGCTCTGAAAAAAAAAGATAACCTGCCATGCCAAGATATCAACCGCCTGCAAACGCCTTCCAAATAAAAAATACAAGGGCCCTGCCAGATGGCCTCGAAGCCCAACGCCAAAGCTGAAGCTGTAGCACACGCTCACGTTCCGTCATTACAATTATGGCGCGCCCAACCCGCAGTGTAGCCCTCTTCATAAATGCCAACCAGGGAGTAGAGAGAACAACGGATGAGGAGGGTTGGGGCGAGCAACGTATGATTTCAGCGTCTTCAAACCACGTTGCCCGCCATGCCCATGAAGAGGGCGTGAACGGCAAGGGACAGGGTCCAAATGCCGACCTTCTTGAAGCGCCGCACGCGGCTCTGCTGATCCTCGACGTCCTTGGCGAATGCCTCGTACGTCTCGGCCGACGCGTCATTCATGAGGCCGCAGTCAAAAACGGTCCAGCTGCCGTCAAAGTCGCCCACCCGCTTAACGATGCGGCAGGCGATCGGGATGTATGTCCTTTTGGCGTTGATGTAGGCCACGATGGGACGCACAAGCGCCTGATTGATGTAGGAGATGTCGCGAGTGAACAAGGGCACGGCAGCCTTGACATCATTTAGGTGTATCCTCATATCCATGATGAGATACCGCCGGTCTTCTTCGCTTTCTTCGTCTTGCTCCGAGGGCGTTTGCTCTGCCGCGTGCTCCTCGAGTGTCTGCCCAGAGGCTTCTGACAGATGGCCCGATCGGAGAATGTCGGGAGCCGTATCGGCAGCGCTTTGAAGGAAGCGAGCGCGATTCAACCTGACCGCCTCTTCAAGTTGATCATAGAAGTCCGCCATAACTTTTGTGATGCCCTCGTCGTTGTCGGCAGGGAACATGACGTCGGCCACAATGTCGACGTTGCCCTCGTATATCCATCCAAAAGGACCTTCGACGCCGCTGTTGAGGTGATCGATTTTCAACCCGTCGATCCTCAGCCTGCTGAACTTTTTCCACGCGTTCGGCTCACCCAAGCCTATGATAGCACCTGGGTCTTGGGTTGGCACGACGCCATGTACTTGCCGCGGGTGTATGGTAAAGAGGGAGCCGTCGAAAGACCCCGACATGTGGTTGGCTGATAGGAAGTCGTAAAACAACCACTGTTTGCGCAGCTGAGGGAGCTCGCAAGAGTAAATGCTAACAGAAAAGGGTCGGAATCCGTCGGGTTGATGAATGGTCAACAGTAAGTCTTCGAGTTTGAACGACTCAATCTCAAAATCTCCAGGCTCGTGCTTGTGACGGTACGAAAGAGGGTCAATCTGCTCGAGAGGCCAGCGCACAGATGTTCGATCCAAGACACCTCTGACGCCGCTAACTTCGACGTCCTTGAGCAGACCCTTGCCGTTCCACCAGTTGAGGAACGACAGTGTCACGTTGACGTTTGCAATTGTCACGTCAAACTGTGTGTAGTTTCCGTCGTCTTCAACATCAGCAGAGCCGGAAAGATGTCTATGCCGCCCCGCGGCAGCAACTGCAGCTTCATCGGACGATCCCTTGCTGACAGATGACTCGACTTGGCCTGGTCGTCTCGAGACGAATACATTGCGGAAAGCAATGACCCCGTTCTTCCACTTTGGCACAATGGCAGACTCAAAGACGACAGTGACGCCGGCCGATTGCGTCAGATAGTCTCCAACCCACTTCGCCAGAGTTTCTAATGCCCTTAGTACGCTGGCTACACGTGAAGCCGAAAAGCTGGCGAGAGACTTACCTTGCGCGAAGACCGTGTTGATCGAGAATATAAGAAGAGAGAAGAAGGTCGTCGTTCCCACGAGGATCCATACAAGATGGCCAAGCATGAACCACGAAACAAATGCTCCCCACTCGTCGGCGTTCCATGGTCTCATGCTCCTGATGGACATCCACTTGAACCGAACCCTAACTCTATCCCAAAATCCGTTTGCTGCCGCGAGAAGCTCTTCTTTGGTCGGCCGATGCGGCATCTTTGGCAAATGCAAGTACTTGGACATGGATGATGCTATGGATTCGGAGTCGACATCATGGCTGCTCGTCTCTCCTCGGTCGGCTGGAGACGTTGACTGTGGAGACTGGCTGGTTTTGGCATGTTGTGCCTGCGAATTCTCGCCCGTAACAGGCCTTGAATCCTTGCCTTGGTGGTTTTGTGGTATATTTGATCGCTCGTCACTGTAATTCCGGCGCTGCAGGTGCCATAATGATGCGGCAGACGAGCTCTGATTGCTTGGACCGCGGAGCAGCCGGACAATGTCAGAGCCGAGTCGCTCGCTTTGTTTTGGGCGGCTCGCAGCCCATCGACAAGGGGGCAAATTTTGCGTGAAGCTGTGTGCACCTCGACATGTCGGCAAGTGTGGATGAAACGATGGCAGATGCGATAATTGACCCCGTGGTTGTAAAGCTCGGGCATACGGAGGAGGGCCGCAAGCAATCCGAAGAGGCTGGCTAGCTGCCCAGAAGCGACTTCCGGTCAGCCAGGAAGGGAAACCCTTAGACATTTTCCCGGCTCATGGCGCCTGTTTGCAAGTACAGTGCACCGATGACAGAGGGCTGGCGGAATCCTCGCGACGAGGATGGAGGTTCAGCAATGGCAGGCAGGTCGGCAACGAAGCTTGGTACAAAACCTGGAAGTCGCATGAATTCCATGACGCGCTACTTTGGCACTGGGGCCTCCACATAGCGGCCGCGGCCATGCGCCAATCGATAAGCGCCGATAAGCCACCACAAATTTTCCAGCGGCGGCGCACTATGGCAGCAGACTATCTTGGGCTCTGGCGGTGGGCGTCTTTGGATGCCGACAATCTTTCAATCGACAACACGACCACGACACCTGCGAACGCTTGGAGCGCGGCCCCAAAATACACCTAACGTGAATCCTTGACTGGCGACTCCGTCCACATCACCGCCGAAGATACGCTCATCCGCAGTCATGCCTGCGCCCACGGCCTTGAAAAGGGCCGACGAGACCCCGCTCGCCGCCGAGGAGCCTCTGCCAGCCCAAGGTAAGAGTCCATAAGCACCGTTCTCGATGACGCCCAGATGGACTGACGAACAAAGCAGACAATGGCGACGAGTTTCTGCTCGACGCAGAAGCCTCCATGGACACCGAGGCGCAGACCCTGGTGCCCCAGGACCAAGACGGCGACGATGCCATGGCGATCGACGAAGAGGGCCGACCTCGTTTTGCACCTGCCAGAGACATTGTATGCCTTCGCCTCTTCCCGAACTATATTTCGCGGCACATTTTGGCTAACTCCGACTAAAGGACCCCGTGTCGAGGTCGGAAACTCGCAAGATCCCCGTCCCTCCGCACCGAATGACGCCTCTTAAGCAAGCCTGGCCTTCGATATACCCTCCCCTCGTCGAGCACCTCAAGCTGCAGTGCCGAATGAACATCAAGCGCAAGACTGTGGAGCTGAGGACGTCGAAGCACACCACGGACTCTGGTGCCCTGCAAAAGGGTGAGGATTTCGTCAAGGCCTTTACGCTGGGCTTCGACGTCGACGATGCCGTTGCCCTGCTGCGACTGGACGACCTCTACATCGAGACGTTTGAGATCAAGGATGTGAGGACGATGCACGGCGATAGCCAGGCTCGCACCATTGGCCGCATCGCCGGCAAGGACGGCAAGACCAAGTTCGCCATCGAGAACGCAAGCCGGACGAGAATCGTGCTGGCAGACTCCAAGATCCACATCCTGGGCGGCTTCAAGAACATTCACATGGCGCGCGAGTCGGTCGTCAGCCTGATCCTTGGCAAGCCGCCGGGCAAGGTCTACGGAAACCTGAGGACGGTCGCGGCCAGGATGAAGGAGAGATTTTAAAGGGGGATCATAGAAGCGATTGGTTCTGGTCTTTTGGCGTTGGGAGGTTAGCATTTACAATCCGTGGGCTCTGATGAAGTGTTATCGGCGGTATCATTGGTGACTGCTAGATACATAACATGATGAAATGACGCGAAGGGAATGCATTTTCTCCAAATTAGTGACGGTGTGCAGGCGGTCGGCGTCTGGGCCTAGCTGAAGCCAGCAAATGTGGCTCTCCGCCGGCGGGCGTGTCCACCGCAGGCCTCGCCCCCTCCCCCTCCGGCATGGCGATTCGTCTCAGCGTCCCATTCCGTTGCGAGCTCCGGAAGCAGCAGCGGGTCGCGGCGTCCGACAACGGCTGGGAGGGTCAAGGTTTAACGCTTCGGCGAGACTTGCGGGCGCAAACAGACTGCCGTCC
This sequence comes from Tolypocladium tropicale, assembly GCA_024340005.1. Classification (NCBI taxonomy): domain Eukaryota; kingdom Fungi; phylum Ascomycota; class Sordariomycetes; order Hypocreales; family Ophiocordycipitaceae; genus Tolypocladium; species Tolypocladium tropicale. The sequence continues at coordinate 20,784 of JALHBU010000117.1, read as the reverse complement.
CTCATTGGCGAAGGTGGGATGAATAGAGGGGTACCTCCAGCCCCTGCCCGGCGGCGTGGAGTCAGATGTAAACCCTTATCGCCGCTGTGAGATCATTTTTCCCGCTTGGTGAAGGAGGTTGGCAGGGGCCCCACCTTGACGAGCGGCCGCTCCTCCATTGCCAGCAGCAACACTCAAAACACCCTCGACCTTTTCCTCAACAAACACCTCTCCTCCCTCCTACATAAACAGCTTCCTCCAATTCACCCAAGCCATCCTCGAGGGACTGCAGCCCAGACACAAACTCAAGGTACGTCGCCTCTAGCTTGCTCTCCTCTGAATGCCTCCAGCTGCGTTGCCCCTCGATGCCCTTCACCTCTGTTACCCCACCAAAGGTCAGCTACCTCTGGAGCCCAAGCAGCGGTGCTCGCCGGTGCTCTCTCTGAGGCATATTTGTCACATCTCCTGTCTCTCTCCGATTGAGTCACCGCAGCATTGTCCATGGCATCTTTCTGAGGCACATTTTAAGCCCGCCGCGCCCGCCTGTCCCTCCACTGGATTCCAGACCTTTGCTCTCTCCCCTCGTCTGCTTTCTTTCTTCAGAGCAAGCTGCCCCGCCCCCACTGCCCAGGCACTGACCAGACTGAACGCCTCGCTGACGCACCAGGCGTCGTCAATTAGAATTACATCACAACAGCTTCGCAAGATGGCTATCACCAAGGTTCACGCTCGTTCCGTGTACGACTCCCGCGGCAACCCGACTGTGGAGGTTGACGTCGTTACCGAGACTGGCCTCCACCGCGCCATCGTCCCGTCCGGAGCCTCTACCGGTTCGTCCCGATCCTCACCCGGCCCCCATGCCGATGCAATGCGTAACCGAGAATATAGGCCAGCACGAGGCTTGTGAGCTTCGCGACGGCGACAAGTCCAAGTGGGGCGGCAAGGGCGTCGCCAAGGCCGTCGACAATGTCAACACCATCATTGGCCCGGCCCTGATCAAGGAGGGTGTCGATGTCAAGGACCAGTCCAAGGTCGACGCTTTCCTCAACGAGCTCGATGGCACTACCAACAAGACCAAGCTTGGAGCCAACGCTATCCTCGGTGTCAGCTTGGCCATTGCCAAGGCTGGAGCTGCTGAGAAGGTGAGTTCTCACCCCGAGCCAACTCTGCCTCGTGATGCCGAGGGACTGTGCTGATCGCTACTAGGGTGTTCCTCTGTACGCCCACATCTCGGACCTTGCCGGAACCAAGAAGCCTTATGTCCTTCCCGTCCCTTTCATGAACGTTCTCAACGGAGGGTAAGACGAGCCTGTGCCGTGGAGATATTTTTAAAATGCTAACTGTTTCGAAGCTCCCACGCCGGCGGTCGCCTCGCCTTCCAGGAGTTCATGATTGTTCCCTCGTAAGTGGCAGACTGCATTTTGAACCCCGACACTCTTTTCTGACCAGGGACATAGCGATGCTCCTTCCTTCTCTGAGGCCATGCGCCAGGGCGCTGAGGTCTACCAGCAGCTCAAGAGCCTTGCCAAGAAGAAGTACGGCCAGTCCGCCGGCAACGTTGGCGACGAGGGTGGTGTTGCCCCCGATATCCAGACCGCTGTCGAGGCCCTGGACCTCATCACCGAGGCCATCGAGAAGGCTGGCTACGCTGGCAAGATGAACATCGCCATGGACGTTGCGTCCAGCGAGTTCTACAAGGAGTCTGAGAAGAAGTACGACCTCGACTTCAAGAACCCCGAGAGCGACCCCACAAAGTGGATCACCTACGAGGAGCTCGCTGCCCTGTACTCCGACCTGTGCAAGAAGTACCCCATCGTCTCCATCGAGGATCCCTTCGCTGAGGACGACTGGGAGGCGTGGAGCTACTTCTACAAGACCCAGGACATCCAGATTGTTGGCGATGACTTGACCGTCACCAACCCCGTGCGCATCAAGAAGGCCGTCGAGCTCAAGGCCTGCAATGCCCTGCTGCTCAAGGTCAACCAGATTGGCACCTTGACCGAGTCTATCCAGGCTGCCAAGGACTCCTATGCCGATGGCTGGGGCGTCATGGTCTCTCACCGATCTGGTGAGACTGAGGATGTCACCATTGCCGACATTGTCGTCGGTATCCGATCTGGTGAGATCAAGACTGGTGCTCCCTGCCGCTCTGAGCGCCTGGCCAAGCTCAACCAGATCCTCCGCATTGAGGAGGAGCTGGGCGACCAGGCCATCTACGCCGGTGCCAACTTCCGCAAGTCTGTCAACCTGTAAGGCTCTCGCCAAAAGGCAGGCAACATAGCCATGAGTGACTTGCCAGAGCGCGCATGCTAGCAACAAGTCAATGAGCTGATTATGCCGAGATGATTCATGGGGGAAATAAAGAAAGTCGGGCAAAAAGGACCATAGGTCATAGGTGTCTTGGAATCTCAGAACAGATCGGCAATCGCACAACAGAGCCAAATGCTCAAACCACAAAACATCTCAGATGGTGGCGTTAGAGTCCATCGATGCCTAAAAATGGTGACATGTGCCAGCCACGTGAACGTGTGCCAGTACTCGTAGTGTGTTATGCCCCCCACCAGCCACATTGGGGCTGTCACCACGGCAACTGTGCGCCCATAACAAATGCCCCTCCAAGCGTATGCCTGTCGCGACTCGTCTGTACACATGAGCTAACAAAACTGCGGCCAGCGGCACCCGGTTCCAAGAGTTTGCCATCGCCACCGGCAAACCTACTGACCCAAAATGCCAGCATCAAGGGACCTCATCGACTTCGAGGTGATCGAGGGGCACAAGGAGAACATTCAGGCCCTGCCCGGCGGTCGCTCAGCCAGGAAGCTGGCAGAACTCTACTCACCATCTCCGCTTCACAAACTGTCGACGCCAACACCGTCGAGCACCAGTAACGTCAACGACTGCATTCGCGCCGAATACGAGGCCGAGGTGCAGAACATCTCTGAATCCGACGACCCCCTCGACGTCTACGACCGATATGTGCGCTGGACTCTCGACGCGTATCCGTCGGCGCAGGCAACGCCGCAATCGCAACTGCACCTACTACTTGAGCGGGCGACCAAGGCCTTCATCAGCTCCGCGCAGTACAAGAATGACCCCAGATACTTGAAGCTGTGGGTTCACTACATACACTTATTCTCGGACACGCCGCGTGAAACGTACATGTTCCTGTCTCGCCATGGCATTGGAGAAGGGCTCGCTCTCTTCTACGAGGAATACGCCGCCTGGCTGGAGGGGGCAGGACGATGGGCACAGGCCGAGGAAGTCTACAAGCTCGGCATCGAGCGCGAGGCGCGTCCTGTCCAGCGGCTGTTGCGCAAGTTTAAGGAATTCGAGGAGAGGTTGGCCGGACAGCCTGATGTGGCGACTGAGCCATCATCACCCGCACTGCCTACCATGCGCCCAGCATTAGCTGCCAAGATGGACCCTTTTGGCAGTGCATCGCGACCCGCGGACCCTCAGGCACAAAGGCAAGCAAGCGGCGCCAGCGCCTCCACGTCGAAGCCAGCAAAGTCGAAGCTCGCCGTCTTCTCCGACGCCGACGCTAAGCCGTCTGCCTTGTCATCGCGGGGAGAGGGATCCAAAGGATGGGACACCATCGGCTCCCTCGCTGATCGAAATAGGGAAAACACGATGGAACGAAAGCCTTGGGTGGGAGAAACGCTCAAGGCAGGTGGGAAGAAGACAACTGCTCCAAAGATGGCAGTGTTCAGGGATCCGGTAGGTGCCCCTTTCTTGCCCCTAGCACGCCCGTATGTTGATGACAATAGGACTAATTTTGGGTCATTGGCTTTCTTTTTGTACTTCAGTCTCTCTCACAAATAAGCAATATCGTGGTTGTTCCATCCAAGAGCCAAGTGACGCTACACCCACAAACGGGTAAGAAAGAATGCATTTTTGTCGACCTCGCAGCTATATACCCGACTCCCGAGGAACCTGGAACAGAATTGAGCTTCGACGAGATTGTCGCCGCAAACCGTGGCTGGCTTGACCACGCCTGGGACGAAGAGTCTGTTGATGAGAACCTGGTTCCTGAGGCGGCCCCCCAGCGTCATGACATTGATGAAACCAGTGAAGGGGTGAGAGACAAGCTCGTCGTGCATCAAGACCATATACTTCGTGACGAAAATGGCACCGTGATTGAGCCTCCTCGGGAGCCCCGTCCTGGGAGAAAGAAGAAGGTGATGGAGGTGAACGAGACACAAATCAGTAAATATTCCTACGCGATGTCGCCTGGTATATACTCCCGTTGCTAACGCAAAACAGTCAAAGCGAAATTGGACTCGCCGTCTGGGCCAAAGCTTCGCAAGAAAAACACCTCGGAGCCGACAATGACACTCCACACAAGGGCTGCCACCGATGATATATACGACATTTTTAACGCGCCTCTCAAATCCAGCACCCAGGACGACGAAGAGAGTGCCGATGAAGATGATTATGAGACCGACGGCGACTATACGTCCGAGGCTGAGAGCAATGACACCACTAGACAGGTGGAAGCCAGCGAGCACGGTGACGACGAGACGTCTGATGTTAAAAGCGAGAGCGAATGGTCCGACTTCTCCACGCGCAAGCATATCCCCAACATTGCCGCAGATGGGGAAGCGGACGAGCCCAATGAAACACAGGTGTCTGGCCTTGATGAGGGCAACGCTACCGATCAAGAGTCGGAGCAGAGCGTCCAATACCCGGAAGACTCGTCGACCCAAGGAGACGCAGACGGCGAGGCTGTGGACATACCCGACGCGTACGACTCGCCTCCAAGGACCCGTACAGTCTTCATTCCCCTTCCACCGGAAGATTATGACCCCCCAACTCGTCCGTTTAGGGACCCGGCCGAGATGGCAAACAACCGATTACCGTTCATGACTCCGATCACCGAGCGGACGGAGTGTTCCTTGGACGTCGACGTTGATCGGGATGGGCATTTCAAGACGCCTTGCAGACGCGAAACCTCTTCGCCCGCGATGCGTGAGCCGCTGGATTTGGAGCCTCTCAGCAGTCCCTTGCGGGATGTTGCCGAAGAGCAGTCACCCATACCCAAATTTTCAGCATTGTTGGTATCAAAGCCTGCTACTGCTGCCAATGTGATTGGCAAGCCACTACATCCGAAGGAGCCCATAGTAAAGGACAAGCAATGCAATCCCGTCGATGAGGCTGTCCGTTGGGACATTCTAAACAACGTCCGGCCTCCATTGACGTCCTATACAGGTTTCTACGACCATCGGGAGGAAAAGTACGAACGAGGAGGAGAGATCCGCAAGTTTGCGAAGGCCCTCAGCAAGGCCAGCAAAGGCGGTGCGGACAAGGCTATGCCTGCTCCTGATCCTGTCGTCATTCAATTTCCTGGCACAGCTGCCAAGTATAACGTCAAGCGAGAGCTTGGGGCCGGTGCATTCGCGCCTGTCTACTTGATAGAGAACTCTGACCCCACGGAGGAAGAGAATGACGAAAACGCCGCCGTGGTCATGGGCAAGGGAGCATTCGCCGTCAACCGTCGCTCCCAACTCGAGGCTCTCAAGATGGAATCGCCCCCCTCCCCTTGGGAGTTCCATATGATGCGCGTGGCTCACACGCGGCTGGGGCCTCAACATCGCGCGACAGCTTCTCTCTCTTACGCGCACGAGATGCACCTCTACCAGAACGAGGCTTTCCTGTTCCTGCCCTTCCATCCCCACGGCACCCTTCTTGATGTTGTGAACCTCTTCCGCTCTGAGCCGTCGGCAGTCATGGACGAGCAGTTGGCCATGTTCTTTGCCATCGAGCTCTTGCGAACGGTCGAGGCTCTACACTCCAAAGGCGTCCTGCACGGTGACCTCAAGGCCGATAACTGTCTGCTGCGACTGGACTCTGTTGCCTCCGAGCAGCCCCCAGCGACGCAATGGAAAGCAGATGGAACGGGCGGGTGGTCTTCCAGAGGCGTGGTGCTGATCGACTTCGGCCGCAGCATCGACATGAAGGCTTTCGTCCCCGACGTCGAGTTCATCGCCGACTGGAAGACGTCGGCGCAAGACTGCGCCGAGATGCGCGAGGGCCGCCCCTGGACGTGGCAGATCGACTACCACGGCCTCGCAGGCATCATCCACTGCCTGCTGTTCGGCAAGTACATCGAGACGGCGCGATGCGACCAGGGCGGCCTGGGCAAGACGGGACGAAAGTACAAGATCCGCGAGAGCCTCAAGCGGTACTGGCAGACGGATATCTGGAGTGACTGCTTCGAGGTGCTGCTCAACCCAGGATCCTTCCTCGAGGCAGAGGAGGGCGGCAAGATGCCGGTCCTCAAGTCCATGCGCAGCGTCCGGGAGCGCATGGAGGAGTGGCTCGAGGCTAACTGCGAGAGGGGTGTCGGCCTACGCTCGCTCATCGGCAAGCTGGAGGCGCATGCAAAGAGCCGCAAGTGAGACTGCCGTGGTGCCCCGTCTGAGTATGCCATGGTTGCGGGATGAGGCGTTGCATGGACTGGATAGCGAGCTCTTTTTTTTCTTTGTATTTGACCAGGAACCGATACCAAATTGCTTTAAGTCAGACGATAAAGATGGATAGATTTCAACCAGGTGTGCCTTGACCCGTCAATGTATTCGTACTTCCTATCATGTTTTCCCCCCGCCCATATACCATTGCGCATGCTCAAAATACCCCTCTTCCGCGTATCTTACAAGCTCTCCTTGCAGGGAGATTTTCATGCATAATGGAAGTATCCCAATCTAGTCGCTTTCGTCATCTGAATCGACCTTCTTCTTGCGCTTTCCTCCTGCACCCTTGGTCCCTTTCTTCGCATCCTTGGCCGACTTCTTGTCGACCTGCCCCTGGATCTTGCTGCGCTCGTCGGCGCCCCGCGCCTGCAGCTCCTTGGCCTTGGCCGCGAAGGCGTCGCCCTCCGCGTCCATGCCGACGAGGCTCTCGAGCAGCTTGATCTCGTCGGCCCAGACCTGCTTGTCCTCGACCGTCTTGCCGTCGGGGCCCTTGCGGTCGATGGGCGTCTCCAGCACCATGGGCATGTTGCGGAAGGCGTCGTCGTTCATGATGCTGTGGAAGGCGCGCAGGCCAAGGAAGCCGGTGCCGATGTTGGCGTGCAGGTCGCGCTTGGAGTTGAAGGGGGCTTTGCTGTCGTTGACTTTTACGTGCCGTATTAGCTCCATCTCGCCATTCGCGGAAAAGAACAAGGGAAGGTAGCTTACGGTGAAAGGCCTTGAGATAGCCGGCGCCCACAATCTTGTTGAACGAGTCCATCGTCGACTTGAATGCCTCGGGCGTCCGCAAGTCGTGGCCGGCGGCAAAGGCGTGGCACGTGTCGATGCAGACGCCCACGCGATCCTTGTCCTTCACCAGCGCGATGATGTCTCTCAGGTCCTCCCACGTCGACCCAATGACGTTGCCGCTGCCCGCCATGTTCTCCAGCACGGTCACGACCGTCTTGGTCGCCTCGTGCGCCTTGTTCAGCTGCGCGGCGATGCGCGCAATGGCCGCGTCGCGGCTGTCGCCCAGCGTCGAGCCCGGGTGGAAGTTGTACAGCCGGATGCCCAGCTGCTCGCAGCGCTGCAGGTCGTCGACGAAGGCGCGATAGGCCTGCGCGGCCTTGGCCTCGTCGGCCTGGGCCAGGTTCACGAGGTAGGAGCCGTGGGGCAGGGCGTGCGCCGCGGCATCGTAGCCGTGGCTCTTGCAGCCGCCGATGAAGAGGTCCTTGGCCTCTGCGGCGAGCGGCGGGTTGTCCCACTTGCGCTGGGACTTGAGGAAGAGGGCGAAGGAGTTGGCGCCTATCTGCACCGCGTTGGTGACGGCGTTTTGGACGCCTGCAGCCACGCGTCAGAAGACGTCTTTCTTGCGAGCGTCGAGGGTTGCAAACGTACCTCCTGCGGCACTGACATGAGCGCCGATGTACATGGCCTTCTTCAGGGACGACACGGCCGTCCGCTCTGCCAGCGGCATGCTGTCGGCTTCCTTGGTGGCCTTGGTCTTGCGCTTCTTTGCCGCTGTGGGCGCCTTGGCTACGTTCTTGTCGTCAACCTCCGGCTCCGACTCCGGCTCCGGCTCTGCCTTGCGCTTGGGAGCGACCTTGGCGCCGGCTTTGGACGCTGCTTCCTTGACCTTTGCGAGGGCCTTTGCGGCGGCACTCGGCTTCGTTGCTGATGGCTTGACGTCTGCGTCCTCGTTGTAGTTGACGGTCGGCCTCTTTCGCGGAGATGACCGAGGCATGGCTGCAAAGAATTGAGTTCAGGGAGTATGCGAGAGGAGCCAATGCAGCGTCAGGCGATGGAAGAATTGGGCCTCGTGCTCAGTTCGCATGCACGATTCTATCGCAACGATTACGAGAGCAGTGACGCGACAGGGCGCGAGCGGGCGCTGGCGACGAACACGCGGAGTCAGGTGACCACGCCTCAAGTACTCTATGACCAGGGCATTACTTCAACAGATCACGTCGCGAGATCGACGGCACACCACAGAGACAGTCAAAGTATCTTCATCCCAGTGACACTTTCAGCTTCTGTCAATTGCATATTGATGCCACCATATAAAACGCTATTTGGATCTGCCGCTCGATGCAGCTCTGTAAAGACCACCCGCAGCAAATTGTATGCCAGCTCCCCAGCCATCTTGCCATGAAACATATTCTCAAGTAGGAGCGATCAAGGGGCCGGTCAAACACGTAATGAACATGGCCTAGTCTTCAACGGCTCGGGGGTGCCTCAAGATATTATCTGCAGCTTAGGGGTCTTGCCGTTTGCAAACTGGTCCTTGTACGCCTCGTATAGCCTCTCGACCTCGTCGACGTACAACTCGTGGTACCGGTCAATCTCTTCCTGCGAGGGCTGGCTCCCGTGCGATCCGTGAACCTCGATCGGCTTGCCGACCACAATGTTGACTTGCCGGCGGTACGGCATCAGGCCAACGTCGTAGTTGAGCAGCCCTCGGCCGTGGAGCGCGGGGATCGTGAACTTGAATACCTTGAGGGAAAACATTTGAAGCTTGTGGACCATCGGGTGTGTCTTCGGGCTCAGCTGGTCGTAGAGGTCGTTCTCGCCAAACCCAATGACGGGAACCAGGTCTGCCCCTGTGCGGAGTGCCATCTTCACAAACCCCTTGCGGCCCTTGAGGATGAGTCGCAGCGAGCCCGGCTGAGCCTCAAGGGACTCTCGGGCGCCCCCAACGACAATCGTGACCGCGCGGCCCTGGCCATCGTTTTGTGGTCCGCCCTGGGACAAGATGTTGCGGATTGACTCCTTGGAGACGGATCGGATCCCCATGGCCAGGATCCAGTCCCGGTAGAAGGGAAGCCGGAAGTTGGAGTCGAGGGTCAAGACGCTGTTGGTGATGCCGGGGAATTTTTCCGCGAAGCCAAGCGCGTTGGTCGCGAACGCGCACCATGCGCCATGGGAAATGATGCCGTGAGGATGGTAGCCCATGATGTACTTCCTGTTCGGCGGCAGGTCGTGCGTCTTGTGCAGCTTCATGGGGAAGTATCCGGCGAAGAGCTTCCAGAGGGGCAAGGATCGCAGCCACTCGGATCGGTAGGAGAGTTTCCCGTTGGTGGAAGCCGTGGAGGTGGAAAGGTGAATCAGATAGGGCACCAGGATAGGCCAGCTCAACGGGTTCGCACACGTGAACCAGAAACAGGACACCATGACGATGATGGACATGCAGTGGAAAAGAACAGCCGCCGTCTGCATGCGTCGGGTGAGGGGGACCTTGAGGGGGGCGAAGCGAATGCCACCTGCTCGCCATGCTTCCCTGTCGTGGTTATGATGCGAGTACGGACTGGAGAGTGGCGGATACACGGTTTGGCTTCCTCTTTTCTTCTCTTCCTGCCCCGGCGGTGGCTGCTGCTTCTCCCCGTCCGCGACGGCAGCAGCGTATGACTTCGATCCGCTTGTCGTGGATGCCTCTGGAGCTATGCCATTGACCGCGCCGTTGGCACCCGCGGCGCTCTGCCGTGCAACCGGCTCGTCATCACCCACCGAGTCCTGCGCATCCGCAGGAAGACGTCAGCAAGGGTCAGGGTCTCTGCGACATGTTCGAGCCGTAGGATGAGCGTACCGTAAGCAGCGTTTCGTCGCTGCTCTCTTGCCGGAGCTGCCTCGGCGGTGAGTCGCTGTTTGAGCTGGGAATCGCTGTGACTTTTTCGTTCGACTCAGTCGCCTCTGTACCGCCTCGCAAGTCAGCATGTGAATGCCAGGAAGCAACCACCGGACGCCTGAAGCAACCATCATGCCTCGCGGGACCCCGCCCGACGAGCCCAAGCACGCCGCAAGAGCTTCGTGCAAACCAGTCGAGGGCTGCAACTCACTTTGCGGTGGAGGCACAACCTGTGGCTCATCAGGTTTGGCCATTTTGCCTCGCTTCCTCGGCATGCCAAAGCTTTGCGGAAGCACGGGACGAGGTTCGATAGCTAGCTTGAGATCGGAACCCAGCTGTTGGTAACGCTGCCCAGGCACAGAAGCCGACAGCAAGGACGGACTCACGGAGCCGGCGGGACGCGCTGATCAATGGATGGACGAAAAGGATAGCATCCAAACCAAGGATGGAAAATTCTGTGCTGATGCGAGGTGCGAGGTACAGCGGTACCTAACGTTTTCGGGAAATCTCATGTCGCATATTCATGTTCCCTCCTCCTCCCGATGACGTATCGGGACGGGATGGCTGTGCAGGCACGTGAAGATGGGCCTTGTGCCGTGGCCCGTGCCCGCCAAGACACGGGTTCGGACTTCGGGAATCGACGAGCTGCCACGACGCTGAGGGAGCCGATTCGCAGGGAAAACAAAACAAAAGTCTGCAATGGCCGAACCGGAAATGTAACTTGGCCGAGGCTATTCATCCCCGCGCGTACGGAGTAGGCAGTGCGCAGCTAGGACATGCTTTGGCGTCGTCGAAACGCACGCCGCAAGCTCGCTCACTCACGATGTCAAGTGTCGAGCCGACCAGAACATGATTTGAAGCCCCAGTCTGTCAAGGTACTGCCACGAGGCAAATTCTCTGGAAAAGCGCATCGAAAATACGTATGATACAACACAAGAAGTAGCTCACAGTCGCAAAGCAAGAGAAATCCCATCGCCATCTTTTGGCCGCCTTTCATGCCCGTACCATCCAATGCCAAGTCAATCCCAGGTCCCGTAAACGCCCATGATAAGTCGGAGCCCTTCCATCGCCGGCAGCGAGTGACATAAGTAAGGCAGATATGTATGTGTACGTACTCCCGTACAAACCTTGAGACAAAATGCAAGATAAGCCACTGAAAACGCGCAAAAACAAAAGGTGAGAGATGAAGGCGCGGCAAGCTTCGGTGAGCGAGGGCACCTCTCCACTCAGGCCCCGTCGCGAGTCTCGAGCTGCTTCTTCAGGCCGGCAACCTCTTGGTCCAGAGAGACGACTTTTTCGGACAGCGACTTGACCTTGTCCTCGAGCGTCTGGATGTACGCCCACACGCTAGGATCGCTCTGTGCGAACATGTTGCCGCTGTCACCCCCGGCAGGCTGCGTTCCGCTTGGCGTGCGGCCGTGGGAGAATGCCCCCGTGCCGCTCGGCGCAGCAAATCCCGGGTGCGTGAGTCCCGGCAGTTTGGGCCGCGACTGTCCGCTATGTGGTGATTGCAGCTCTGATTGCCGCCTACCCATCTGCTGCTGCTGGAACTGCTGCGTCAGGCTGGGCGATCGCTGGCGCGCAATGTTGGACGTCTCGTGTCCTGACAGGCCGGGGCTCAGCGGCTTTGGACTTTCTGTCATGCCAGACTGGGAGTACATGCCTGCGTTCCCACCGCCAGGGGGGATGGCGGAAGATATGCTTGTGTTGGTCGTATGGTTACTGGCCATGCTGTTGGGCACGCTCGACGAGCTGTTGGCGGCGGTGCCCGCCTGCGCCGGGTTGACGTTGGGGTGGTAGAGGCCGCTCACCGCGGGCCGCGGACCTGCTGGCGGGTACGTGCGCGAGTGGGCGCCGTAGCCATCGCCGGACGCGTGTTGAGATCCCATGCTGGGTAGGCTCTGTCGTCGGAGCTCGTCCTCGTCACCGTTGTCATAGGCAATGCCCGACATGGTCGACTCGTCGCCTTCGCCCATGCCACCGTCCAGTTCGTCACCATCTGCGAAGCTGCCCATACTCGCGCGGCGTCCAGCACATCCTCCAGCGCCTTTGCTATGTCGCGCCAGGGCATCGCCTCTGGCAAATTTGCGATCACATTTGGGACACACATGCGGCTTCTCGCCGCTGTGCAGTTTGCCGTGCCTCTTCAGGTCGTGGAGTCGGCGGAATCGCATCTGACATTCGGTGCAAACGTAGGGCTTCTCCTGACTGTGAGTCAAGAGATGGCTCTTTAGGTTGTGGTGACGCGTGAACTCTGTATTGCAGTATGGGCACTTGTGTTTCTTGCCGCCCGACGTCGTGGGAGAGCCTTGGATCTGCGCGGGCATGGGGAAGCTCATGCCGCGAGCAGCCTGCTCTGAAATAACGCCGGAGGTCTGCAGAGACCCCGGGTACGACAGAGAGCCCGGCTGCGGTCGCTCGTCCTGTCCGGCCACTTGCTGCGCGGAAAGAGGTTCCGCCTTGGTGGTATCGACTTCCATGGGCGTTGGACTTTGCGTCACAGGTACGCCAACCATGCTTGTAGCGCTCTGCGGGCTCGACTCACCGCGGTCGTCGGCACGTACGGCGCCGCTCGCAGGTATTGACAAGGCCGTGACGGCCTTGACGGCCGGGTCCATGTTTGCTGTTGGAGCCATCTGGTGAGCATCGCCAGCGCGGCTCATGGCCTGTGTTGCTCCCGACATGAGGGAATGGGAGTCGGGCGCTCTATGGTTCGGGTTGGGGCTGGTCGGATCAGGACTCGAGTCGCTCGATGCCCGCTCCTGTTGCCTACTCCGGCGCTCGTCTTGGGGCGCGACAGCTCCCGTGAGCGGCGGCGGCGGCGGTGGCGACGTGGTCGTTGCGAGGGCCAGGCGCGCGGACTTGGCGGGTGGCGACAGCGGATTGAGCTGCTGGGAAGACTTGAAGCTCGGCGAAACAGACTCAGGCTCGCGCGTTCGCTTGGGCAGCCTCGCGATGGCGTCGGGAGGGTCGCTGGGCAGAGACAGCGGCAGTTGCGGCGGCGGTGCGTTGGTTGCAAGGGCGCCAACGCTCGATGCCATAGACGACGGCAGCAAGATTGGAATTCGAGGCTCGGAAAGGGTACGTCCGGAAGGTGCCAGTCGCGATCAGGAGCAGCGCAGCCTACAAGGCATGTCGAGGCAGCGGCTTGTTGTTGCAGGTGTGGCTGAGGACCGTGGCGAGAGCTGGAGCGGCAACTCAGCTGCTTGATTTTATGACGGCGGGCCTCTTTGCCTGGCGGGAGTGCCAACAAGCGAACGGAGACTGTGGCGTAAACGTGATTGGCCGCGAGGCCGAGCGCTGGCGGCACGAACGGCGGCGGCTCTGAGCAGTGGCCGGCGGCGGAATTCCAGAGCAAGGGAGAATTGGAGAAGAGACGTGCGACGGGATGGGGCTGGCGGCGCTGTGAGGCAGCTTCGCGAGATGCGAGACGGGGTGTTTGGAAAGGGAATGCAGACGATGGGGGCGTGAGAGAGAGAGCAGCAGACGGCGAGCCGACCGGGGCTGGGCAGGCAGGCCTGGCGAGGGCGCGCAGCAGGAGCGTCTCGTATGTACTCGTAGAAGGAGCGCTCAGCGCACAGCACAGCAGCCACACAACCACAGCAAGGCAGGTACGGAGCACGAAAGAACGAAGTACCAGTACCAGTGCACGGGGGGGCTGTCGGGTCTGGCTGGCAGCAGGGAATGAGCAAGCAGGCAGGCAGGCAAACAAGGCTCGATCTCGCAGTGCTCGCAGATGTACTCGTACTCGTACCTTCTCGCCGTGGTACCACACGCCCGTCTGGTGGAGAGGTGTGAACGACTCAGCCAGCAGCGCGAGCCAAGGTTTTTGGGGTGGGACGTCAGCAAAGAGGCGTGGCGCAGGCGGGCAACAGAACTGAACGGCCCACACCTTCGGGCGAGCGCGCCATGCGTTGCGGCGGTGCTGATGGCGGGTGGGGGCGCCAGACGCCGCGGAGCTTGGCCCCAGCAGTGCCATGGTCTCACCTCACCTCACTCCGGCCAGGAGTGGTGCGCAGCCAGCCTTACACTTCCAGTAGTAGCCTCGGGTGGGGAGACAAAAACCGGCTCATCAGCGTCGGCAGCGTGGCCACGGAGGGCACTAGCATGTCGTTGACGCCTCGCCGTCGACGCTGCGTGTCGAAGCGCGCGGCCTGGGGGCACAGCCGAGGACCCGTTCACCAACCCGGCTTTGGCGCGATCAGTGAGCGGCAGACTGCCGAGCGTGCAGCACTCGCGCGAAAGGCGTGCCTTTTGGAATTTCGGCTCCACAGCCCGTCGTCGCTGTCGTCGGGCACAGGCACGGTACGCGAGCCCCCATGTACAGGTACCAGAGCCATCGAACAACGCGACCCCAGCATCTCTCGGAGGCCCTGCCGGAGGCTGCGAGTACTCGTACTCGTAGGGCGACGGAGTGGGACCGCGGGCAGTGGCTAGGTAATCCGGGCCATCCGCCTGCTTACGAGTACGATACGTGAATGACAACTGACGTATGAGTACTCCGTACGACGCGCCAACTTGTCGGAACAACCGTCTCGAGTCTCGAGTGGCGCGGTCGTCGTGGCTTGAGGCTTCCGCGGGCTACGCGAGGCTGACGCAAGTGAAGGAAGTCAGCGGACGGGGCGAGGTATGAACGGCGAGGGAACGCGGGGATGGGACGGGAGACATGACATGCCGCGCCGGCCGTGCTCCCGACCTGTCTCCATCGTGGCACGGCGATGTCGCTTCGGCTGACGCGTGGCGGCGTTGCAGCCAGCAATCCCAGCGGCAGGTGCCTGGTGCCTTGCCTGGCAAGTAAGGTACCTACACGTACCCCAGCAACGATAGATTCATCCACCGTCGTCGACCGCCTGCGACTGCTCCGTATTTCGTCCCAATTCTCTTTGTGCCTAGGGCAGCTTTCGATGAACGTCGCGGCACTCGATACGGCCAACGCCGCCTCTTCCCAGTCTCCCATTCTACGAGCAAGACGAGCATCACGATCGATACGGAGCCAGGTCCGCGCCTGGCATGTACCCGTACTCGTACTCCGTACTTACTCCACCCCTCTCGCTTGGAGCTGCTGCAGTCGCCAGGTGGGGACCGCCGCGGCCACCGTTCGGACCTGGCTCTTTCGGGCGCCACGTTCAGGTAAGGGGAGCCAGCCACAGGGGCCGTCGTTGTGGCCATCCATCGCTGATGGCGTCCGCGGGCGACTGGCGCGACCAGCACAACGCTCGCTCTACGAGTACGAGTACCGCGTCGGACCGTATCGCCGTCGTCGTCTCTGTGACGGTTTTACGTTTGAGTCCTTCGATAATAGTAGATCTCTGCACAGTTTGCGGCATCATCGCCAGGGACATACGTCCATGTGTCCTGTACCGGCCGGCCGCAGTTTGCTCGGGGAGGTCCATGAACGCCCCGTGCTTACCATGCCGCTGAATTGTGCTCTATGATTTGTCCCAACTGTCGGGCTTCGGATTGCAGCGGTATCTCCCACCAGAGCTCCCATGCTCCCAACCAACCAACCTAGCGCCCTCGGCTCTGCTCGTAGAGAATCGTTAGGCCTCCGGCTCATGCAGCACCTCGCAGATGATAGGCTCGGGACTGCGCTGATCCGACATCGACAACAAGGAATGTCTGCGTCAAGCCAATCTCGGCAGCTCTGCCGATGACGGCGATGACGTCGCTTGCCTTTGACTCTTTCGCGAGCTCCAACAATCTTGTCGTCCGTGTAGCCTACTAGCATTGTGGTTCTGAGGCATCCTATGCGGCATTGGTTTGTCCGTCACCATTCAATCGGAGCCCGTAAGTCTTTATGTTCGCTTTCACTACACCTTCGTGTCTTGCTTGCTCGCAGGGGCATCTCGCGGGGGCATCACAAGTGTCTGGCTCGGGGCTGCTACCTCCCACAGCCAGGAATCGCAGGCCGCCAGAGTTGAAGAGGTGGGAATGGAACGGTAACGATGCAGGTCGGTAGTGCGGACTTGGCATATCGAGATTGGAGAATTACACACACACGTGCCCTGCTTGAACGGACGAAAGTGGAACAGCGTACGGAGTAATGACACGCTGATTGCTCCTCTCCAGTGCCCAGGATCGACCGCAGGGGCAGAAGCAGAAGGGGAAAACAAAGCACTGCTAGAAGAAGCCCCCTGCCATCGTACTCAGCTCCCGGCCTGGTGCCTCTGTACAATAATTGGATGGGTGTTTCTCACGGCAGAGGGCCACGGCTGAGCCACGGGGCAACGTCATCACTGGCCAACGTCGTCCCGCACCTGCAATCTTATTCTTCGGACAAGCCAGTAGAGTTCTGATTTACTAAATTACGCTTGTTTTTTTCCTTCCGGGCACCGCTCCCAGGATCCCTTGCTGATGGTCCGGGACCTCCCTGTGCTCGTAGTGGGACTGAGGCCATGAACAGCTGGAACCCAGTTGCGTTGTTGGCGGTTGCTCACTACGAGTAGCAACATGGAACTCTTGGTCCTTGCGCCGTGAAACATACGGGTGGCCATAGAAGGGCTAAAGCTGCCACATCGTTAAGTCTGTAGTCGGGTTTCGCTGCAGCCCCCTTCGCCATGACGTCTCTGCGGGTGTCCAAGGAGCCGTGCTGACTACACGCATCGTGGATGCCGTTCGTTGAGGCGAACTTATACAGACTTAGGCTTAAAGGTTTCGGGTCCCGAATGCAACGCTTCAGCACTGTCTCCGCCCAGCTCCCGTCACGAGAAGCAACTATGGTTGTGTGGTCAGGAGCGATATATGGGTAATTACTGCCTTTGGAAATACCACAATGTGATCGTTGCTGGTCACTGTAGTGACTACAGATCTAGTCGCTCTCAGAACTACATGTAGTTTGGCGATGAGACAATGGAGTTTCCAATGGCTTTGGTCGTCCGGCTTTTGATGCCGAGCCAAGTTATACGACATCTTTGGCAGTTGCATGTGCTTGGGTTGAGCTCGTTTCGATTGAAGTGTTTGATGGCATCTTTGTTCGTCTGAGTGTCGTTGCTCACGCACTTGAGTCCCAACAACTCCAGACACTCGAGTTGCACAAGCTTCGACCGAGTGGTTTGGCGTGTACTTATGATCCTACAACAACCTCATGTCAGGTATCAATATATTCATGCCAGGTGTCATGGATAACTGCGACTGGGTTACGTTGCGATAGATTGTGCATTGACATGGGAATTTGGGAGTCGCCAATCCATGTCGAGTCCTGCCGTTATGGGCTGTGTATCGGAGTCAGCTATACTTGCCCTTGAACGAGTCGTAGCTTACATCAATTCTAGGCGGACATTCGTCTGCTTCACTGGAATATCGGCATTCTTGGTATCATCCCGGGCCAGCGTGACATCTCTCTGACGTTGCTCTGATGTGTTAGTTGGGTTCCTCTCGCAGATGTTTGTATGGGGGCAGCGACTGATCAAGTGGGGAGGAGACACAGTGAAGCAAGCAGCTGATAGGATAGGAAACAAAGGTCTCGCCATCTCTGCGCATATGGCGGTTCAGCACAATTTCGGTCGCATTCAGGTTGCAAGTGACGGAAGCACCGTCGGTGTTGAGGACGTAGTATAGGGTACCCGTAGGTCAGGATTCAAAGTCTGGCTGATCGTGCGTGGACTCGTAAAACTGAAAGTTTGCTGCTGCCGAAATACAAAGGGAAAATGTGATTATGACCTAGGCTTCGAGAGAGTAGACATGCCTTTGGTTCTCCGAAGCCGGAATGGGAGATCTGCCAAGTATATGAGGCAGAGGGATCGCGATGGTGACGCCAAAATTACAACTGGGCGCCAACGATGAGTTCACCAAGCAAACGGAGAGTCACCAAACCCGAAAGCCGGTTCTTGTCAGATATTTTAAGAAAAGCAAGCACTGCGAGGTGACAATAAAGTATCAGGGGACCATGGGGTTCTGCGGTCTAAATGCCGAAGAGGCACAACCCTTACTACGGATGACATCAATAGCAGTCATCAAGAGTCAGAGGAAACCCCAGGGATCCTTCTCGACGAGCAACTCAAGACGCCTGTCCGAGTGCGGAAGAAATATGCTGCCTGAGATGATATCCACTACAGGAGCAAGACCATACCCACGCTGCTTTCATACCTCACGCAACGGCGACATTGACACATTAGCCGGTCAGCAGAAAGGATGGCCAAGGTCATGAAGTCGAGCAAAGAGACGCGGACATTACTCGTACACTATGTTCGAGTATTGAGGGAATCCAAGCTTTCCCCTAAGAAGCAAGTCTGGAAGTCTTGGCTGCTCTTTTCTGAATGTGCGAGACCCGCCGTGCCCAGAGTTCGGGACAAACGGTAAATGGTGGCGATGTCGAGTCTCGGCGAACAGCCCGCTCGCAGATAGCTCGCACGACGCCAAGGCCATATAGGGCCGTGACAGTCGTCGCCCAGATAGACAATGCCTAAGTAGAGACGGCTGAAAGCGGACCCGCAAGGCAGCCATGGTCAGCCCGGCCCTGATTCAATTCATGTTGTCAACGCTGGCAGACATGAAGACGGTCGGCCGGCTAGCCGAGAGGCTGAACTACGAGGGATTCGAAGTTGACGAGGGGGCCATGGCCGAGCTGCCGAGACTCATCAAAGGCCTGGGCCAGTCATTGCCAAGGCTGAAGTGGAAGCCGAGGCGTTTGCGCTGTCCAGTGAGCCAAGTGGAACTCGCCTACCGGGGTGGGTACGGTCAATTGCTGGCCGCTGCCGCGGTGGGTTGAGCAAGAAGAGATGCCGGCCCGAGTCGCATTTAACCTGGAAATGATGGCAAGACAGAAGTAACCCTGAGAGCACGGCGGCGGCAGACACGCCAGCGGCGCATTTGCTGATCGCCCTGGAAAGACACTACACTACGAGTAGGAGGGCTGCGGCAAAAGAAACAACGAGCCGTGGCATGGCTGCTGTTTGGGCGGTGAGCATGCGACGATGACGAGCTCGCCCCGGATGACGGCAGCGCCGTGTCCGTTCAGTTGCACGAGGCTGAGAAGAGGTCTGAGGCTCATCAGGCTGTCATCCGTCCATCCGCCAGCCACGAGTTCGTCATCGTGTCGCGGTGAAATGAGTGGCTGACCGATTGCTATGAGTGGGCGAACGTGTCGTGAACCCTTGCGCTCGACTGTTGCTCCCCACCGCAATCCCTGCTAGCCATTGACGCTAGGCGGACAGGAGTGTGTTTCAGATGGCAGCTGGTCGCCGTGATTGGGCCTGACCCGCCTGTCGTCTTTTTTTCCTCGAGTACCGCATCGTCAGAGCGGCAAAGAAAATGGGCAAATCTTGGGCGCTTGCATCTCGTGCCCGTACTCCGTAGAAACGGCAAAGTTGACTCGAGCACAAGCGCGCCTTGACTAGTTGCAGTTGCGCCGTCGTGTCATGCCCGGCGCCGTCGCGGGGTGCCAACAGGCCGCGTTGACGAGCATTCCAGAGGCCAGGCGTGTTTGGTCATGCTTCTGGGCACCCTCTGGCGGAAGAGAAGAAACGCGATGCGAGTTACGTCAGGTGGCTGGCATGTAGCATGACGAAAGCAACAACTGTGCAACGCGGAGCAGTTGAAGACAGGAAAGGAAACAAAAGCAAGAGGCTATACGAGTACCGAGCACGGAGTACTTCGAACTCGTGCACGCACTCGTACGCCGTCTTCGAGGACGGAGGACGAGCACTGACAGCTTGAAAAGAGGGGATTGCGAACAGGGAGGCGGCCAACAGCGTCAACAAGGGATGGGATTCGTTGTGTTTGTTGGCCCAGCCTTGTCCGTCCCCAAGGACCGCCGAGCGAAGTCGCTTGCGATATAGATTTCGCAGCGATCATGCGTCGGCACTATCTCCAATGACCTGTCCTGCCGGTGGGCCGCCAAGCGGTCTAGAGGCAGCTTAGCGCCAGGTACCCGGGCGCTAGGGCACAGCCACCAGCCCCTTGGTCAACGACACCGTCGAGACCGTCACCGTCTCTTCCTGGCCTGGCCGTGCAGCCCAGCAGCCCATTTTTCTCGCCTGCACCCCAGCTGCACGATGATTAGCGGACAATCCCGAGCCTATTCTTGTGCAGCGATGGGCCTGGCGGCTGCAACGTACGAGCGCCTGGACGAGCGGTAGGGTACTCCGTACTCGACGAGCCGCCCCGGCAATGGAACTCGCACGATGCCCTCAGCAAGGCAGCCTCGCAGAGGCCAATTTCAGACGAAGCCTGACCCGCATGGCGCGGAGCCAACAGGAAATAGCCCCCCCGCCGACATGAAGACGCGAGCGTCCAGCTGGACCTGTAGTCGGCACTCGTAGCGGCCGTCTCGTCGAGCGTGGCTTGTGGATAGGACGGCGAGCGCGCTCAGCCAGAAGGGCAGCAGCGTACGAGCATTGCCGGCGCGCCTCGTATCACGGGCTCATCGGCGCGGGGATCTGCATTGCCGCGCTCTTCAATCTCCATTTGCAGGGCAGAGTTCCGTATCCATGGGGCCACGGCATCGCGGTCGGGCTGTCAACGGCGGTCCTTGCACCGCTCGAAGGGCACCGTCGCTGGTCGCACTGCCGATCGCACTCTCGTCTCATTCGCTCCCCCCCGCCTCCAGAGGAACATGCGATGCGGTACCTGGCACACGCTGCGCAGGTACGCACGCATGCGCCTTGCTCCTCGCATGCCATGCAGGTACACGGCTCGCCACTGGCACGTAGCGTTGGCATGGCGTGTCGGAGGTTCAGGTGACGGAGGGACGGGCTGGCGCAGCAATGGAGTGCTTGCCTCTCACTGCCCCCCCCCCCC